>OZ026597.1:1787312-1797312 GCA_964020085.1 Micromussa lordhowensis
CGCCTGAAACTTCCTGTGTGAAGAGAACCTCTGTTTATATTAAGGATATGTGAATTAAACGGCTCTGTAATCATGAGCTTCGAGATTTTGCCACCGCTTTCCGGGTGCGAAAACGTTTCGGGACCTTCGACAAACGGGCCCCTGGAGAGAGTCCAGTCCCCTCGCGCCTAGTACAGTTCTACAACAAACTTACTGGTTGCCACAATAATAAGGACAGTGTTAATAGCAAACACCGCTGGATAACAATCCCGTCCAAAACACTGAACATCAGCTGCAAAGAAACAGAGAGAAAGATTTGTTAGTGCTACGTACAACCATCATCGCTAATTATCAATATCGTTAATTTTCTATGTTCACCAACGTAATTGTCATTGTCTGGAAGAGTAAGGCATAGACCATAACATTTTTGATGAGAGGGAGAGGTTTGACAATTAACGAAAACATAATGCTGCACTAGATACAGCGACAAAAAAAGTCTGGCAAAAAGTCCAGCATCCTATTTACCATCCCAGTAACTTTTGACGTTAATCTAAGGTGAGTCATTATTGAGAACAATCTACAGACGTTTTGCTTGCAATAGACCATTTTACAGTTGTCTGCTAGGTGGCCTGGCCTTTGAATGGCAGCGAGGTTGTAGATGACCTTATTTTGATACAGACCTCTCCGCTTTTTGTCATGTAAAGACATGTAGTTAGCATTAGAACAACTTGATTTACACAACAAAAGCAGTGAGGTCTGTATCAAAACAAGGTCACCTCCAGCCTCGCTGCAATTCAAAGGCCAGGTCACTGAGCACACAACTGTAAAATGGTCTATTCGCTACTTGCACATGACCCATAATCCCTTGCGTTGTTGGGGGGTAACCAGTAGAAGAAATATATGGTATCATGACAAAAATTTGTTCGGTGAGCTCGGAAAACCAGCTACTAATGCTTAAAAATGCACCAGAATTTACCAAAATCATGATAGGAGAAATTTGTACTAGTTTCTAA
Source organism: Micromussa lordhowensis (assembly GCA_964020085.1). Lineage (NCBI taxonomy): Eukaryota > Metazoa > Cnidaria > Anthozoa > Scleractinia > Lobophylliidae > Micromussa > Micromussa lordhowensis. Next base: position 1,788,305 of record OZ026597.1, read on the forward strand.
CTAAATGTAGAGAAATTTTTTTTTTGTCCATACATCGTCTTGTAATTTTACAGACGATGTCTGGACAAAAAAAAAAATTCTCTACATTTAGTTATAAACTAGTACAAATTTCTCCTATCATGATTTTGGTAAATTCTGGTGCATTTTTAAGCATTAGTAGCTGGTTTTCCGAGCTCACCGAACAAATTTTTGTCATGATACCATACATTTCTTCTACTGGTTACCCCCCAACAACGCAAGGGATTATGGGTCAAGTGCAAGTAGCGAATTGACCTTTTTGACGATACGGCGGCCATTTTGAATGCTATTGTTTCAAATAGCTATTATGGGATGGTCAGGGGGCAAATACAATCCATTGGCTTTAGAGCGCGAAGCGTACGATTCGAGGGAGAAACGTGAGACACTCGCGAGTGACTCGCGTCCCGTTGTCTACGTGGAAATCTCTAGGAAAAGCTCATTTAACCCTCACAATAAAACCCTAATATGGCTGGTTTGCAGTGTCACGCCATCAAAAATAAAAATCGAAACCATTTAATGAATTAAGTCAAGAAACATAATTGATTTATAAACAACATGGCGGCAGTAAAGTAACAGAAACATCTGTCATTGAGTTTTGCCATCAAAATGAAACGTTATTACTCTAGAGCTCCGAAACATTGAAATTAATACCTCTTCTAGAGCAAGAACTGTTTAGTTAGCAAAACCTTGAGCAATCACTAATCTTTTGACCTACTCGATAGACTTTTCGGGGCCGCCATTTTAATGTCGCGCAACGCACAAACTTTGAAATTCAAACGTGCTCTATTACATAATGAGGAACCCTGTCGGGCTTAAACGTTGCAAAGCGTCAAGTTATTAGAGGGTCTTACATCTGATGAAACTAAAACTTCAGAAAGACTGATAATGTTTTATTTTGGAAAATGATGACGTCACATGAAAACCAAGAAATGGTTTCTGCATTCAAACAAAACACCACAAAATGATAAGACTCACTTCGGACCATTGGAATAAACCACATGCAGAGCACGGCGCCTACATTGACGGACGCATAGAACATGGCAAAAAACAGCTCCAACATGTGTTCCTGTGGAAATAAAATAGTTACAACCAAACACTGTCACGTTTGAGTATTGTGGTAAGAAAGGAAGGCATAGTAAGCGTTGCGTGACCACTTTGAAAAGGCCATCATGTGGCGGCCCATATGAAGATGATTGCCTGACGACCTAAATGAAGATATTGCGTGACGACCAAATAAAGACGTTGCGTGACAACCAATATAAAGGTGGTTGAGCAGGCATTGTAGTGGAGAGCAGGCATTGCTCCCGAGACGGTGCATTGTTTTAGCTCCTTGTGAACGATGCGTTTCCTTACGCTTAACTCGATTTAGGCGCGAAAGGCTTGAGACTGAAATCTTAATCGTACACAGGCCCTCGCGCACGAGAGATAGAGATAGCCTTGAGGCTAGAATGAGCAGAACAAGCTATAAACTTATTTGTGTCGATGTTAGACTGAACTAACCTGATCTTTGCGGAACTGATCACCACCAAATGCTGCGAGACAAGGCTTGATATTTCCACATGCAATAGCCATGGCAAACAAAGATATCAGAGGTCCAACCCTGAGACACGAATGATAAATTAATCTCGTGATTTCCATGAATAGGAAAGACGGCGAAAGACTCCATTATTATTTCATTTACCATGCGGATAAGAAATGGTAGATCAGAGATGAAAGACAAAACTGAGTAGCTTAAATAACGAGCGAAAAAAAGGGCGAGCAGGAGAAACAATCCCGCACGTTTTTTCTCTCGTCCCCTACTACCGACAGCCGGAACGAGATAACTGACGGAAGGACTCATGGACTCAAGGATTCACGGACTGAGGAACTGATGGACCGGTAGACTCACGGACTCACAGACTGAGGGACTGAGGGACTGACGGACTGACTAATTGACTGATTTACTGACTGACTAATTGACTGATTGACTGGCTGGCACACTCATCGACTGACTGAATGAACTAACGAAATGGACGGACGGACGAACGAATAATATAACCGACTAAAACAACCCAAGAAAAAAACGACTCACGCATTCCTTTGACCAATGCTGTCCACACTAGTCAGTGTAAGGAAGACCTCAGAGATGGAATAAAGGAACAATGTGTAGGCGATGGTTCTAAAAAGCAATGATACGACAAAAATAAACTGTGAAAACTCTAAAGCACATGCGAAAACGAAACCAGGCTTACAATCAAATCAGCCTACAAAACAAAGTATACGAACAAGAAAGAACTGAAGACGGCGTTATCGAGTTCAGTTTGCTATGGAGCACAAGATCAGTATAAATGTAATATAAGTTAGAACCATTTTGTACAGCATAAATAAACAGTACCACGTGATTGTACTGTTCGATAGCTTTCATTTGAGTGGTCACACACTAGGGTTTCATCCACAGACTGTAAGGTTTGAACCACATTGTAAAATGTAATAGACAGTGAACGGTCGACTCCTGGAGTGAAAATTGTCTGACTTATAGACTAACCGATACTTCCCGAGCCAACTGTCTGCAATCATGGCCCCGATTACTCCGGTGAAGTAACTGGTCATGCTAAATGCGTGATATATACTCTTGCCATTTGGTTTGTTGAACATCAGGTCTTTCGTCAAATACAGCACCAACACCGCTAAAAATAAGAAAAATATATAATATATGAAGTGTAAATAAAAAGACACGTGGAGAAAAAAGCCCGCTCGAAATCTAGTGCTTTCTGGCCCCGAGAATTCGCGCGCCTAGTTTTGCTCTCGCGTGCGACGATTTTGAACAATAGTATGTCCATAGCTTAAAAAATTCATATATTCAATAAAAAAACGCTCAAGGAGAGGATATTGATAAGGAGAGGTGCATGGGAAGGCGTGGGGAAGAGGCAGGGGTCGATCGCGCGAGCTCACGACGGCGAGCGAAAGAGATTCGGAAAACGCGCGTTAAGCTTCGTGTCTCTGTTATACTCGTCCCCAGATTTCTGGTCCACGAGCTCGGTGATTTTCGAGCGCGCACGTGCGCTCGCCCATGCGACTGGGACTGTAAATAATTAAAACTAATTCGTTGGAATATCCTAGTTTATCGCCTTGCAGGGCTTCTTACTAAGATTACAGTTACTTACTTTTGATTCCATAATAAGAGAAACGTTCACCAAATTCAGTTATCAGAATTGGCCAAGTTGCGTTGGGGAATTTAGTGAACCAGTTCTGAGTGGAAATAAGAAAAGACTAGTTTAGTATCAGGAGAATGCAATCAAAACCAGGTATTCTTGTTAAAGGAGCTACGTCACGTTTTGCGCATGATCAAAAGTTCAGCCTAAATTTTTCAAGTTCGTCCTTTGTAATCCGTGTTAATCTTCTCCATCTTTACCCATCCTTGTTCCCTAACAGGTTGGTATTATTTTTTTGTGTGTTCTTCTGTCTTAGTAGACTATTTTCAGGTTTCCTTCGATTTGGAGGTAACTTTTACGTGGCCAAAACAACTCTAAATATCGCTGCTGAGCTCCTTTAAGAAGAGGATGCCAACAGCTATAACTGTCAACATATGCGGCAAGGAGTAGAGTACTAAACTAGAGAAACTTAAGAACCTTGGTCTTAAGTTTCTTTATTACAATTGTTAAACTTCATATTTGGATAAGTAGGAAACGTGGCGTAACTCCTAATGTAAGCGGGTTAAGAAAATTGTCAAAGTGAAATTTAGAACTGAGAAATATATAGCTATGAAAAACAACACAGAACTTAACTTTCAGGCTAGATGGCAGCGGTATATAAAATTCATATCAGAAACTTAATTTATACATTTATTTAATTTCATTATGATATCAGGACAATTATTGACGTTTTTTATGTTAGGAGTTATTAAGAATATGTAATTCCTATTTGCTTTTGAACCTTACAAGGTTATAATAAAATTGAAAAGTGAAAAAAAGAAAAACCTTGGTCTTAGTGCAGCAGTTTCCTGCATGATCCTCGTCTTCGTCAGCTGAAAGAAATAACGTAGAAAAAAATATTTACGATGTCACTAATACATGATCCGTATATTGGTAGCAGATTCTAGTGTTCCAATGTGCATGTGGGGCCGGTTCTCTAGTTCCAGAGCTTTTCTCTCTTTTCCCCTCCAAACTTGACAGCAAGGAGACTCGTGAATAGCTTAGCAGCTACCGGTACTTCTTTCAACCCTTACCCAAAACTAGCCAATAAAATTCGCTAGTAACCCATCCCAGACTAACCTGTGAGAACATCCCTCCCGTGCCTCACCTGGACGGTTTAGCGTCTCGTTTGGCTCTCTATCGCGAAGCGCCAAAGTGGAAGGGAGCAAGAGAGGCAGCTCGATCCTAGGCTCTCTCTCTCTTTTGCCTCCCTTGTTGAATGTTTTCACAGTTCAAAGATGATTTCCAGTCTGTACTGCGCAGTCTCAACACCCTAATGTTCGTAAGTCTCACTCGATAGAATGCAAATCGATATTATTCTTTGTGAACCGCATACCATATCTTCGAGGCAATTAAATTATTTTTCCTACAGTTACTTTGATTTCTGCAACTAGAAAGTTCTTTCAGAAAGTGAGAAAGAACGAAGCATAAAGCATCGCACCTTTTTTAGCAGTTGATATGAAACATTGAATTTACTTCATGTAAGATGTTTCCAAATCTTACAATAAACTTGTGAGGCCTTTTAATGAATCAAACGAAAAAAGTAAGCGAACTCTCAAGAGTGCGTAGTACGGAATGAAAACCATCTTGAATGTCATTATAATTATTTCCACGAGTTCATGGAGTTCGGTAGGACCCCATAAACACGCTGACTTCCTCAGAATGCCGCAAGTCCCATTTCTGATAGAGGGTATACAGCCACCCCCTTCCCTCCCAGGCTAATTTCTGGGGACCTCAATTCTAAACATTTTCCGCGGGATGACGCCCTCGAACCCCCCTACAGGGGACTCCGTTGGCCAACGGTAATCAAACAGCGGCAGTCAAAGTAAAACTGTAAAATTGTCTTTCCAAACAACTAAATTGGATCGTAGAGCCGTTGCCGTGGAATCTTGCAACAACAAGAACAGACATACGACAAAATTTTGCTTATGGATTTCGCGCGTTACAAAGTTCGCAAATGTTGTGTGACAAGCCAAGAAGGACCTATCCGTAGGCGGTATGACGAAAATTTCACTTTTTGGTTTCGAGTTACTAAAGAACACTTATGAATGAAAAGTAAAGATGTTTTATATTCTGGGGCGCGAACCATTCTCCTTAGCCTACTAGCAGATATTTCGTTTCGACAAATTTCTGGAGCGCAGCTGTCGACATCCTTGCAAGTATAAAAAGCGTGAATCCCAAAATTTTACCATGCAAGGAACGACCTAAGCCTCCTTAGCTGGCGGGATTACGCGCGTATCAGCGCTTTGCGTTGGAAACCCCCGTCTCACAGGCGCGCGAGAAACCCGCTAGGTTCGATTCGACAGAAATCTTGTTTAGTTTTATCTCTATGGAGAATATTGCTTTTGCGCTCGGGTATCTAATAAACAAAAGAGAGATCTATTAAGGTCATGACAATCAGTTAATCATTTCTGCGCGAGATCGGATTAAGGGATGGAAATTTGATGACATGTATAATAGGTAAGGTTGGGATAATTATCAAGGCATACTGTATCTCGTAAATATTTCTCAGGTCCTCTCCCAACCAAGTCTCAAAATAACGAACTCCCCTGAAATGGCTATGCCGACTTTATACAATTTCGTCTTTTATTGCTATAACTGGTATAAATGTGTTCTCCTTTTGAACACACTGATGAAAACAAGAAGGGGATTAATGGGCTGGGCGCGAGAGGTCACCGAGTTAATTTATACAGCTGTACAAGGTTGTACCGGGAACGGTGAAAAGCTCAGACTAAGTAACTAAACCCAAACAAAACATAATCAAAATAAAATGACAAAGGCTCTAAGATTGCGACAAAAGACAAAACAAACAAGAATGGATAATGTTTCTACATTTTAGGGTCACCTTGCAATCAGACTATTAGTGAACAAAATCGAGGCCTTCATATTGACGGCCGAGTGCAAATTTAGAATCGAAAATGTTATAAGCGTGCTTTAATAACTGGTTCGTTCAAACGTAGCTTTTTGGTGAAATCAGCTTTATTTCTATTCAAAACCAAAGCAAACGAAATATTAACCCGAATATTAAGTATAACAATAAGCGAAAAAATACAACCGCAGTTTTCAAAAGATTTGCAAGAAAGCGACATTTTAATGACCTATGTTTAACAGGGTCGCAATTTTTTTTTGAACTGCATTTCAAAGAGAAAAGCGTCATTATACTTTTTGAACAACAAATTTGGTGAAAATAGTTTCGTTGTGCAGCTCTACCACCAAGGACGGCACCTTTCACAATAGCGGACCGTTTGTGTGCTAAATTTATTGTAAAAATGTCTGACAGAACAACGACAGCTGAAAAATCAACTGGGATTCGGCGCGCCCGTGACTGACTGAACTGGGTAGCTTCTGTATTCAGCCAGGCCAGATATTTCCAGGAAGACTGCTGCCATTGTTATTAAAACACTCTATACAAGTGAGCGCGAAGTCAGAAATTTTTGTGATCAATATTGTTTAACTAGGGTGATCACGCCAGCTCAGCCGAACAGTTCTGAAACGCTTTTTAGAAACTTGCCCGCGAATTCCAACTGTTGCAATTGCAAAGGTTCCTGCACAGAGCTGGGACGCAAATTGCTACTTCAAGGCTGACAGAACAAGCATTAAATGGTAACGGACTAACGAAAAGGAGAGGGAAGATGTGGAATCAACACCTGTGCATTTAGTACGAACCCTGCACATACCGGCTAGTACTCAAACAAACTCCGATTGCACTCGTAGCAACAGTTTTTTACTTACTTGCTGGCTCATATTTGATATTGCTTTCCGTGCGGTCTCGTATCCCTGCCATCGCTCTTCGCTTTCCAAAAAGAAATCAAAATTTGTATTTCACAAATACTCTATCTCTCGTTCAGAACATAAAGTGAAGGGGTGTCTACTGGTGTTTGTTTCGGTAAAGATCTCTACGTATTTTCATTGTCTTCAGTTGACAACCAGTGTCAATTGCATGGTCGAATGTCCAATCGCGTGAAAGAAAATTTAAAATCCATTTGAAAGATAACCAGACTGTCCATTTCAAGGTACATTTCGCTCGCGCATTTCACCGCTTGGAAAGCTTAATATCCACGGCTAGCGAAGTCAGCTTGATTTGAGATAGGTTTATTAAACAATCAGAGAGGGGTAATTTATCATTGTAGATAGAATCCGATGTTTAATATTGCAATGACGTCTGTTTATTGTTTGATTTTTATCATTGTTTGTCAGTCATAATTCATTACTATCCCCAGGAGGTGGAGTGTATGGGGGGGGGGGGGGGGGTACCTTTAAAGTCCTTTATCTGTTTTTCTTCTCAGACTTCTCGATATAAGATTCTACAAATCAACTTTTCTCGTCTGGCACATCGAGAACATCGCTCTGCGTGTCGAATTTTGAATCGCGGGACTCAAAAATAAATATCGGGCTTATTTTTTTTTTATCAATGATGTTTTTTCGGACGCCGGGTGTATTTTTTGGTTGGGGGGGGGGGGGGGGTGAAAGCAGGGGAAAAAATCTTACAATCGAAAGTGCAAGTGGTCCGGCTTGTAGTTAAGCCTGAGTTAAAGATTTTGGCTGCATGAAAAACACCTTTTGATGCATGTGCGAGTGATCCTTCGTCTTTTTCTTGTTTCAAATTTTGTCATCGGCCATCGGAACGTTAGAACGAGGCTCTGTCTATAACGCCGCCGAAAAGAGTGCCTCGAAATAGAAAACTACGTAGCCGAGCTTGTGAAGTTGCTAGGTGAAGGCGTTACGCCCTATGACTCCCCCCTCTGATTGGCCTCCCGCGAAAAATAGGGATACAAAAATGGTCAAAATAGCCGTATTTGGGTGGAATACGCAGTGTTTTACCTCTGCATAAAGATACAGTGTACACAGGCAAGAAGATGGCGGTCATCAAGCAGGTTCTTAAAATGGCGTATTTTCACTGGTTGCGCGTTAAAAATCCGAATCATCTTGATTACTTGAAATTTTATCTTGAAAGTAAAGCTTCTTTTATTCACATAAGTATATATATTGCTTCATTAAAGCCGTTTTTGGTTGCCTGGTTGCGGGAATATTGCACTTTTTCGGACATTTCCGTGGTTAGCTTGAAGTCCTCGCCTTGGCCAAAATACACCCAGTATGGAACTATTTTGCAAAAAAATATCATGTTCTACTATCAAACTTTTTTCCTTCTTTAAATATGTTTTTTATTAGACTGTTCTTAGCAAATACCAACAAAAAATCGGGGGTTGCCGTGCTCGTTTAATAGCTATCTTTCAGTTTTGGTCTCCACTTGCTCTTTTTTGCCCTGTTTTAGGAGCAAGTACAAATGGATTTAATGAAAAAAATATTTTACACTCTAGAGATCATGGAGTGGAAAACGTTTTTTCCAGGTATGTGGCATAGAAGATATGTTTGCAGAACGCTTGAATGCAAAACTATTTGAGGAAAACAGGGATTAAAGTCTACCGTGTACATCTTTGAGTTTGAAGGCATATATGACATACAATATCTTACTTCTGATCGATTTTCTTCTCATTACTGAATGTGTGTATATAATCTCAGGCAAGGGGGGCCCCACATGATGGGAGCATTTGAGGACTTTGGTAGGTGGACAGTTTCCCCAGGGGTGAGGGGAATTGTTAATATTTGAAATTAGGTTTTTAACAAATCCCATGCACCTTGTCCCGGGGTGGTGGTGGTTTACAGTGACTCCTGCATAAATCGCGAGGAAGATAACATTTTCGACAAATTTTTGACTGATTTACGATCAAAATAGACAAGCAAGTCACGACAGCACACTACGTCTATTTAGCTTAATTCTGAACAATATTTTACCAAGAATTAAACTTGAACGAATCTTTT
>OZ026597.1:1802312-1834812 GCA_964020085.1 Micromussa lordhowensis
TAGATGAGGTTTTTCAGGGGGGGGGGAGGTATAAATAAAGCACTATCCCGCGGTAAGGGACCATAACTACACAGAAATGCAAACGCAGACAGAAATACCCTAGGTGTGTATAGCAAATTATTGAAACAATGATTTATAAACTGTGTTGGTCTGACAGCAGAGTCAAATGATAGTGTAATTAGTTGCATTGCAATTTAGTGCGATCATTATAATTTCACCCTTTAGTACCAACATTTGGGGCCTTTTTTGTTCCTTGTTTGATAGGGTAGTTAGTAACATTCTTCTACTTTGTCTGAAACGACCGTACAAGAGTTTTTTAACCATCCAAAATGGCGGCTACCCGATAGGAGTGGCCTGCTGGGGTGGATCATGGGAGAGGGGAGGGTTGGGGGGTCAAACTCCCTAAATTAAAACAAAAAAGAATGAGACATTATAACAGGCTGACTTGACCTCAGACTGCCGGAAATCCCATTTCCTTTGACCTCAATCTCAAAAAATTTTCCTACAGGGTACTACTGCCTTCAGCAGTTTGTACCTTGAACCCCCTTCTCTGTATCCGCTCAAGAGCCCCTTTTGCCTGCTAAATCCAAAACTGTCCGTGACCATTACTTTCGGAATTTTATGGTATACAGCATGGCTCTGCAGAAGAGGGGTACTTTATAAAATGCACACTGCACACCACACCCATAAATAAGGTTACCCAACCAACTGGTAATCACATGTCAACTAAGACAACAAAAGCTGAAGTGGACAAGCCAACCTGTCTTTCTGTGCTTTTTTCAGGAAACTGAAGTCTTTTGCTTTGAAGGTCAGTAAACTTTATGGAGATAGGTTCTGTCTTTTCTTTCAGGGCTATGTACTCCTCATACTCCTCTTGGAAGTCCTTCTTGTACAAGCAACGCTGTTCATAACTTGTAATTGGCTTGTACTTTCTGAAATGAAAAAAAAAAACGACAGTTGGCTACTAGTCTGCTCACAGACGGTTAGTTTTTCCTACAAGTGAGGGCAGAGCACAAGACCACCTGCAAAGTTGGCGCAAAAAAAATGTCTTTTCCCGGGGCCGTTCTAGCTTTTTCAAATCCCCTGTGTTTAATAATTGTGCTTCTAGTCTTGAAAAATTCAAGACAAAATAGAGGGACTGTGGACAGACAAGTTGGCTTCATCAGATTCTTTTGCTGTTCGTGGCAAAGTGAGCATACGAATTGTTCCCAAAGGCAGTGACTGCTGAAAAAGAAATGTGAGTTTGCTGTGCTTTCTGTGTCACTTTAATTGTTTTATAACAAGTAAGAATGGAAATGTTATCCAATCAGGCGGCAGACTAAGCTCATGTGACCTTTCCCACACTTTTTTTTCAGTGATGTCTTTTTTGTGCTCTTATTTCAGCGCTCTGTCAAAAATTAAAATTAAAATTGACTTTCAAGACCAACTGAATTTGTCCATTATTCTGTAAATAGTTATTGATCAAAAGCAGACACCATAACATACATGTACCATACCTCATAAATTCAGGAGAGTCCAAACCATTTACACCATTCAAAGAGTTTTCTGGCAAAGCAAAGTTAAAACAAGGAATACATATTGCAGTCTAAATGTTTAGTATTTCACCTCCATGCATCGAATTAATCTATCCACCAAAGACCAATAATAATTTATTGCAACAAAAGAAAGTGTTTACATAAGAAAATAATTCAACTCCCACAAGATTGGTTTGGGCCACAAACATGGCCACCGTGTCATTGTCAGTTGCCGTGCATCTCTTTAAAAGCTCTATTTTGATCCGCTCTTGTTGATCTGCACCTCTTTCGTTCTTAGGGCTGGGGACATTGTGTTTGTGTTGTCTACCTGTTGTTTCATTTGGCCAATTTTTTATGACACTTTGTAAATAGTGAGGGACACCAACATGGCTGCCGTGACATTTGTGAAAACACTCAATACCAAGAAATCATCAAAAGTAACAAATAAAAGCTTAAGTGTGAGGCACATACAGTGCCTAATTTATCAAGATCTTAGTTTGCAATCTGTGGAAATCTTCCCCCGTCTTAAGCATCTTACATGTAGTTGCCACTGGCAGCCATGCTAGGCTGACTGTTACAACCTGACTTTGAAGACATTTTTTTTCAGGCTTCAATTTCACAACTGCTTGGGTTGTGTGTACAAGTGCAATACACCTTATTCCAAAATGGCCGCCATCTTAGTGTTCTTTTGTTTGCTTGCAAATTAGCCCTCATTGCCTCGTTTAAGGAAAATATTCTTTTAAATTTTAGAGTTTAAGAACAAGGCAACAAGGGCTAATTTGAAGGCAAACAAAAGACCACTAAACGGTGGCCATTCTGGAATAAGGTGTATGGTCTTCATATCTTTTTCTGCAGTTCGTATATGATCTTTCATATATCCACTTGTACAACCCGACTTTATTTCAAACACAACAAACCAGTATAAAGGTACATGTACTGAAAATGTCGGAATTACACAGTAAGCTTTGTAGGTAGTGGACTATGCTCGAAAATGGGATACACTGTAGATAGGCTTCAGATCAGATTTAAGTACCAACTTCAAATCTTAGGGAGGGTGAGTTGGTGGGAAAAGGTCAGTAGTCATATGCAACAAAAACAAGTGCCTGCCATAGGTCACATCACCTATTGCTCACCCCACAGTTGCACAAGGAAAACATTTCCAGCTTATTTTGTTTCACTCAGCCAGTAGAATATTGTGTAGTTACAGAAAATATGCACACCTCCACCACGGAAGGGATTTTGCTAAGACCCCCCACCCCTCTGGAAATTACAATTTATACATTTCTTTACAGTTTTGGTCTTACCCCTCCCCTAAGGAAATTCCAATCCTTTTTGTGAGGGGGGGGGGGGTATGGATATCTTCTGGGAATGCACATTACACTTCCTCTGATTAAAAGATGATTTTGTACATCACAAAAAGCACTTCAACTATTTGAAGCGTTTTTTTGCAACATAGAATTGTTAACTTGTAGTTATCAAAATAAAATTATACTTGAAAGACATAAAATTCCCCTTTTCCTCATTTTCCTTGACAAACACAATTACCATTTGGTATTTTATTACCCAGAAAAAAACACTTTTACCTACACTCGCGCTAAAGTCATCATCAGATGAGTGCAAGTGTTATGTCAGAATTCTTTGCTGTACAAAGCAATCATGGCTATGATCATGTGCTTTTGCAATAAACCTATCCAGATTACCTGTTGTACTGGATTCCACAACTTGTCTGTCAGGTAATGATCCACTTTCTGTACTTTCAGTTGAGCTTGTCTTTGACAATTTAGATTTATTGGCACTATTGGGACTTATCTCGTCAGGATCTTTGATGATATTGTTGTTGTTTTTAATATGAGAAATGCGCTGTCTCTTGGAAGATCTTTCAGCTTCACTCGGACAAATTCTTTTGTTTGTTTGCTTATTTGTCTGGAAATAAGTTAGAATATAAAAAATTAGCAAGATCGAACGAGTCTATTGTACACTTATGATTGATGAATATATATCTGTTGTAGGTCAAAATAAAATTCAGGTTAAAATGAAATACTGGTATTCCTTTGTCCCTTTTCCCTAGTTATTCATGGATCATGAATAACTACATTGTACATGTAGGGTTAGAAGACAAAGGAAATTGAGAATCAAACTAGGTTAAAATCATTTTGACCTGAATTTCATTTAGACCTGCAATATCTATTCTGGACTTTTGATTGATGAATGTATCATCAATCAAAACACTGAGAAGACAGTTGAACACAAGATGCCCAGCAGAGTACTTTTTGATGAATGTGAAGGTGCTTGGAAGTAAAACACTGTTAAGAGTGTTTGCCATACCGTAACTTGCAAATAAAAACTAAAATGAAGGAGAAAACATACATCGAAAAAAATCTAGCGAAGATCAGACATCACAGTTATGGTTTCCTTCCTTTCAACTTGATGAATTATCAATGAGTTAAAGGTGAATTTTGCCAACAAAACAAGGCCTGATTCAGTTTTAATAGTAGAACTAACCTACCTCAATATTTTTAGGTGGTGATGATGACGATGAAGTCACTAAAGAGTTATCATTCTTTTCTGATTTCATTTTCCTGCAGGAATACAATGTACAAATGTATAGAGTAATTCACAATCAAATCAAGTTAACATGGAGCAGTTATCAATTGAGTGTTGGCAGTCGTAAAACCAAAATCAAAGTAATCACTCTAACCAAACAAAAGACACAGGCAATACAGGGAACCGATCAAAGCTCGAAGTAATTACATGTAGCTGATGCGAAGCACAGGAAGATGAGTGCGAGTGAGACATGATTGGTTTTGGTTTTACTTATGATTAGATGAAAAAGCCTTGCAAGTTTTTTTAAGCCAATGGTGTGGCGCAGTACAGTGTTTTCAACACTCTAAAAACTACCCTTAACTATTATTTACACTCGAAACTACTCTTAACTATTATATTTACTATTTTTTCAACCTGTAGTTTGGGCCATGTAAAAAAAATGTAAAATGTACATTTGTTTACCCACGGTGCACCAAGGAGCTCACAAGAACTCATTCAGCAATGCTTGTGCATTCCAGGATCAAATTGGAATTTGGAAATGTTGGTTTTTGAGGAGAGAGAAAACCGGAGTACCCGGAGAAAAACCTCTCGGAGCAGAGTAGAGAACCAACAACAAACTCAACCCACATATGACTAATATAAAGGGAGAAGGGGGAGAATTGGGGAGGACTGGGGAGGAGTTTACCATCATTTGCATGAACATTCAGTAGTTCAAGTTTATATACACTGTATAATGTATTTTTGGAACGTGTGTCAGTTAAGGCTGTAATACCGGTAGCTCAATGTACATGTACATGCACGAGAAATAGCGAATTCCCTCTATGAGACATGCCTGCAGAGAATCATGCTACCAGTTGTATTTATCATCTTGGACTGGATATTCCTTTTGATGAATACAACTTCAGTATCATGACTCGCTGCAAGTGCATCTTGTAGAGAGAATTGGCCATTGCTCAGTTATACATGACTAAGCACTACATAGAAATTTTGGACCTCCAGGTCAGTGCTTTCAATAGGACCCGGTACTTGCCAGAGCTCTGGCGGGTATTCTGTTGAAAGTCAGCAGGTATATTTAAGTTTTAAAAATTCTCCACAAAGAAATTCCCCTGGGCTTCTCATATTACTCCGGCAGTACTGTTCCGAGGTAGACACCTACTTCAAATCTTATTGAAAGCACTGCAGGTGTGAGAGTTTGTAGCAATGGTCTTAGTGTTCTCACCTGCGTACAAGTTGTTTTTCAGTTTCATTATAGCTTGGCCATGTTTCGACCTGGCAGAAACAAAGCACACTTAACAAGATTAATGTCACAAGTTTTTCATTAATCAGTACATGTACATAATTGTATGTATCAAACAAGGCAAATTAATCTGGATGGATTTGCATTTATACACCATACACACATTGTACAGTGTATATATTATCACCTAAATGTTCAGGAAAAGAAAGATGTTTAACAACACAAAATGCAGACTGACTACATGGATTGTCCAAGATTTTATACCTGAACTTCCGAATGCAAATGTTTTAACAATCTGTACTGATTGTCTGTCATAACAGCAACCTGTAAAGCGTAGCTCCTGGGCCGGGTTGTTCAGAGCCCGATCAAACTAGCCGAGGATAAAGTAGAATTTTGATTTGAGTTTTGTAACTTTGCGGTGAGATTTTCTGTATATTGTTTTTGTGTTTTGAATTTTAATGAAAGCAAAATACGCAAAACAAAAGCAGTGAAAAAACTTTGTACAAAAGAAAAGGTTATAATTCGGTTAAATTTTAATCCTGGGTTAGCGTTAACCGGCTTCCTACCAACCCTACGCTGTTTACAGCAAGTTAATCCTGACATGAGCCCGCGATCTGATCGAAAAAAGCAGCACTTGGGCAGCGGTCAACTTAAAAAACACGTGACCTCGATGAGCCCTGAACTTGAGCCCGCGATATGGTCACGTGATACTGGTCAGCGGATTCCTTGTTTTGACAGGTGTCAATTGACTGCAACATGGATGTCCAAAGGACGCTTTAAACCAAGGGTACATGTGCTCTGTCAACCTACAAGGAAAGCCCGCGAAAACTGAAGCCTCGTTTTGGTTTACGTGTCAATTGTGGCCGCCATGTTGCGCGACTCCACCACCGTCGTCGTCGTCGTCGTCGTCGTCGTCGTGCGTACGCGCCCACGAGCAATACCGCTAGCCATGATACACATGAGAAAATCAGTTCATGGGTTCCCTTCAGTTTCCTAATATGGGTATGGGGCTCCGCTTGGCGGCCTTTGGCCGCCGGAGCTCCGCTATTATCACCTAAATGTTCAGGAAAAGAAAGATGTTTAACAACACAAAATGCAGACTGACTACATGGATTGTCCAAGATTTTATACCTGAACTTCCGAATGCAAATGTTTTAACAATCTGTACTGATTGTCTGTCATAACAGCAACCTGTAAAAAAAAAACATTTATACCACAATTTATGTCACGCTATCAACTTCATTTTGTTGCGATGCACCAAATTTTGGTGGAAATTTTGCCGTGGTATTTACATTAAAAATTACGAACTTTACTCTGATTGGATAATTACCTCCACTATGTACATAGTTCACCCCTGAACTGAAAACAATACCATTTCGTTTCTGAGGAAACAAACTAGTAATGTAGTTTACCCTTATAACACCTCTATAGTAATTAACATGGCCAACCTTAGCTTCAAGCAAAGATTTGGCTTTGTCGAAGTTTCTCTCCCACCCCCAAATGAGCATGGTGATTGTGCTACTCGTCAAAATAGTTAAAGGTACATGTACAGGTGCTACATAGCATACTACATGTATACTCTGAATGTAATATGGCAGACCACTCGGTCGGCCTGAGGCAAGTTGCACAAATGCAAGGCTAGATTCCACTCCCTCATGGTGGTATTCAGAAACACAGCAACTCGTAGGCATAGCAAAATAGAACAGAAGATGACGATGCAAGACTTTTCTGGAGGTCTACACACTATCACAACAAAACACAGCGGCCTTAATAGCCTTGTTTTCATGTAACTTGTCTCAGGACAACTGAGAGGTCTGCCATATTTGCATTCAGTGTATTGACAGTCCACATTCCCAATTTTGAAACAAGAGACAATCTAGGGTGACTCTCATCTTGCAGTCGCCTGTGGGACTGTTACTGAGGAAAAAAACGAAAGATGATAAGTCATTGACCCCAGTACCAGTCCCGCTAGGGACTGTGAAATGAGACTTGTTTCTAAAGTGGTTAATTCAAGATATTCCCCAGTACCAGCCCCGCTAGGGACTGTGAAATGAGGCTTGTTTCTAAAGTGGTTAATTCAATGAACACTATTACATTAAACATGTAGAGTAGTAAAAGCTGTCTATCATGGATAATATACACTGACTACACACTTACCTGTTGTAATATTGATGTCAATGAATTTCGGTCCTTTAAATTTACTCCATCTGTGAAATCATTAAAAGCAGGATTTTATGTACCATCAAACAGACTTTCTACAAAGTTCTGGTAAAAAAGTACTGCATTTCTTTTCAGTCTTTCTTGCAATTGTGTACTAGTCAACTTGCCAAGAGCATGAAATATGATAGATCTGCTGACAAACCGTCACCATCACTTGTGTTGGCCGGCACTGTTAAAATGTACCATCACTGTTACATAGTATGATCTTACAGTACAGTCATGCGTGCACATACATATCTCTTACTAACCGAGTTTGAGATCTATACTGTAGGTTTAGGACCCATTTTTTCCCCCTTCAATTTATGGTTCACATGCAAAGTACACAGGCCATGAATCAATGGGGAAAAAACAACTTACTAACTTACAGTACAGACCAAGAAGGCACGGTTAGTACTTAAGATATTTAACATGATATCCCTGATGTGCATGTCTGACGGGTTCGAGAAACAATTTCTATTCACATGGAATGGTTTTAAATGACTGATACATGTCACAAAGCAAGTCAATTTTACAATCATTGTAAGTTGTTAGCAGGTTTAAATACATTATTAATGTTTGTGGCAAGTAAAGGTTTAAAACATTCGTGTGAATACTCACTAATACTTACACAACAGTTTTCAACCTTTACTTGCCACAAATGTTAAGAACACTTGCTGATACATGTATATCATGAAACATTTTGGCAAGAAAAACACCTTTAAATTTTAGGGGTCTGTACTATAGAATATGGCATGCTAAACTGACCAATCACAGTACATATAGTAAGTGAAAAAAATAATAAATACAGGTTTACATGCAGAGAAAAAAGAAACCTTTAAGATCTGGAGTCACTAAAAATCCAGTAATACAATAGATCTTTTAAAAAGCATATCTTACCTTTAGTAAGCCTAGATATCAATTCTGGTTTCTTGAAAGGTCTAACCGCTAATAGATGTATCACGTTGTCCCTGTTTGCACACAAAATACGAGTCGTAAATATTTCCACACTTATTAGAGGTTCAAAGGGGCGATACAAAAATTACAGTGACTGTCATTCAATATTAACACAAATACAAGTTAACGCCTTGACCACCTACTATATGACATACTCAGTATCTAATGAGTTTTGTCCCTCAAGTGCCTAGAGGTGTGTGTATAAGATATTCTGAGTACATCAAAATTTTAAGAGATTTAATCAAACTCCCAGCACACTGGAAACAACTTTTATTAGCACCCGAGACTCATAGGAGGTTTTTTAACAGACTTCTAATTTCACATTGCTGTGCCGTCATATGGATATCAAATTATGTCAATCTCAGTGAAACTAGTCGCATCGAAGAGACGTTTATGACCTTTCAGAAAATGTATACATGTATGTCCATGGTAAGCAAAAAAGCTTCTGGCATATGAAGGTTTCTACTAGACACCATTTTCAGTGAAAATAAAAGTGGCACACAGCATACACAATGGTCAGGCATTCAAGGGGTTAAGGTGGCTCGAAACAGTTTTCCACTACTTTCCAAGACTTAGAACTTGATGGGTCATTATAACCACTCTATATCGAGTGACACCAAAATCATGGTATCAAAAAACTGCCCAATCATTGGTGAACAAGTTGCTGTCAATTTTATGGCACAATTGGTTACCATAGCAACAAATATGACCTGTTAAAAACACCCTTAATTTTAGCTTTAAGTGCTTATAACTTGAAAACAAGCTCAGTGAGACCCATTTTTTATTATCGAATTGTAATTAACATGATAAGATGCAACATTTTGCAAAGTTTAAAACAATTCTACCGAGGGGGTTCAGAGCCACCATAAATTTTCAAAAATTTAAGGAGCTTTACTTGACCTAGACACAACGTCTACTCAGAGAAAATATCTATACATTTTTGTGGTGGGCTCAGCAAGGAAAGCACTTTGTGCCAGCTACTTGAAATTCTTCTCCTTCTGCTCCAAATTTTCAGAACCCTGTAGGAGTGGGGGGGGGGGGGGAGTGGAGGAAAGGGGAGAGGAGGAGAGAAAAGAGGAGGGGAGATATACCTGAGAGTTTTGCTCGGTCCACTGGAAACCTTGGCTCTTGTACCAGATCTAATTTGCCTTTTGAAAGCCAATACACTATCATGCTTTTTTGAAAATTTTTTACTTCCTGAAAAACAAGAAAAACCACATGTAGACATGAATGATTTTAAAGGAAAAAGACTAAATTCAAATTGAAATCTCAATGATATTTACAAATTTAACATGAGTGTACCTTTCTTAGGTGCTGTATTTAACACTTTTGTGCTGAAAATAAGACAAACCATTATGTTAGTGTTTTACATAAGAGACAGGTCAATGATCCGAAAGTGACCGAACTATTTGACCCAGGAAATAAAATAGCAACTTTTATTTTTTATTTAAAAAGAGGCATGAAAATAATGACAAAATGCTTTTTTCAGTGAAAGCAACGATTGTTGTGTTGATTTTAATGATGCACCAAGGTAGGTAATTAGATTTAGACACCAACTTTTCCATCACTGATCTTTTCTAGGGATTGCTTATTCTATTGAAATTTTAATTAGCCCTTAGTTGCTACATGTATGGCAAGTAATCATGGACCCACCTTCAATTAGTAACAACCAATTTTAGGACTGATATGGAAGTGTGGCTTATCATTCTGGGCCAGTTTGTGCCAGCCGCGAGGAAACCTAATGTTATAAATTGTCCTTATACTTTACCTAACTCCCTTTCTTTCTTCTTCTGCCTCTTTCATCCTTTGTTGTGTCATCTGATAACTGTCATCGGTAGCTTTGACATTGATCTTATGAGTGATTGTTCCAACCGTTCTGATGTCACTGCTGCCTCCAGGCTGTTGAATACAGTCCATACCACCCTGCCGTCCACCAGACTGGATTGCAGAGCAATCCAGCTGAAACTGCGCAGTGTTGTCATCTCCTGAATCAGCTTTTCTAAGTGGTATTGATATTGACTGCAATGATAAAAAAATGTTTTCAATGTAGGTATACATGTATTGTCATAGATAAATACAGTACATTAAAAGAGCCAGGTTCAATAGGCTGTGTTTTTGATAAAGACACTTTAATACTTACATGTAGCTCTTATTTACCAAGCAGGCGGTCTGTATGGGAGAATCTTAAACAAGGTTGTGAGTACAGACCAAACACAGTGAGGTCTGTACAGATGACCAAGGTACTGACTAAGCTTGGTTAATAAGATGTTTATTATAATTATGGCAAAAAAGAAAAATGTAAAAATTTCTTTTAATGTAACTGCTTTGTACTAGCCGACATTTTGCTTGCAAACATTTGGTGATAAGTTAAACTTAAATCCGCCAAAGTTTGCTCGTCCTCTTTACTTTTTTTCTCATCAGGCTTTTTGGCACTGCCACTTATAATAAAATAGTCACGGTTTCTTGTATTAATGTTTCCAACTTTTTCACCGCAAGATGTAACTGGTCTAGACGCCAGTGTAGATGGGAAAATCAAATTCATGAATTTGGTAGTTCCCAGTCCTTGTAAGACACAGCTATATAATAATGGGAAATACAGGGAGATTGGAATCAATTTTTCGGGGAAGAGTAAAATAATGTACATAATTTGGGATTACAATTAAAGTTTTATGTCTGTGAATGAAATGTCGACCATTGAAATTTAATGGTTGAGATTTCCCTTCCCCTGAGGAAATCAAAATTGTTACAAAGGTCCTTTGCCTGCATGTAGACATGTACTATTACCTTTCATACTGAAAAAGTAATGTCTAGGAAGCAATGTTGATAATAGTGTTCCAGGATCTTGCTGCTAATTAAAATTCTTAAATTTCGCTCCAATCATGTAACAAGTTTGTACATTGCAGTGACAAGCATGGTGTGTGACATTTGCAATTCTCTCTTAATTTTGGTCCTTTTAACTATGAAATTACATGTAGGTTCATACTTGCTTCTGAAGGACACTATTGTCTATATGCCCAGTCATGAGGAGGAGTTTGAATATTAAAAGTACATACGTATAGTATCTGTTAGACTGTATAGTGATAACAAAATGCTTCGAGGTCTGTGTGGTTCTGCTGTTAAATTTAACTTGAACAATTTGAAAACTTTGTAATTTGTCTTGCATAATGGATCAACTACATGTAAATGCTCAATAAAAGACACGCTGAGTACACCACATAGCACCACCTGAATTATGCTGAGTATCTTTTGTTGATAGCCAAATACAGTTTACTCTTAACAACACTTATTGCAACACATGCGATTAGAGCGCAGTCGCCTAACTCTGGAGAGACAGCCGGATACTGGAACATGATAACTGTGATAAGTGGTGGCGCTTTGCAGACAGTACATGTCTAGACATAAGCTATGGCTCTTTTCAAAGGACTGCAGACCAGAAGGGGAAGAGCTAGAGGACTTGCATTTTTGATTTCTTAATACTACAGATGACATGGATAATGTATGAAATTTACCACTTGAGATTAGAAAAATGGCAGAACAGTGACCCTTAATTCTTGTTTGTCTTGCGCAGATTCTTTAGCAATACTGCTTTAAAATGGCCTTCGCCATCCCTGTTCTTACAACTTCTAGTTTACCCCAGGGATCAACCCCAAGGGAAAACAGTTACATGCACAAAGCCACATTACTTTGAAGGAATGGGCATCTTCTAGTTAGAGCAGGGCTCAATATACAGTGGTACACCAATTTTTCAAATCACCATGGGAAACAGAAATTGCTTTGAAAAAGGGTAAATGACAATCACATGCTGTGAATAATAAGGAAATGGGATTCCACTGTAATTTATCACCACGTAAATATGATCTTAACCCCCATTTACCACAATATGCATCTACTGATCAGGATAACAAAAAAGGGTTAGAATGTTTGGCCTGCACAATAAAAAATTACCAACCTGATTGCAATTTCTGTTTAAAACTATTGTTGAATGTTGCTACAAATTATGTGTTTGCCATACTCTACTTGGCATAATGCTTAACAATTTACAGCTCTGTTTTTTTTCTGGAATCGTCCTGTTGGCCCGTTTGTAAAAATTGTGAATACACCAGATCTAAAATTTATACCAAACATACACATCAGTGAAAGGGCATCTTTTATGACCCCGGTTCGTGACTGAATAATATTTTCTTCAAGAACAAAGACTGAATTTAGCATTTTAAATTACATACACAATTCACGGTTCACATGTTAAATATTCCGTCTGAAATATAAGTAAAAAAGCAAGTTAATTCTTGTTCCAGCTTAGATACAACTTTAGTTTAATCAATTGTTTTTTGTTTTGTTTTGTTTTTTTCATGCTCGTAGAAGACGGATAAAAAGATCTTGAGATACTCAGAGCCTTTCAATAGACAATAAACTATATAATTTGCGTTTAAGAGGACCCACGCTTAATATTAAGCCCTGAACAGCACACAAACTGTAAGAATTTATAAATAAGAGGCGAAGGTTCGAACAACAAACTTATCAAAACGGCGCCCGGCTGTACATACAAACTAAGCCTTGGAGTCAAGTACGAGTGAATTTTTATCATGCCTGAATTAACATCTGGTGCTATGATTTATTCATTTTCAACCTGGCTCACTTTTAATTATAGTCGACTATACCAGGAACAAATAATTCTCCTCAGCTGACCACCAACGGGGAATATTAAGCTTAAGACACACGAGAGTTTCAACCAAAGAACGTACCCCTTGAAATCCTGAAAATTTAATACTTGGCTTCCGTCTTGACGATACCTGTGAGAGGAGAGTTAAGGTCAAACAATGAAGTGAATCGGAAAGTACTTTTCAAAGAAACACCTCAGAATCAATACCTTTCGTTCTACAGTATATGAACACAGACAACAAGTTTGCTGACTAGCGCTGTCTACAAATTACCTCAACAAGTTGATACTCTTCAAGCGCTCGCAAACAAGAATCCGTTAATTTCACGTGTACTAGAAGCTTGTTATTGCTTGATTCCGTTCGGGATATGAGGTTGTACGAAGTTTTCGGTTCTAAAACAATGGCCATTGCATTTTCTTTTCCCAAAACCTAATAAACTCCTACTCCATCCGCGAGCAACATCCGCTAAGAAAATTTCACTGCGCCTGTCTAATATATACCGCGGATCCAAACACTACGATCTTGACCTAATATGGTACACCGGAAGTATTCAGGGAATCATCGGAAGACATCGAGATGAGGCTACTACACGTGCTTCCGCCACTTTGCTGAGAAGACACTGGACACGAGAAAGCCGAGATTAGAACTCAGTGTCCTCCCGGACATCTTTTTTCCTTTTCAGAATCAAAATGAACAAGTTCAATATGTTTATCACTGCTGTTTGTGTCTTACTTTTGATCAAATTACGAAGGCCCAAGAACAAAAGTTTTTATGTTAGATACTGATTAATTGGCTGGCTGATATATATGAGAAATTCAATCTCGCATCATCGATTGCGCTCCGCTCAGCACCTCGCTTAGTGGCATTTAAAACCCGTCGTACAGTTTGAACTGTAGATACCTAAATCCCTATCTCAAATTGAAGCTTATAGTGCTGGGCTTCAAATTACACCAAAATATTGAAATAAAGGAATTGTCGCGCCGACACGCGAATTACCTTTGAAAGTTACAAGTTAAATGAATTTGTTCATTTGCCCTCATATTTGGACAATAGCTAGTTTGACATGTAAACAACAAAAACGTGTCTGTGAATTTTCATTTCCAATTTTTTTCTTTGAGAGCGATTTTTCCACGATCACTCCACATTGTTTCTTTCCTATTTCCAAAATGTCTATAACTTTTCACGCAGACAAGTTTTTTAGCGCTCTGGGTCCGGAAACTGAGGAACAAATTAAATTAACGAAAAACAAAATTCGCTATAACTTGTAGCTTTTAAAAGGTGATTCGGACGCGAAAAGTTGATTCTCAGAGAGCCAGGCAGTGAAACACTAACAAATCACACATGCATTCAAATAATTTATTGACAAAATCGCATCACATCAATTGCTTTTTGGAGAACGATTTTCATATTTACAATTTTTCATATTTACAAATTTTTTTCGGGGCTAAAACAATTTCGCCTTGTTATATTATAAAAATATTCAAAGAATTGTCCTTGCATAGCATTAAAATAAAGTTCTCCATCAATCAGTAGTATGGTACTGAATTAAACAGTGCATAGAAGAATGGAGATTTTATTTGCTGATCTAGATGTACTTGGATCTGTCATGACTCGGTCCCCTGGGGACAGAACAGCACCGCCGTTGAAAGTTTCAACTCCTCGCGATGAAAAACACTTGTCCAAATGTCGACCCTGCATCCTATAAACAAAACATCTTAATTTAATTTAATAGATACACCTTACTCGACGGTTCAGCATATAATACGCGCGAACATAAAACAACTCTACAGTACAAGAAAGGCTTGTAAGTTACGCGTTCTCTTGACCTAATATAGTAACATTGTGTAATCATAAAAATTACAATTTCATTGATTGTGATTGCTTTAAAAAAACTCCTATTTTCCACTAATTCACTTGCCAAGTTGTTATCGGACAGTTTGTTATTGGACAGTTTGTTATCGGACAGTTCAATAAGCCAATCACATTCGAAGTTGTAGTTTAAATCAACCAATCACATTCAAAGTTGTAATTACGTGCGTGCGTGCACACGCTTGCTTTTGTGTTTTTGGCGCCTAATTGCCGGTAGTAGGTGCGGTGGCCTTAGAATGTTTACATCTCCTTTGTAGGTATTTTAATGCAAATTTTCCCTATCTTCCATAACTTGGCTATTCTTCTTTTCTAGGAAATTGTAATTTTTATGATTAATTAGTAATAAGACTTCGTATGCGCCTTATTTGATCGGTACAATTTTCGGAGGATTCACTGATCTATTGAAAAAATTAGAAGGCAAAATACTAGAAAATGACCTAAAAGTGAAAAAAAATCTCTTATTGAATGGTTTAACTTATGATACGCGCGGACATTTTGCTCATTGCTCGTATTTTTCTACAAGCTCACAAAATATCTGCACGCTTTATGTCTTAAACCATCTGACAAGGTGAATACGGATGGAATATATTGTGCGTTTTCTTGACCTAATATGCCAAAATGGCCTAAAAGTGGTATAATAAATTATCATATCGAAAACGTTTTCATCTGCGAAGATGAATAAAACCTTTTCCAGATTGATATCTTAAGATAAGACAGCGTTTCTTCCCTGGGACAGTGTTTATCTTAGACCCATTCTGAAACAGCCCGCGAGTCCTGTCGTATTCTTACAGCCGGGATCTGCATGTGCGGCCTGAAAAAAGTTAAGTACTTAACGAAAATGCGTAGAAACTGTACAAAAATCCCTACCCCTCCCTAGAATGAACTTGTCATTTGTAATGGAATGCTACTGACCCCTTTTCACTTGATTCCTGCGGCTTATGCATCTCTCCATGACAACCAGTTGTCATGTCTCCCTTAACCTCAGTCTCCAATTGTTTCAGCCTGGTAATCGCTTCTTGCCTTTTGGCTTCCAAGTCGATCGGCTGGTAAAACGACAAAAATGAAAACTAAATCAAAACGCTGTGATCACAAACCAGCATATACAGCTGGTGGACCCATGGGGCAAACGAAACCAGTTGATGTAAAGAGACCTCTGTAACATTTCGCAAAGTATTTTAATCGAGCCGGTAATACAGTGAAACATATTGAAGACTACTCGCTGCCCAAAATAGTTCAAATGGATCACTCTAATCTGATCCAGATATCTCAAGTAACCGATGGAACTTTCCAGAAAAAAAAAAATCGCGGGAAATAATTGAATTTGAGGTCGTTTATGAGCCAGCCATTTAACTAGAATAACCGAACAAGAAATTAAATATTTGTTTGAAATCATGGCGTAAAGAGCGAGCTAAACATTCTTCCATTAGTTAGTTTCTCTGTGTGTCAAATGTGAACGCCAAAAGAACAAGTTACAAGTCTTACCTTAAATAACCCAGAGGATGCATCTTTTATCCCATCTTGAGGCAATTCACCAGTTTCCTTTAGCGCCAATTCAAACTTTAACTTTTGGTTTTCCTTTCTCAGTTCAGACATCTCGCGTCCTGCTGATCCTATCCCGCGCTGAAGCAAACTCTCATTTTCATTTGCCGCGTTCAAAGACTGTTTCGGTCTCCCGACTTCACGCAAACGTTTTCTTTTGTAGTCTCTAAAGCATTCCTCTTGTTTTTCCTCTAATTTTTCTGCCTCGAGTCTTGAGATCCGAGCTGTGGACTCCTGAAGGCTCATCTTCATGTCCCAGATAAGTTTGCTTTTAGCTTTCAAATCTTCTAATCCAGACTTCACTTGCTCCTGAAGAGCCTTCTTCTGTCTATCTGCCAAGACTTGCTCGTTTTCTAAACGCCCTGTAGCAGCCGCCAGTTCTCGTGAAAGATTCTCGTTGTCTTTCTTGGCACATTCAAGTTGAAATGACAACAATCCTGCCTCACCTTGTGTCGGTTCCACCCGTATTTTCACTTTGTCTGCTTCCCAGGTTTTTCTGTTTACACTCGACCTGAGATGAACAAACTCCTCATTTTGCTTTGTGATGATGGATGAAGAAATCTCCAACTCTTTCTTTACTTCTTTAAGAGATGTCTGCACACGCTCCAACTCCAAACCTCTTTCCTTATTTGCCACCCGCAATTCCTCAATTTCATTGTCTCTCAGATACAATTTGGATTCCATTCTTGTTAAAAGCGACATTTTTAACTGTAAACTCTCTTTAGTTTCCTCCAGTGCGGTTTGTTTGTCCTTTAAAGAGTTCTGCGTTCTTTGTACATCACCTTCAAGTTGTTTGACAAGCATTTCTAGCTTCTTAACTTGGTCACCCTCGTCTGCCAGAGATTTCTTGAGATCGACATTTTCATACTCGACTTCTCTTATGCGACCTCTCATGCATTCTGCTTCGGTCGCTTTCTTCAAAAGAGAACTTTTCAAGCTTTCTATTTCATCATCTCGTTGATTCAATTCTTCTCTTAACCTTTCCACAGCACGCTTTGTTTCAGCTTCTTTTTGTTTCAGTAACGCAGCTGATAAATCCACTTCTTTCTGTCTTTGCGTTAGTTTACTCAGCCGCTCTGCCACATGTACCATTAACGATCCTATTTCTCTGAAGCTCTCCTTGGTATGCCTGCTTTGCTTTGTGGGGAAGATCTCCAAGTGATCGTATTGTAATCGCGATGAGATACCTGCATTCCCAACATTATTTTGTCTGTAAGTCAACATGTCTTCAGCTACTTCTAGCTCCTTTCTCGTTTGCTTCAAGTTAACGTTTAACTTTTCTACTTTCTTCTCGTAGTCACAAAGTTGCTCCTTCAGTCTTTCCACCTCTTCGTCTCTACCATCCAGCAGTATTTTCTGTCGCTGAACATTGGAACCTGCTCTCTCCGTGACCTTTCTCAATTCTCTTTTTTCAGACCGTTCTTGTTTTAGCTCGTGCTTAAGCTCGTCAATTTTATCGTCCTTTCTGCTTAGGCTCGTGTAAATCTGCTCCAACTCAGTGTCTTTCTTCTTGAGAGATGATTGGGTCCTTTCTTGTAGCTTTTCCATTTCTTGTAGCTGAATCTCAAGTTCGGTGTTACGTTTCTCCAATGCCTCCTTGTTATTCTTAAACGACGCTAGCGTTTTCTCTCTCAGCTCTTTCATCTCCTGCAACTGCCTTTCGAGTTGTGTTGATTTCTCAAGAAGTCCCTTCTCTCTATTAACATTGCACTCCGTAACGCCAAGTGCCCTTTTCAAAAGGTCTTTGTCCAGCCTTTCTTGTTTCAGCTCTAGAGTTAAGTCGTCAATTCGTGCATCTCTGTTGTCTATGCTGCGGTACAACCGTTTCAATTCTTGCTGTTTGTCCATCAGAGAGGCTAATGTCGTTTCTTTCAGCTCCTGCGTCCGCTCTAACTCATCCTCAAGTTCTCTTAGTCTCTCTAACAGTCCTTTCTCTCTTAAAGCATTAGATTCTTTCACTTCAATGGCTCTTTTAAGACACTCTTTATCGAACCTTTCTTGCTTCAACTCGTCGATTAAGTCATCAATCCTTTGATCTTTTTGGCATATCCTACGGAAGACCTCCTCCACTTCCTGATCTTTTTTCATGTTGGATGTTATTGCACTGTTTCTGGCATTTTCCATTTCTTGTAATTGTTTTTCAAGTGTTGCTGATCTTTCTAACTGCTGCCTCAGAGTTGCGTCAGTCTGTTCTAAATTGTATTGGTTCTGTCTTAGTCGATTGCTTGTCTCCTCGAGTAATATTTCTGTCTCTTCCACTCGACGCTCCAGAAATTCAGTTCTTTCTGTCTTCACTGTTAAAGCATCCTTTGCTTGGTGTAAATCATTCTCCGTCTGTCGGAGAGATTTTGTGATGCCCTCGATGACCTTCTCCATTTCTTGCACTTGGCTTGTGTTCTGTTTATCTCTTTCGTGTTCTTGCTCATGGTTTGAAGTTTCCTTTACGTTCGGCAGTTCATCCGGCTTGTCGTTCGGATCTTGATCAATGTGGTAGCGTGGTCTTTGCCCAAACTCAAGACCTCTCTGTCGAATGAATCTCCCTAAGAACTCAAGTTCTTGTTCATTCTGACGAACGCGTTTCCTTAACATTTTAATATCGGAGTTTTTGCTTCTGCGACTCCTCCTTGAACGCATGCTGCTTTCTCCATGTTCACTGGTCTCTTCCTGAGGACATTGCAATTCATCAGCAAGCTGCTTTCTGGCTTCCGACGCTTGATCTTGCAGTAACTTGTTGTGAGTCCTCAAGCTTTCTAATTGGTTCAAAAGGTCTGTCAATTGTTTATCTTTTTCCGACACTTTGGACACTTCTCTGGCCAGCGTGGAATTTTCTTTCCTAAGCCTTGCTAGCTGATCTTCTAGTTGTTTTATGACGTTCGACGTTTCGCGTTTTAGTTCACTCATCTGGCTATCCTTCTCTAATGCCTTGGACAATTCTGTAACCAGTGTGGAATTTTCCTTCTTAAGAGTCCCGAGCTGATCTTCAAGTTTATCTATGACTTTTGACGTTTCGCGTTTTAGTTCACCAATCTGGTTATCCTTCTCTAATGCCTTGGACAATTCTGTAACCAGCGTGGAATTTTCCTTCTTAAGAGTCCCGAGCTGATCTTCAAGTTTATTTATGACTTTCGACGTTTCGCGTTTTAGTTCACCAATCTGGTTATCCTTCTCTGATGCCTTGTACATTTCTGCAGTTAGCGTAGAATTTTCCTTCCTGAGAGTCGTGAGCTGATCTTCAAGTTTATTTATGACTGTCGACGTTTCGCGTTTTAGTTCACCAATCTGGTTATCCTTCTCTGATGCCTTGGACAATTCTGCGGTTAGCGTAGAATTTTCCTTCCTAAGAGTTGCGAGCTGATCTTCAAGTTTATTTATGACTGTCGACGTTTCGTGTTTTAGTTCTCTCATCTGGTTATCCTTCTCTGATGCCTTGGACAATTCTGCGGTTAGCGTAGAATTTTCCTTCCTAAGAGTCGTGAGCTGATCTTCAAGTTTGTTTATGACTGTCGACGTTTCGCGTTTTAGTTCATTCATCTGGTTATCCTTCTCTGATGCCTTGGACAATTCTGCGGTTAGCGTAGAATTTTCCTTCCTAAGAGTCGCGAGCTGATCTTCAAATTGTTTTATAGACTTGGACGTTTCATCTTTAAATTGAATCATCTCACTGTCCTTCTCTGATACTTTGTGCAATTCTGTGGCTAGGTTGTGATTTTCATTCATAAGATTCGCTAGCTGATCTTCAAGTTGTTTTCTGACCATCGTCGCTTCACTTTTAAGCTCAGTCATTTGATTACCCTTCTCTGAAATCTTGGACAATTCGGCATTAAGCGTGGAGTTTTCTTTAGCAAGCTTATTTAACTGATCTTCAAGTTCATTTTTAACCCTCAGGTTTTCGTCTTTTAGTTCCTTCAGCAGATTCTCCCTATCTGATGCCCTTAACAGCTCTGCGATCATCTTCGAATTTTCATTTTCAGCTGTAGTTAGCTTTTCCTCAAGTTGCTCTATTATTCTCGACTTCTCGTATCTTACAGTATTCAAGTTGCTTTTCAAGGTCTTTTCACAATGTTTGAGGCGAGCCACTTCTGCTTCCAAACCATCCACCTGGCATCTTAACAACGTTTCTCGTTGATTAGACAATTCCAGGGATCCCTTTGCTAGTTCTACCTCCTCGCGTAAATATCCGTAGTCGTGTCGTTGATCCTCCAACTGAGCCCGCTTCTTTAATCCTTTTATGATCTCATTTAAGTCGTGAACTCGAGTGTTCAACTTCTGATTGTTTTCCTGACTAAACCTGAGACTGTCCTCCAAGTACTCGACATCACCCAACAGCTCTAGCTTGTCTGTCAGAGCGTTTTCCAGGCTCTTTTCTGCTTCTTCCCACTTTTCCTCCTTTTTTTCAAAGTCAGTTTTTAAGTTTGTCAACTCTCTTTGCTTGTACTCATCCCTGGATTGGAGACATTTTAACTCAGCTTTTGTCGCTTCAAGCTCGGAATGCAAAGATTCGTTCTTCTTCTGGAACGCCTCGACCTCTCCCTGCTTTACAGTGATCTCAAGCAACATTTCCGCGTTTTCTTTTCTGCTTTCCTCCAACATCTCTGCCGCAACCTGCTCGTCGCTTTTAACTGAGGCCTCATTACTCTTTTCATTTGCTTGTTTGAATTCTTCTGCCATTTCTCCGATATTATCATCAAGTGTGCGAATGCAGTTCAGTAGAACTGTTGCTGAATCAATCTCTGTTTTTACAGAAAATCTCTCTCCTCTGGGTCCATTCCCTCCGCTTAACTGCTCTCGTATGTCAGTGACCTTTGAATGCAATTTGTTTAATTTTTTAATAGCGTCTCCAACTGTTTCCTTCTCTCTACTGACAGTAATACCTTTTCCTTTGTTGGGCTCATATGCTTTCATTTTTTCTTCTGTTGGGCTATTTGTATCATCCTTGTGTTCAGGATCTTTCGTTACGCTTGCCTTTACCTCATCTTCCAAGGCGTCCCTCTCAGTAACTTCACACGTCCTAGCTTTAACAGCTGCCAGTAGCTCTTGATGCAGAAGATATTCGGAGATGTTTACTACAGCTGCTACTGTTCGCTCGTACTGAGCTCGCCTGCGTTCATCTGACATTCCGTTTTCTCCGTCCGTTAAAGCAAAGCTACACTCGCGATTTTGCAATCGTCTGTCAACAAACTCATCTAAAGCGTTCCAGGAATCTGGTTCTTCCTTGTAATCCGACACCACCTCTAAGATGCCATCGTTGATAGCCGCCACTTCTTCGTCACACGACGACAACAATGATTCTACGTTACCAATGTCAGTCACCCACGTTACAGATTCATCCAGAGTTTCAACATCAATGATTGATTGATCTTCAATTTTCGCAACAGCGTTTTCACTTTCTGAAGAATTAGGATTGCTCTTAGAAGACGACAAGCTTTCTTCAATTCGTATGTCTTCTTCAGCTTCATCAAGTAAACGGTCAAAGTCATTTATGAACTCATCCTCATTGTGCTTACGCCCTCTCGCTTTTTCTCTTCCTGAGAAAAACCTTTTGGTAGAATGGGAACGCTGACTGACATTTGTAGATGGTATATCAACCTGAGAAAATTTCTCTTCCAGTGAAGCGTCGAACGTTTTATCCATTATTGAGTCAACTAACATCAATACATCACCACCAGTAGCTTTGCCATCACTAACAGCCACCTTATTGTCTTTCGGCCTGTTTCTATCCTTTGCAGGAGTTACATGTAGGACAGACTGTTCATGGTATTCTATCCTTTTCCACTCTTCGCCAACCGTTAAGACCTCGTCATCAATGTCGGGAACTGAAATCTCTTGATGAGCGGAGGAGGTCCTTTTCTTGACGCCATTGACGCTAGGTGGAGCCAAGCCACCATCTGCGTCTTTTTGTATTTCAAGGGCACATGCTTCATCATGTGTTGATTTTACACGTTCACCAACAACAGAGATATTTTCGTCTTTACCTGGGGAAAGTAAGCTGTCTCTACGACGTTCTCGTAATGCCATTGTAGACTCCAAGACTGATACTGGGCTAGTCTGACGTTCAAGAGGTTTCCTGTCTTCTTCTTCATTCTTCTGGTTACCTTCTTCATTAACAGCGTCACACATGTCTGAAGCTCCAAATATAGATTCTTCCTTGCCGTCAGTAATACAATGAGAATCACTTGGAAGCATATCATCAATTGAACCCCAAGAATCAAGATCATGACCGGTGTCACAAATAGAATGTGATTTCTCAACTTCTGTGTTTTCTTTACTAAGCAGTTCTTGAATTTCGCTGACAGGAGATTCGTCCTCAGCTCTTGTCACGGCACTATCTGCTCGGGATGTTTCAGTCGCAATACCATAACCCGACTTTTCATCAATATACTTCTCCTCCTTTTGTATGTTTTTCTCCATTAGTTGTTGGTTTTTCTTATTCGTGGCATCCAGGTTTTGCTCATCCTGAACTTTTGTATCAGCGAGAGGTCCTTCCATGCTACATGCAAAGTCATGAGTTTCACCTTTGCTATACACGCCAGTATTTTCAGAGCCTAGAAACATCTTTTGGCCGTCCGTTTTTTCCAACATATTATTCTCAAAGCTTGAAGCCCTCCTGTCAGAGGTATAGTCATCCTTGTCACCCGAGTTGTCAGATTGAAGTGTATCATTCAACAGAGCTGAGGAATCCAGCTCTTTGGGTGTATCAAGAACTACATCTTCACCATTACCAGACTGCTGTGAACGGCTACAATGCAATGCTACCTTGGACTCTAGAACAGGTGTTTTGCTTGTATCTTTGTCTGCAATAGCCAGGGCAATGTTATCATCCTCGTAAATTTCTTGATGTGAAGGTGTATCTTCTTTCAACCCTCTGGACTTCTCCTTAAGTTCTTTATTGCCATGATCTGGAAGCACTTCCTGCGTCTTGCTATCAAATGTGGATTGTGCAAAGGCGCCAACTACCTTTGAAGTTTCAACTGTCTTTGCACCACCTTGCTTTTCCGCCATTTCCAAGGATTCTTCGACTTCACCTAAAAAGTCGTCAAACTCGGCAATGAAATCGTCATCTTTAAAATTATGCTTTGCAGTTGGCTGTGGATTGTAAGCTTGTGTAGAGAAACGGTCTGAACACTTATGGAAATTATCGTTGGTCAAAGTTTCTAAACTGTTTGACGTGGAAGCTGCATTCATCGGAATGGATTTTAGCTCTTCAGGAAGCGCACTGTCGTTATAACCTAGAGCTCTTGAGTCGAGTTCGTCTGGTGAATGCATCGGAGAAGATTCAACAGATAAAGTTTCGCTCGCAGTAAATGGTAGTTGTGAAACCTCCATTACTCCGCGCTCTTTAATGCTATCACGTAGCTCATGATCACATTCAACGTTTCCTTCGCTTTCACGCAGTTCCACTTCAGGTTCTGTCTCAAGGACATCTACTGACTCTTGCTTCCCTTTCATCTCATCACATTTAAGGAAGGCGGACGAGCGTTCCTCACTTAAAGATGTTTCCTCAATAGATGCATCATCTATTTCCTCAATGATATCTTGTTCCATCCAGCTCTCTTGGTCGCAAGTTTGGACACTGGTCTCTTCGCAGACGATAGAGAATGAGTTTGGATCAGATGAGCGACGGCTCACTTCTTCGTAGATGATATCCACTTGTACGTTTTCATCTCCCTCTACATCAGTGTAGGCAGCGTATCGCTGTATAAGCGCCTCTTGCATTTCCTTGGGTAAATCTCTGAAGCTTATGCCGAGGTCGTTACTCCACGTTTCATCTGGAGAAGATCCTGTTTCCAAATGGTCGAGAGAGGAATTTTCTTCCAAGGGAAATTGCCCATCTTCATCCCGCACATTACCTTCTACGTCCTCTTCTGAAGGAACTGTATCTTCAAATATTAAGTTGAGCTCTCCATTTCCAGGTGAGTAGGAAAGCGGTTGCAATCCATCTGGCGTAAGCCTGCCAGACACCTTTCGCATTAACAGAGAAGGTTCATTGGCTATAGGGATGCTGCTCCCTGTACGACCAGGATTGCCGTGGTCAAAGCTTTCATCACTCAATGTCATATCGATGGTATCATCATCATTTCCATCGTTCACAAATTCATCTGGAACATCATTGTCATCTTCTTTGACATACTCAGGCTTTGGTACACTCTTTTCAAGTGAATCTCCGGTGCACTTGTTTCCTTTGGAACGAGTGGACAGTTCCACGTCTGTCAGAATATCCAAACACTGCAGCGGGTTGTCGTTATCGCGGCACTCGCCACCAGTGTGATCAAAAGCATGGCTTTTTGCCGATGTTTCTTTACTGTTAAAACACAAAGGAGGGATTTTGTCTTGAGCCATTTTACATGCACATTCCTCTGACTTGAAATTCTTCTCTAGAGCCCCACCACATTTAGGGCTGTTGTGAGGTTCAATCAGATCCAACTCTTCTTCGACACTGAAGAGTTCCACTGAGATGTCTTTCAACGTGTCTTCGTTGTCCACACAATCGATCTCAACGTCTTCGGAAGCATCCTCGTTGTCCATTTGGTTATCACCTGAGCGGCTGGATTCCTTTGAATTCTCCATAACAAATTCGTTGTATGGTTTCTTTTCCAATTCTTCTCCAACAGAACGTTCTATACCCACGGACTTGTCATTACGAAGTTTGAATGATCTTTGCTCCATAGTCTCCACCTCTTCTGGAGCAAGTTCTACCACTTCTGTTTCATAAATGATGCTGTCCAAAACTGACATTTTCATATCGTCAGATATGTCAAGCTCTGAATTTCCAAGTGCCACTATTACCCCGTTAGACACACTTGGCCTTACTTCACGCGCGTGTGACGACGAATTTCCCTCTGTTTGATCTCGGTCAGATGCTTCATTTGAAGCATCATGCTCTGTTTGGTCGACGTCACAAGTCGCAGTTACGTGAGTGGTTTCATGTTCAGTCGGATTGACTGTTTGGGGTTCTTCAGAATTTCCCTGCAGTAACGCAGTAGAAACTCCTTGAGCTTGATCATTTACACACTGAGAGGATGCCAGATTTTTCTCGGTCACTGCTGAATTCTTAGCTCTTAGTTTTTCAAGTTTACGAGCAACTTTTCGTTTCTCTTTTTCGATCTTTTTTCGCTCTCTTTGTTCCAACTTCTCTCTTTTGATAGCTTTTTTCTCCATTCTCTCCAGACGTCGAAGTTCTTTTCGCTTCTTTTCCAGCTGTTTTACGCTGCTATACTCCTTAACCTCGTGGTCCTCATATAAAATGATATTGGACGTGTCCTCCTCGAGACAACTAATGGTTGTTTTACTTGCATCTTTACACTCCTGTTCCATTTCACGTCCTGCTTCAATCTTCAGTTCCACATCAGAGTGATCCTGGTTTTCTGGCTTCTCGTTTTCAGCTTCTGTCTCCTGTTGATACTCACGCCGATCGGCTCGTACCTTATCCAGTCTCCGTGAAATGTTTTTCTTCTTCTTATCGATCTTTGCTTTCCACTTTTCCTCCTCGCGCTCTCGTCTTTTAGACATCTCATCTAAGCGTCTCAGGTCTTGTTTGATTTCATCCTGTCTGTGTCTCATCTCATCCATATCACTGGTTATTGCGTCTTCCCTTTTCTGGCTCTGTTTGATCTCTTCTCGTATCTTGTCCATAGACTCGATAGCTAGTCTGTTTTCTTCAGCAAACTGAGCTTTAAGCCGTCTTGATTTTTCATCCAGTGCAGCGATTTTCCGTTCCCCTTCACTCGATACCGTTACAGAGCTACAATC
Organism: Micromussa lordhowensis; assembly: GCA_964020085.1. Taxonomy (NCBI): domain Eukaryota; kingdom Metazoa; phylum Cnidaria; class Anthozoa; order Scleractinia; family Lobophylliidae; genus Micromussa; species Micromussa lordhowensis. The sequence goes on from OZ026597.1 coordinate 1,828,574, forward strand.
GAACTCTTCCTCACTTTTTTCCTTCTCGTCCAAGTTGGTTTCTTCTTCAAGCACTGGTTTCACGGCGTCGCCGTCCAAACGTGGAATGATGGCATCATCTTTGATGACCTCGTTATTTTCACTTATGTCATATTTTGTATCTTCCATAGCTTCCTCTCGCTCCCTGTCATAAATTAACAACACATATTGTTCCACTTGACAAACGAAACAAAAGTGCTGCATTGGCGGTGCAGTGAAACACCTAAAGGTAGATTAACCGCCCTGAGGAATTTGACGAATCTGACGTTTCTAGCAGCAGCACTTCCTCGGAGTTTCACAGTTGCAGAAGAGGCTAGCGCTCAAAACGTCAGCTCTTACAAATTCACTGCGGTGGTTAATTAACCTTTATCAACTTCAAATTAGTGAATCGTTTACATGTAAGTAAAAATGAAATGCAAAATGCATTGGAACAAGCAACTTTTAAAGAAACGTCTTATATTATTGATCTTGCGTAGTCCGCGGGATAAGACGTGCAAGGACTTTGTTTCAGGGCGGAGTCACGAGGAGGGTCCTTCAGAGCTGGGACTAAGCGCTATTGTGTGAAGCTCTGCCCTTCACGCACGCGATACACAAGTGCCAGAAACTCCATAACCGTTGGAAGGAGGAATTCAGAACATGCAACCCCTATAATGTCAGTCTCTGGTAAAAACGTTCACCATCAAGCGCTATTTAAAGTATCTTTAATAGCATTTTACAACCCTCGGATTAAATTTTTGGCTAACGTAAAATACTTGGGCGCTTTACTTAGGACATACCTGGCCTCGTCGCGTAGCAACAACAAAGACGCCATTGCACCAGCATGCTCCTCGTCTGTCATGTCAGCGTTCATGACGCTCAGGTCAGCAATAATTTTGTCTAACTCGTCCGCCACGAAATCAGTGCAGACATCTTTTGGAGCCGGATACAAAGTAACTGTTGGATCTTCATGGATGTCTTTATGGCCAGCACCAAGCTCAATCGTTGTATCATTGGCACTCTTTGAAGAATTCCTTAAATGACAACAAATTCTACTTATTGGTACATGTTTCGCTTCTGAAGGTTATGTAATTTCTTATGTGTGAAAATTGCTCGTATATCTTTTTCATTGAAAAGTGGTTAATAATTAATTCGAGGCTAATACTGATTTTAATTTCTTGATTCCTGAAGAAGGCCAGTCAAACTTGTCGAAGCGCCGATCAATTTGTCATTTTTAAAGACAAGAGGTGAAAATTTCAGAGATAAACATATCTTTTTTTTATTTTTCAATTATTTAAAAAGGTCATGAACCTACACGGCTACTGGAAAGTAATACTTACTTCTTATTTTCGGCCTCTTTTGCCGCTTTTTGTTCCCTGCAAGAATTTAAAAGTAAATTACGCAAGTGAGAACGTACGGAAGAGAGGCAGGAAGGAGGTAGGAATTCTCTGCTCCAGCTGACCTGTCTATCGACACAATGATGTTTAGGATCGTTATGAGTGATGTAATGTATATACGAAATAATTCATATATGAACTGCGGTTGTAGATGAAATTGAAGAATGATCATCACAGTGTATTTTCCAATTTAAGGAACTGGAAAGAAAAAAAAAACAGGGCTAGCCCAGGTTAGCCCTGATTTTTTTCAGGCTTCTTATTTCCAGTTGCGTAAATTGGAAAATACACTGTGATGATCATTCTTCACTTTCATCTACAACCGCAGTTCATATATGAATTACTTCGTATATACATTACATCATTTCATTCCTCACGGGAAGATATGAACTCAACAAATTGACCTCGCTCCCAATGTGTGGCTTCATAGCTCAGTTGATAGAGCATCGCACCGGTATCGCGGAAGTCACGGGTTCGAATCCCGTTGAAGCCCTGATTTTTTCAGGCTTCTTCTTTCCAGTTGCTTAAATTGGAAAATATACTGCGATGATCATTCTTCGATTTCATCGTTACGAGTGTTTGTCTGTGGTTGGATGATTGTATCACTTTGCTTGGCGCATGGACGTTGTTGATGGTGATGTGAACATCAGCAACAGCGTAAAGCGCATCAAATGTGCAAGAGCACTTTAAACTTCCTATGATAATTTAGTTAGCAGACTTAAATCTTACTTGACTGCTTCTCTTAGCCATGGCGGTACATTGGGCAGTGTTTGTTCATCGCTGGAGACTGAACATCGTTCAAAGTCGTCTCCATATTCACTTCCACTCATGTTTGATTCTGCTCCTCTCATGAGATCTTCATCTTCCACGCGCGTTATATTACACTCAAAATCTGGCGTGATTTCATCTGTCCCAGCTGCAGATGATGAATCACTGGCCGAAGTTTCATTGCGTGGTTCTTTCTCATCCTTGGAGACCTGTTTGTTACAATAAGATTTATAAACGCTTGGTGAAAAACTTCACTAGATTTGACCAACTAAATATCAACACAATATTCCCTTGTAAAGTATAAGAGATCGGCCTTGGCTCCGTCACACACCAAATACATTACTACGCAGCTAAGTAATGGAATTTATCGTTGTTCCATAACATTGAATGTTTTTCAACGCAAATAAGAAAAAAAGGAACTCTTAGGCGCTTTAGAATAACGCTTCCCCAGGGTGGGGTGGGGCACTAATGAATACTTCTGCATTGTGAGAAATGATATTGTGCTCTAACATCGCTTACAAGGGCGTCGAAAACTGCCCAGCACATCCTCACGAAAAATCCCAGGGAATAGCCCCGAGGGATCTAGGGAACTTGACAAGACGGAACTTCCTAATATAGGTTGAATTCCTTGTATCCTTTTGTTCTGATCTCGCTTTTTTTATAGTCCGCTTTATATCGTCTACCAAGCGCGTGTCATTTACCTGTGTTTCTAACGGAGTAAGTTGTCTTGGTACTCGTCGCCTCACTTGTGGTGTTGATTCTCTTGCAGGTTTACGACTGGTACGTTTCGCTGCTGTTGGAGGTCTGGTACTGAATTTAGCCTTGGCTGGTTTTCCTCGCGTTTCTCCTAGATTAATACCTACAAGCAATTGTTATTTATTAGTTCCCGTTCAATCTTTGAATTTCTTTAAGAGGGTGTTGAAAAAATGCGAAGATGCTTACAACACATACCACAAATGTCGACGAAGACTTTACTCCCCTCCCCATTCTTCACGCGGTTTTAGCGTTAATTTACACGCGGGGCTTGGGATTGAGTAGTCTCCATAGCAACGCAAATACTAGTCGTTCCTGACACCGTGATATCTTCGATGGTGGGAATTTCTAATCGTTAAATCCCAGAACACAAACTAAAACTAATGAGCATGTCGACTAAACAGTTTAATAAAACCCTAGAGCTTTGGTTACATGTAGAGAAGTAATTTCTAATCGTAAATTAAGGCTGCAGAAACTTCGGGAACCGCATTTTACCATTTTACCCCGTAACAGAATTTTCTATTGGTGGCCATCGCAACCTTTTATTGTAGCTCTATTTTCTTACTATTGGACTGAAATCGGTAATAAAATACTTTAGAACATACTTGGCATTATCGAGTTGTGTTAAGTTTTAGTTGTTTTCATTTTTTTTAGCTTGCCATTCGCTAGTTAAAGAAGGAAAAATTGCTACGATCGCAAGTCGGGGAGACATTATCCCCTTCACGAACAAAGGAAATATAAGTGTTTTGAAGTTCCATGCACAGATATAACCTCACAACACAATCTTTCCCTGATACTAAGAAACGTTTTTCAATCAAGCAAAACAAATATTTTTCTCTCTTCCGTTCTTAGTTCTAGCATTAGTCTGATTCCAACCGTTCACTCTAAGCTTACGTTTTTGTAATGTATAAAGCTTCAGCTTAGTATAGATTCCAAGGCTGATTCTAAAATAGAATTGTTTTAGGTCTAATTTGCCGACAAATGGCAAATTAAAAATCGCACTTTAGGATTACTAAATGATGAAACAGTACAAAAAATTATAAACTGTAAGAAGCTAACATGGTTCTTATTCTACATACAATCTACACTATCATGGTTCAAGGTTATGTCCAAAGAAAAACATTGAAATTGAACACAATACCTGAATCTCTTCCTAAAGGCTTTTCTGCCATTGCAGCTCGCACATTCTTCACTGGGAGTTTGTCCTTTTCAATCTTGCTCTTTTTCTGACCGACCATGATTGGAATCCTCGATGGTCGCTGACTATGAAGTTTTTCCACTGAATCCTTCGACAAGCTCGGCTTTTTGTTGGCTTCGTCTTCTGATGAAGAGCTTTTGTCGGTGTCACTGCTCAACCGAGTCACTCTGACTGGTATTTTAGACTTTTGTTTCAGTGGAGGAAAATGTTTTCCATCATCACTGATTTCGCGGCTAAGCCACGAAGCCATTTTTTTATCCTCGGCTATTTACGCCGGGCTTAACGAAAACTTAAATTGTATTTTTTTTTTCTTTATATATATTTTTTTGTTTTTGTTTTTTTTTTTTGTCTTAAGTAATTTTTTTTTTCAATTTCACTGCGAAAAATGTCACACCTCTCTTGCTGCAAAACTCGATACTAACCGCACCGATAGCTGAAGCAAATGATTTAGATTTTTCACCTGAATCCATGGAAACCGTAGTGGAGTTTTTCGTCATAAACAACGCCGACATTTTCGATTGCTCGCGCACCGTGACGCGAAATTCGTTCATGTCCAAACTTTCGGAGTTTAGTGACATAAATGTAGAAACGCTTTGAAACCAGCCTCGTAGCGGAATTATGAGGCATTAATTCATGGCTTTCAGTTCAAAAGTAAAGCAACAACTAGGCTTCTTTTGAGAATGTCGCTTTTGATTCAGTTCTTGTGAGTCGAAGGTTGACGCCGACTGTAGAATTCATATCTTACCAAGGTCTTCGTTAATTGTCCAGACAAACTTGCAGAGTTTCATTTTGTAGCGGTTTAGTGAATGAAGTTGGACTTCTGATTTCCACAGGGTAAAGTGTTTCTTCGAAATTCTTCTCTCTCAGCTCCGGAATGAGGTTCAAATGACGAAGAATTCACGTAACTTCTCGCTTTCAAAAGTCGTGACCGTCGGAACTGTTTGCTCCGCCGGCAAACCTAACCAATACATCAACAGGAACATTTTCCACTGTAATAACACACAATGGAGTAAGAAAAGTCGAGTGCAGTTTGGAAAAAACACCATTGGAAAGAAGGACATTTTTGAAAGGAATTAATAATAATTGACGCTGGAACTGGGGGCCTGGAAACGAGAAAGAAAACGAAAGTGAGGATGGTGGGGTAGGGGTGAGAGGAACTGGGCATTGCACTTCAGTGTCCCATTTTGGTGTGCTGGATATTTTACAGATAAAAGTTTTACAGATGAAAGAAGCAGACATTTTGATAGTTAACGAGGGCGCAAGCCGAGCCAGCTGTCATACACAAAGAGACAATCTACAAGTCGTTCAAATTTTTATCGAAATACTCTTCATAGACACTTCAAAATCACAAAGAAGCCAGACGTTAGAGAAGGTTAGAAGCCGACTTTATTTATCGCAACCAATCAGAGCAGGGTTTGTCTGTGAGCTCTGGAGACAGTGATCCTTTAGGATTGGTCAGCACTAAGCATTCTGTCGTCTGACTGAAGCCGATCTTTTGCGCATGCTCAGAGTACTCATTGTCTATTGTTAGCCAATATATTTGACCGTATTCACAAAAACGTGCCCGCAGTGGACTCAAAGACAGTCCCAGCGGCCAGAAGTGATCTGACCACCCCCCCCCCCCCGGCTAGAAGATTGGTCCGTCACACATGCACGTGGCACGGACCACTCCAGCAGGGTGCCATGTCAACACAGAACCCCCAAACCAGGTTCAATAAGTGAGTAAAATACCCAGCAACACAGGGAATATCAAGGCTATTTAACACCTAAAACTAAAAAGTCTGACTGAGTGGAGGTGTCAGTACAAGACACCCTCCCTCCCCCTGAGAGGAGGCAGTAGAAATACTCCTAGTCACGTCCTGCTGTGGAGCTGGTGATAATGCCATAGCCTGATGGAGCACTAGGGTCAAATGCAGACACTTATCCAGCTAGTGGCAGGGAAGTAGATCTTGACACAGGACTTTAGCCCCAAACCCGGCTACAAGTTCCCTCCTCTTCCGGCTCTGCCTTATACATACACTAAAGCTAACTCCAAGAAAAAAAAAACAAAAATCTATCAACAAGTTGTGAATTTATAACATATTAATGATTTTCTTTTTTACAGGAAAATACAAAAACAGCTGCTATGTACA
>OZ026597.1:1839812-1849812 GCA_964020085.1 Micromussa lordhowensis
CTTGCGCAAGTGGAATTTTCCGAAATCATAAGGGAACACCCAGACGCACTCATTGGAAAGGGCATTTCAAGATGTTGATTATGTCCACATGCTTCCGATTTAACTCATTTATTTACTGTTTGCACTTTGTTCGGGATTTCCAGAAATACATTTCTCATTTGTCTACATATAGAATTGCTTTCTAGAATGTCTTTAGAATGGGGAGCATGAACTTTCAGCTCATATAATTTTGTTGGTTAGCGTTTCTTTTGAGTGTCATATACATTTTGTAAATTATCCGTTACATCTCTTACACGTTGCGCAATGAGAATAATCGTATCCTTCGGCGCGACCTGCTGGCCGAAGTAACATCGCCATTCGCACACGGCAAAAAATCGTGGTACTGGGCGTTCATTGGCATTTGAAGGCGCTAAAACTTATACATAATTTATTTCAAAGAGAACAGGGCGATGAATGTTGAGTTAACCTTGTGAATTAGTCGTTTAGTGATGGACACGCAACAAATTTACTGACAGCCGAGGGCGAAATAAAGACAAAGTCTATTTTTATGTTTACCTCATTAACACTCAAAGCCTTTTATTTTAATGTTACATTTGTGAAGTTTTATTAGAGCAAGAGGGTGGCCTAATGTTACTCTGGGTCTTTCTTTTCTTCGCTCCCGATGCTATGCGGGCTATTTTCGGCACAGCGGGGTGTACAATCTTGAGCACTTTACAACACCCACAGCAGTAGCCAATTTGAGGTCGAGACTGACAACAGGAAATGTCATCAATTTCACAAACATAAGTCCGTCTAATTAATAATGCCTAAATTTCCATCATGACTGTCTCAAAATTTAATTTTCTTTGAAAGCCCAAATGAACGGACAACATGTCCGGTCATCCACGGATTTGCTCGGACAATGCTCAATTCTGACCGGACAAGCCCTGACAACAAATCAAACAACAGAAACAAAGGGTAGTAAGCCATTCGTGCGAGACCTTGCGAGAACTGCTACATGGCCCGTTAAATTTGGCTTGAAGACATCTATTCGCTATATTTCGATGCACGCAAAGTTTATACCAGCTTTACGCTGCAGCTTTACTTAAAGAAGTCTCATGTAGCTTAAACTGTACGTTATGTAATGTTATGTGAAGTTGTGTAAATACAAACTTTACACCAGCTTACGCGCTGTGAATGTGTTAGCGCAAAGAGTGAAATGCTCACGCTAAACTTCCGAAGGAAAATGCATCTGCACAGAAATCACGAGAGAGGTTGGAATGAGATGATCTCGGGGGGGAGGGGGTACTTAACAAAGTTGAATACGGGGAGGCTCCGCCCCGAGGTCCAACCCCTTACCCTTTTATATACCATTTTGGGTACCCCTTTTATATACCTTTTATTGAGAAAAGGTACCCCTTTCACATACCTACTTTAGAACACTGCACCCCCTTTCTAAGCCCTTCTTGTTGTCATTTTCATGTAGTGCTTAATAAATAAACTGATACAGGCATAAGTCCGTCTATTCGAAATACTTTAATTAAAGGCCCTTGTAAATACCTAAATGACCGATTCCCTACCCTTTTATATACCTCAACTTGTGAAATCCCTACCCTTTTATATACCTGAAGCCTGAAAAAGGTACCCCTTTCGGGCGGAGCCTCCCCGTGTACGCCATTATAGGAAGTACCCCCCCCCCCCCCCGGGCAGATGATACGGTAGCTTTGCTTTATCTTTTGTCCAGAGGTATCGTCCCTTTCAGTTCGTGACTGCTTCGACAGATACCGTAAAATTCGGAAAATAAACCCCGGAGCTTATATTTTTCAAAGGCCCTTTTGGAGGGGCTTATATTCGGAGGGAAATTTGCGTTTCCAAATCGATTGGGTTAGCCTTATAGCTGGAAGTAAATTTTCCATTTTTGCTTTGTTTTACATTGTATTTGATGGCAATGTTTCAAGTACAATCTCCCGGGGAGCTTATATTTGGAAGGCGTATACATAAAGGGCGTATTTTTGGAATGAATTGTCCCGTATCAGCTGAACCATGGTTAATAGAAGGGAGTAACTATGAAGCCCGGTAAACATCAAAGGAGCAAACGAAGATGCCGAGATTTATGTTGAAGGTCCACGACCGTGCACAATCTTTTGTTTTGCGTTCATACACTATGCATGAATTACGTAGCCAACGCGTTTCTATTGGCTAGTTCCTCAGCACGCAGTACACAACTATTGTGTTTAGTACACGGTCAAGGCCAAAAAAGAGAACAAAAACATACACAAAGATCTTTGTCGAGTTTCATAACCAATTAACTATTCCCCTCTATTAACTATGGCTGAACGCTTCGCGTTGTAATAGGCACTGAGGCTGTTGGTGATTGGTGCAAAGCAATCGATAAAACTACGCAGTGTGTGCAGTCTCGGAGCCTTTAAAGAGGTTATCTTTATACTACGCCGTCATTCTGCACGCAGTTTCTTAGCGAACAGGTTGTCCTCTCGAAACCAAAATGTCGTCAACGTTGTACTTCGGTGGTCGGATCCTTACCATGGTAGGAGACAAAGCCCAGTATGTCGAGGCTGTGGTGGAAAAAGATGGAAAGATTGCCTTCACTGGAAGCCTCGGTGAGGCGAAAGAACTGTTTCCTAGCGCAACCGAGATGGACCTGCAGGGAAAATGCATGATGCCGGGACACATCGACCCACATCTTCACCCGTCCATGGCGGCCTTGATTCTGCGGATGCATTTTATCACACCGTTCAACTGGGTCCTTCCAAGCGGCACATACGAGGGAGTGAGGGACCAAGACGGTTACCGTGAACGTCTCAGTGACCTCATTAGCAAACAGCCCAAAACTGCCAAAAACAAGTTTCTGATAACTTGGGGTTATCATCAAGACTTCCATGGCGACATGAGCAAAACGGTGATAGACGGCATCAATCCCGCGGCGAAGAACATGTCCATTGCTGTATGGCAGAGAAGCTTTCATGAGGTCTACCTGAATTCGTACGCCCTCGAAAATCTCACGTACGATGACAAGGACGCGCTGATGAACAACCCGCAAGTGGATTGGGAACGCGGTCATTTCTATGAGATGGGGTTGGACGCAATCATAGGCACTACAAATTTCGGCAGGGACACAGTGTTTCCTATGATGATGGATGGATACAATGACGTGATCGAGGTAAGAAATAAATCTGCAGCACTAGCGGGCTGTTGGACCTACTTTTTTTGGTTTACGTTAGTTATGATTTGCCACAGTCTTAACTTTTCTCTCGCATACGACCAGTAGTGGGTGTGGCGTGGATATGGCGAGGGTGTGATCCAAACAATATCTAATCGGGAACGTGTTTCGATCGTAACACAATCATTGTCAATTGCTTGTTTTCAGTGTTACGCCATTCAAAATAGATCGAAAATAAAATTCAAAAACGTTCAATAGATAAAGTCCAGAATCTAGGAAAAGAAAGAAGGTAAATGCGCAAAGCTCCTCCGGCCAGGATTCGGGTCACAGCAATTTTTCTTCAGCAAGATATGCGGAGAAATGTTTCACCCAAATTTATAGACATTTAGCCAGATTTGTCTGGAGACGTCATGCTTGAGGCCATCCGGATGGGCGGAAACCAGCAGAAACATCTGACACTGCGTTTGGCTGCAAAAACGTGACTTTATCTCTCGAGGAACTAGAGAACATTAAGATAATACTTTTTCTAATACATGAACTGTTCAGATAGTCAAATTCCCCGAGATAAGTCACTTTTGTAACCAACTTGACAGCTCTCTCGGCTCCGGGGGGACACTCCCTATAATGGCCTACACGTGGAGGCTCCGCCCGAAAGGGGTTCCTTTTTCAGGCTTCAGGTATATAAAAGGGTAGGGATTTCACAAGTTGAGGTATAAAAAAGGGTAGGGAAATCGGTCATTTAGGTATTTACAAGGGCCTTTAATTAAAGTATTTCGAATAGACGCACTTATGGCTGTATCAGTTTATTTATTAAGCACTACATGAAAATGACAACAAGAAGGGCTTAGAAAGGGGGTGCAGTGTTCTAAAGTAGGTATGTGAAAGGGGTACCTTTTCTCAATAAAAGGTATATAAAAGGGGTACCTTTCCTGCCAAAATGATATATAAAAGGGTAAGGGGTTGGACCTCGGGGCGGAGCCTCCTCGTATTAAACTTTATTAAGTAACCCCCCCCCCCCCCCCCAGGCTCTCGGCCGTCATATAAATGCAGGGTCGCGCAAAGCTTAGAAATTCAAGCGTAGTCTATCACGCAACCAAGAACCCATTCGGAACGAAAATTTGTATGAATACTAGTTTTGAGCTGCTCTTGTACATCATGAAAGTAAAATCTCGGGACGATCAATAGTTTTGTAGTTTGAATGTTAGTGACGTTATGTGAACCCTCCCCCCCCCCCCCTTGTGAGTAAAATTACAGGAGATTTGAATTTATAATGAGCGGGTGCTGTTTACCAGTGTTAAAAAAGGAAAACATGACAAAAGCAGGAATAGCCCTTTTCGCGGTTAAGTTTTCTTCATTTGCATTACAAGGTAATCCAGCGTCGATGCGAGCCAATTTCGAGATTGTCTCGCATACATGCTAGATTGTATTGTAATACAAATGAGCAAACTTAATCGTGAAAAGGGCTATTAACGTGAAAGGGTTAAATTAACATCACAAAGCTGTCTGTTTTGGGCGGATTTGTACATGTAGTTACCAAAGATAACTTGTTGCTGTCAATATTCGGTTCACTTCACATTTTATTGATGAGGATTTTGTCAACGAAATACCTAAGTGCATACCTAACAAAACTTGTCAGCATTTTGTTGTGTGGACAAGCTGGCAAGAAACGCGCTTTGGCAAGAAACCTTGAAAGACAAGAACCCAGGGACCCGTTTCTCGAAAGCCCCGGAAACATTTCGGGCCCGTAAAGCCATTTTTAGTTCATCTGCATCAGAAAACAGAGAAGTATATACGCCTGAAACTTCTTGTATGAAGAGAACCTCTATTTATATTAAGAATACGTCAATAAAACAGCTCTGTAATCATAAGCTTCGAGATTATGCTACGACTTTCCGAGTGCAAAAACTTTTCGGGACCTTCCGAGAAACGGGCCCCTGGATTATAACATGCTATTATTATGACTCAACATTTGCTTCCTTGTTTTCATTAGGTCGTCCATAGTTTCGGAATGACCGCTGTGGCCGATTTGGAGTTTCCCTTGATGGACGAAACCCTGGAGATAGCAAAGACCAACGAGATGCTGAAGGATAAGAATAAAACACATTTCTCTACCTACTGCGTTGCCAGTGGAAGAAACTACGCCAGAATTTGCGACGGAGATTACCAGAAAACCGCGGAACATATTGCAAAAGTGGCTGAGGAATTCAGTGACGACCAAGTGATTCTGTACCCCGACCACGTCAAGGCACTCTGTGACGGCGCATTCTATTCGCAGTTGATGCAGATGAAGGATGGCTACATGGATGGTCACGATGGAGAGTGGATCACGCCACCGGCCGATTTGGAGAAGATGATGAGGGTCTTCTGGAGGAACGGCTTTCAGATTCATATCCACACCAATGGCGATCTTGGCATGAAAACCGTGCTGGACACTGTGGAGACACTGATGAACGAATCCCCGAGAGAAAAACACCGAACCACAATCGAGCATGCAGGCTACTTCACTGAGGAGCAAGCTGATCGGATTGCCAAACTGGGTTTGCTGGTTTCTGCGGCCCCTTACTACTTCTACACACTGGCTGATAGCTACAGCGAAAAGGGCCTGGGGACGAAGCGAGCTCACGCCATGGTACCTATGAAATGGTTGTTCGATCGAGGCGTGACGACAGCGTTCCATTCCGACTTCACCATGGCTCCTTCACAGCCACTTCTCCTGGCCTGGAGTGCTATAAACCGAGTCACAGCAGATGGCAACTGCTACAGAGAAGATCTGAAGGTCACGCCCTATCAAGGTATGGAAGCCATCACTAAGAACGCCGCTATAATCATGGGTGCTGATGACATCATGGGCACCATTGAAGGTGGAAAGCTGGCTAACTTCACCATACTGGAGGAGAATCCACTGGCTGTGGAGGAAATTACCATCAAGGATATCAAAATCTTTGCTTCGGTTTACAAAGGAAAAATGTACAAGATTAAATAGAACTTTGTCTCGAAAACCAAGCTTCTTGCAAGGAATGTTTTCTGATAACGAACATGCTCGTTTGAAGTTTTTGCCATTTTGTAATCCCATGCAGTTTCCAATTTAAATGAGTCCTACATCGGCTTTAGGGTTTTTCAAGTAGGTGACAGCTTTTTTGTTAGTGCAGTCGTCTGTCACAAAAGTGTAATTGTCTTTACAGGGCAGCCAAATAAAATTATTGGGCTAGCATTTTAATTCAGTGTCGTTTTCTTCTGGTAAACCTCGGGCTTCTTTCCCGGCACAATGGATGATCTATGGCTTCATCATGGAAAAGTTTTTGTTCTTTGTTTTGTTTTCTTTCGCACTTTTTTTTTTTGAGAGGAGTGAGAGGGCGAGTGGGGGTTTGCAGTTTTTTTTTTTGGGAGGGGTGAGAGGGCGCGTGGGGGGAAAGCGCTTACTGGGACCAAAGAGGACCACCTTCTGCGAAAGTCATTGCATGCTTTATCACGTTTGTAACAAAGTTTGTCGCGGGTCGAATTTTCGAGTCCACCGCACTTTAATGATTCTTGATGTCGTGTCTCCATTCCTTTCTACGTAAAAAATGATTTTGATGAGTAAATGGTGCAAATAGACCTGACTTTCGTCAAGGTATGAGGGGAAAGGCTTGTGTGACAGCAGCTCAATTCTCGAGCAAAACTGGAACTCAACTTACCAAATCAAAACCACCAAAAATTTATGCCCGAAAGCTTTTGTTGAATTTTTCATCTCTGCACATTTAGGTGGGTAAGCTGCAAATATTACCTTCTTGATTTTTGTTAACCAGATCAATAAATCAAACGGACGTTGCCTAGCTAGATTCAAACCCAGTAAGTCTTCGCAGCTTCGTTGGCCAGGCGCACGAAGTGTTTCAGAATTCCTTACTCGCTTCTGTAACAGCAGAATAGGAATAAAACGTTTAAAAAACGACGCGATGTTCGAGATTAGAAGATATGTTTCGGATCGTCTGTTCAAGGATGTTTACAATGATTACGTGACGGGCGTATTGGAATTTCCTGTCTTCACAGCGTGAAAGGGAACAGCCCATCTATTTTTGGTTCGTTGTAGGTAAAATATTTAGAAATATGTTATGTTTAACAATACTATGAATGTAAATTGAAATTACCCGTGAGAATCATGTCCTTAGAGTCAAAGACATTTGACACCTTAAGATACCCCGATTTTCACGCACGGGTACGGCTAGCGCCATTTTGAATTCATTAAATGGTCACGTGATCGTGTCCTTCCCGTTTTCCCGGGGTAATCGGTGGTCTACCCGTATGTTAGCGCCGGGTGAAAATGGAGAAACGGGTAAGTTTTTGTGGTCTTTATCTTTGCTTATTAGACCACAATGGCATCCAGATTCTTACATAAACACTTGTTTTTCTGATTTGAAGCGTTTTGGGATTACGAAAAAGTTTTTTTGAAGCACAAATTTTACTAGGACCCAGTCTTTTACGCAACATTTTTGCCCAGATCGTACCCGGTGTCACCCGATGTAGCTTAAGTTTGATTGGTTTCCCGTGTAGCCGAGTACGGGTACGGGTGATCTGACCCGTACCCGTACCCGGAACCGGGGTATTAAGGTCTCTATTGCGACATTCCGCTCCCGGGATGACGTCACAGAAGCCATTGAACCCGTTCTCCCCATATTTAACTCGGTCGTAAAACAAAATGGCGTCGTTTTTAAAGGTAATTTAGAGACTTCATCGAAGCAAAGAAAATCGAAGATTCAACCGAATCGAAAATATTTTTACAGCTGTGTTTCTAATGTTAAGAAGAATGATTTTAGATAAAAAAATTGGGCTTAGGTGCACTTTAAAACCGCTGTTGTAACACAATACCATAGATACATATGTTTACGAGTCGCATTTATCGCTCTCAAACATTGAGTTTTTTTTATTCGTCCATTATATTTCTAGTTTACAAAAGTTGGCATATATCTGCTACAATATTTAACAATTATTCCACAAGCGCGCGTTGGATATGAGATGGTAGATAGCCAACGAGGCGCATAGCTATAATCATAGTTGGCTATAATCATCTCATATTCAACAAGCATGAGAGGAATAATTGTTTTATTAAAAACGCCCCCAAAAGAGAGCAAACTAAACTTAAAAAAAATAAAAACGCCTCAAAAAAATCATGCATACGCTTACCATATTCGTAGAGCATGGTATAATGGCTCATAGCCCATGATGGCTAAGCCAATGAAAACTCTCGAATTGCATTATCCAATGATCCAGTCTTTAATAAATAGTATTATATAATGGCTGGAGATCTTAGCAAGCTCTACTGAGCTTTTCTAAGAAGATCCCCATATGCTCAAAACTGTAACTAAAATATAGCAGTTAAAACTGTCTCGAGACAATTAGTATAACATAACGGAATAAAAAGTAAGACGCTTTTAATGCCTTCTTTTAAGAGCGTCTAAACGACGCTCTTATCAGTTGCCTTTAACATTTGAGACGTTAAACCTGTCTAGTGTAAAAACGTGACGCCCTTAAGGTCATTCCCCTGTTTTGCATTGCGCATCCTTACTGCGCATAATTTATGGCGTCATTAGCATGCGCTCGTGCACGCGCACATTGAAAACATGGAGGATTTGTCTTGATATTGAGCTCTGTCAGTTGAAAAATGGCTATAGCTCACCAACGAGCATGGGCACGCAACCTTTTTTTCTAGTCATTGTAATCAACTTATCATAAGCTTTGCATGAGAAAAGACTTTTGCTGAAAATTGAATAAATAAGGAAAATAGCAGATAAATTGTGGTCTTTTCTATTTGCCATTTGGTAACCATGTCAAGAAATTTGGTTCAAATTTTAATCAAGGATTCAGCTTTCTGTCTAATTCAAACCTAAAATGTTTATTTTTGTCCGACACAATGTATTGACTATAGATTAATGCACGTTCTCAAAAGTCACACCACCATGACGTCACTTTTTGTGGAACGTTTGTTGGTGGCCATCTTGGATGGGGAAAGCTGGTACACTATATACTACTAGCAAAATGTTAGCCTGTAAAGAGGTTTAATAATACAGAAAAGTCAAGAAATTTAAGTTGTTGTTGTATGCTCCTATACGCAACATTTTGAAGGACAATCTCAACCATTTTAAAAACATATATGCAGCAAAGAAGGCATATCATAAGGAAATAGATTTCAAGAAGCTTATTGAAGAAGGGGGGAGGGGATTAGTGCTAAATCAAATCACTGTAGTCTGATTACATACATGTAATGGGATGCAATGATGATATTAGAATAACTGTCAACTTGAGCTTACTGCCATTGCTTTTCACCAAATACATAAGCTTACAATTTCTCTGACAATGGACAAGGTCATATTAAAAAGACTAACACTGTTAAATACAGCTTACCATTGTTTCCCCTCAAGAAAGCATCTCCATATTTGTTTTTCAGCTAGAGGTGAGAAAAGAAAGGTATTTATTATATAAACACCAGTGAAATAACAGGTGAGCTTTCTCGCATAACCATGATATCTTCACACGTGAAAATAGCATGTTATTTCACACGTGAAAATAACATGTTATTTCACACGTGAAAATAACATGTTATTTCACACGTGAAAATAACATGTTATTTCACACGTGAAAATAACATGTTATTTCACACGTGAAAACATCATGTTGTTTTCACAAGTCTTAAGATTATCATTGCTATAGCTACATAATCTCTTAAAAAGTACTCAGATGTGTTGCTGTATGATCGAAACATCATCGGTCCCCCCTCAGAAATCTTCCGTTGTCTTCGGAAATGTTCAGTAATCGTCGGAAAATCTTCGGAAATGTTTGTCTGGCCTTCGCAACAAGTCTTCGGAAATCTTC
>OZ026597.1:1854812-1917312 GCA_964020085.1 Micromussa lordhowensis
TTTCTTCCTCAATCATTCATGGTTACCTGGAAAACGAGGATCGAGGATCGAGGATCGAGGATCGAGGATCGAGGATCGAGGATCGAGGATCGAGGATCGAGGATCGAGGATCGAGGATCAAGGATCGAGGATCGATTGACAAAAAATAACTTAAGGTGGCTCGTACCAGTTTTCTCGCGCGGGGAGTAGATCACCATCGTGCGTCACGCGTGAGAAACACGAACGATAGAGGCGCGAGACTTCGCGAGGTTTAGACCAAAACAAATATGGCGGCGCGCGGCTTTTTTTGCCCATGGTCACTTTTGTACTGTTGGAGACGAAATTCGCATATAAAGGAGGCTTAACCTGCTGGAACAACTTAAGTCAATTCTGAGTATTTAAGAAAAATTGTTTCGGGAATCCAATGTTTCCCAAATTTCAAAGGAAACTCGATCGATCGTGCAACCACCGAGAACGTATTAAGGACTCGTAAAACATAGCAAATCTACCCAGAATTTGTGTAAAAGTCCTACAGAGTAAGCCCAGGAGGTTGTCTTTAACGACAATTACAACTGTAAATGATGTTTTAGCATCAAACGACAGCAAACAAAACAAAACACCTGTTCGGAGCCCGCTCGCCCGCGCGGGCACACGAAGCAGTCAGCGGTAGTCAAAACAGCTCATGAGCAAATGCTGATCTTATAAAGTCTGGATTTTTGAATGCGTGTCTACGCGCGTGGGAATAACGGAAATCGCGAAGGCTTTTGCATGAAAACAAGCCCGGTGACCCCTTCTTTTTATTGTTTTAATATAATGTTATCATTGAGAGCAAACGTCAGAAAAAAAATAAAAAAATTCTACGGAAGGAAATTTGCACTCTATGCAAATTGTCGTTTTTCCAAGTTTACAAGAAATCGGCTCCGTAAATTTTTTTTAAAATTGTTGTGCATTTTCCTTTTCAGATGCCAAAAGCTATGGTTTAAAAAAAACTTGGGGTCACCGGGTTAATGTTTTAGTTATTAGTGACATAAGCGAAAAATCAGGTCTGGAAAATCCTTTTGGAATGTTGCCATGGTAACTGCTGACGACAAAATAACAGCTGTTTTAGGTAAAGTATAAATTATATAATCCAAATTTACAAAAATATTACAGTGGCCCCTGTCTGCCTTTTTGTTCTATTCTTACAAAGTTACGAGCCGTCAAAAACCTGAAAACTGGTACGAGCCACCTTAACATAAGTTTTTAGCGATGACGAATCGCTTTATGTCATCACTTCTGTTGCGCGCGATCGAAACGACGTGACTGTTTCAATGGACGAAGAGGACTTTTACAATTCTAAGCGGTTTTTCGTTTAATTTCATGTCACAATGCCAGCATGCACCGATTAGCAGACACCATAGGCGTGTTTCCGGCTGTCGCTTGTACCGCACTCTGGGTACCAGAGGTTTTATACAGTCGAAGCTCTCGTAAGCGGACTCCCTAGGGACGCGAAAGAAGTGTCCGTAACTGGAGGTGGCCGCTTACGAGAATGGTTCTCGTAAGCGGCCACTAGAGATGTAGGGGATAGAAGGCCGCTTACGGGAGCTTGCCCAGCTAACAATAAATACAGTACCGTAGTGGAAATACAAAAAACTACCACCGTATTAAATCACATTTTTGTGTTATTGCGCCCTATACTGTACAAGCCTACGATGTAATGACGCCAAGTTTATACTGCAGTAATAGGACTTTCCCTTAGTGATTTTTTAAAAACAACAAATCATAATTGCAACCAACATCAACATATTCAACATTAACAGCCTCAACAAAAAGTAGTGATACGGTTTAAAATGTTTACGACCTGTGTGTCCTTCAGTCAACCTTCAGTTTATATTAGTCTGGTTGGTTAGTTATATTAGTCTGGTCAGTTTCTTTGGGGTGTCCGCTTACGGGAGCTTAAAAACAAAGAAAAAGTCTAAATCATAATCTCTGAAAGTGTCCGCGGCCGCTTACGGGAATGTCCGCTTATGAGAATGTAAAAATACAGAGTTTTTATGGGAGTTAAAACGAGGCAGCCGTAAGTAGAGCCGTCCGCTTACGAGAGTGTCAGTTAAGAGAGCTTCGACTGTATTCTCACGCCGCGAGACTGCCAAGCGAAACTCTGAGTGACTGCCAAACTTTGCAACATTGCCATCTATATATTGGTTTATCTTGTAACAGTTCTCTCTTTTTTTTAATATTGAATTTATTTTTTTGATTTAGGAAACGACGTGGCTATTTCAATGGACGAGGGGTGTGTTTCCACTAGGACAATTTTGGCTAGATACAATACAATACAAACGTTATTGACACTCCCTAAATGGGGGCTTTAGGAGTCGGATTCTTTTTATAGAGTCGGAAGAGTACGGAAATGTAGTGAAAACAGTTCGTCGTAAGTTTAGCAAGGTAAAAATGCACGTATTTTTCTCGACAATATGGCCGGAAATTCACGCCAAGCTGGGGTAGCCAATCACATTTTGTGTAGTGACAGACGCGTACCAAAGAATCCTGCAATAGTATTTACCGGATCATGCTCTTATCGTGGTTCAGTGTGCGAAACTGAACAAACACCAAGAAAGAATGTTCAGTTAATCATTCGGTCTAGTGAAAACGCAGCGGAAAAGGAATTTTAAAATTGTAATCGATTTTTCGCTTTATTTCATGCCAGCTCTTTGTGACCAATTTAAACATAGACACCATAGGCGTCAGTTTCAGCCTGTAGCTTGTATTGTACCGCACACTGGGTACCAGAATATATTCTCGTGCCGCAAAACCTTGGCCGGAGTCAACATCTCCAGACTGCCAACTGTCTAACGCTGCAACATTGACATCTATATATTGGCTTATCTTGCAACACTTTGCTGTTTCACTTGCTGTTTTCTATTTTTATCGTTTCCACCTGCTGTAGGCTCGATTTCTGCCGCTTTCTCGAGTCTAGTCTATGTTCCTCCCAAAATCATAATTTAATTCTTGCCACGATTCTGGTGGCCGGAAATGTCATTGATGGAAAAAATAGGTAGGCCCACATAACGCTTACGGCTCGTACAATTTGTGGCGTTTTCCCAACCTATTCTTTTCATTTTGGCCCTCCAACCTATTTTATTTCACATTACTGTTTCGGAAGGACACTGCATACTGTGTTCTATAGAAAGAAATATATATTTTTAAAAAACATATAGAGCATGATGTAGCAAAAGTCAAAGATCCTCGATCCCACTTTGAATTAGTCCATTCTAACTGCCTGGGCGTATTAATTGTTTTTATGAGTCGCTAAAAATTAATGTTAAGTTATTTTTTGTCAATCAATCCTCGATCCTTGATCCTCGATCCTCGATCCTCGATCCTCGATCCTCGATCCTCGATCCTCGAACCTTGATCCTCGATCCTCGATCCTTGATCCTCGATCCTTGATCCTTGATCCTCGATCCTGGTTTTCCAGGTAACCATCATTCATTACAAAGAAGCAAAAATAGCTTGGCAAAAATCGAGCTTCAAAATTCATAAAAATTACGAATGACAAAGAGACAAATATCTTGGCATTACAGAGAGGAAGCTGTTTGTGGAATTCATTTTTCTGTGTCAAAATTAAAGCAATAAGACTCGTTAACTAGGAGATTAACTGAATCAAAAAGCTCCAGAATAGTGTAAAGGTTTGTTTCCCAGGACGAGACCGGAAAATCTCCACACCAGTTTTAACAGATGTTACTTGCGTGACAAAATATGCTGGCATATGGCGTTGGGACATTCCCCAGCGAGACGTTGAAATTTTCACTTTACAGAGCGGTGAATTTCGTCATGGTATAAAGTACAATTTCATTTGTTTGCTGTCTATGCAGTTGGAAAACAAGTTAAGCTTCAATTCTATCATTTAGATAGCTTCAGTCTAAAGATTTGTTTTATCGGTCCAGGCTGGAAAATCGACGAAACAGTCACGATAAGCAGATGCTGTTTGCGTGACTAAATATGACAGTTTTTCACGTGACGTCATCACTTTCTAAAGATCCACCAAAGTTTTCATCCTCACCAGGCATAAGAGGTGACATATTTATATCTGTTTACAACTTTACAGCTCAATAGCGTGCTTCGTTTGGAAACCAGAGCATTTTGGATTTCCGGGTTATGGAGGTGCGTGACACAAGGCTAGGATCAAATTTGTTGAAAAATATATACTTATCTCATGATTTTGAGCCCTGTTAGAAGCTAGAGCATTAGGAAAAGTGCTTACGTAAATACTTGTTTTTTCAGTACTGATAATAAATAGCCTAGAAAGCCAAAGTAAGTTCCAGATGTTTACACTATCTTCTGGCCGCCATATTGGTGTACCATGGAGGTACACCAACATGGCGTTTTCATACTGGGCTCTGTAAATTTTTGCAAAACATTTCGACGAATATCTGAAGTTTGGGGAAACGCACCGGGCTAAAACTTGGAGAAGTGTCTTATTTTTTTATCTTCTATAACATCACGATTTCTTAGCTTTTTCCACTGGATAGTTTTCGATTTATTTTTCTATTGCGTGACAGTGAAAACGATCTATTGGGGAAGTTCCTTGCCGAGTGTTTCGTGGATTCACTTTACAAAGTAAAATCTGCTATGGTGTAAAGTACAATTTCTTTTGTCTGATGAATAAATGAATGATGACTTTATTTATGTGTCAGTGTATTCAGCTATAGATTATCTAACTGGGGACACCTAACTAAAGTCAATAGCTAATAAGTAGTTTACAAAAATTAATAACTAAATGTTGAAGTTGATAAATATATCTTATTAACCAAGCGCGAGGGCCGTACTGGGAGAATATCGGCCCGAAGTCTTTTGTACGGACCCAGTACGGCCCTCGTGCTTGGTTAATAAGATATACCAAGTATTTATCACCTTCAACATTTCGTTATTAATTTTTGCAAGCTTGGTTAATAAGAGATTTATTATACGACTGAAGAAAGCTTTGAAGGTTTTTCACAAGCAATGCCCGGTCCAATACTTAGAGAATATTGGACCGGCAATAGAGCATTTTGATTGGTTGATTTTAGTTATTGCCTCTCTGACTGCCTGAGTCGTGTAATAAATTTCTTTATCATCCACAATAATAAGGAATTGGGAAAATCCCACAGAAAAATCCTTTATAAATAACTCTTCACTGATGCTGTAAAAATAAGTTCATATGCTGGAGGTCTATCTCCACATTCTGCGTATAACTTGTTTTGTTTATTTTTATAAGGATTACAGAAGAGGTCATCATAAAGAAAACAGTAGCCTGCGAACAGGCTCCCAGCGAGGGCGGAAAAAGAATTCGGCGAGCGAGGCGCGAAGCGAGTGGGAGTCGGAGCGTGAATCCGCGAGCGAAGCGAGTGGGACGCTCTCGGCTCGTCCCGTTCGTCCTAGACTACACTCGGCTAGCTCGCACTAAGCCCATCCGGGAGCCTGTTCGCAGGCTAAGAAAACAGGAACTTGAAAGCTCTCCGTACGGGCTTAGCCTCTTCTCAATACCGGTGGTGGTCTAAGAGCAAGCGCGTTGCGAGAAATTAATACTCAATTTTACACCAAAATCACTTTGACAACAATTGGACTCGCTCACAGCAGGTCTTGGAGGAAGCATGATAACAAAATTTTCACAGGTTAGTTTAGGGATAAATCGAATTGTGAAAACGCATACGGTCAGTCAAGAAAGAAAAGCAAGGAACTGATTTGATTCTGAATCAGTAAGGTTGTTCTAATGTTAGAGATGTTAAGGAACTTGGGAGAACCAGCAATGTCAGCACTTCTTATTTATCAGATTATCAAGCACGGGAATTTGACATTCGCATAAATCCACATCCACATTTTGGACTTTCATAAAGGAAAGCATTTGCAGGGAAAAATGACAAGTATAGAAAGTACAATCGTAATCAAGTGTTGATATAAGATCGTACAGGTGTAGGTAAGAACTAAGTACAGTACTTCCTAATGATCGACTGTTTATACTGTCTTTTCACCCAGTCTTTTTCTCCCGCACTGACAATCTCCCCCACCTTATCCCTTCAACCACAACATACGCAGGTAAACCAAAGGCACAATAATATTGCTTCGAAGCCAAAACATTCACTGAAACACACCAGCCTTAGCAGATCTTGGTATTTTTCTTTCTTGATCCAAAGATGAGAATGTATATATGAAAATTCCGGCTTTTTACTCCCATTAGAACCTCTGTAACACTCTGTAATAATTATTATTTGCGGGTTCCTTGTATAATATGAGAATCGGCTTCCTTGAACTGTCACGTCATAGGAGTCATTCATTTCCGCAAGAAAGTGAACAATCAAACAACCTTTCGATATACTATATATATATACTTTGTTTGTTAATTTTAGAAGAAACATACTAAAAACGCCGTTATCATAATTAACCATTTTTTTAAACGCACCAAAATAAAGCGGTTTTCAATATTCCCTCATGAAATGAAAGATTGAACATATATCCTTTGTTTAACAAAGCAGGTATAATCGATGCAATGATAAGATAAGATTTACATTACAAAATTGTTCATAATTCACCTTGAGCTAGGACAATGTTATTAACTGATCATACCAATAACAGTCGCGTTTTCATAATGTATAAATCCAGTAGTGTAGCAGCTGTCCAAAGCTGCTTTTATTTTATCATTGTAGCAGCTGCTATTGTGTTAGGGATAGGGGCATTGTTTCTGTCGTTTGTTCTATTGTACTCTCAAAGGGTAGCAAGCCAATCATGTGAGACCTTAGGAGAGCTGCTACATCGCCCTATAAATCATATTTCAAACATTACTCGGAAATATAGTTTAATTCATATTTACACATCTTCTTTCGAGATTCTGGAAAACATTTCCAAGAACAAAAACCTGCAATGGGAACTGGGGCCACACTGTGTTACTATACAGTACTTAATGAAAGGAAATTAGCTTAGAAAAAAAAAAGATTTATATCTTGGTTTGTTTCCATCTTTCTTTTGAATAGGAGGTGATGACCTCAGCAATGTAGGTCTCCAGGCAGACATCAAGCAAGCAACGACCTGAAAACCTTCTTGCAAACGTGACATTTGACTGAGGAAATAAAAGTAAGTGCAAACATTTCACTTCAGCGCGGGAATGGACCACAAAATAACCTGCTTGGGGAACTGGGGCCAAACTCCGTTGATCTACAGCTCTAAAAGGGAATTGGCTTACAAGTAAAATGATTTATATCTTGGTTTTTCTCTATCTTTCTTTTTGTTTCAGGAAGTGATGACCTCAGCAATGGAGGTCTCCAGGCAGACATCAAGCAAGCAATGACCTGACAAACCAAGTTAAAATCTTAATTCTAAATTGATTTTATTTTCGTGAAGATTTTTGAGGAAGGCATTTTCCAAGACATTTCAACCGAAGCTCAGAAGCCTCATTTGTTTTAAGAAGCATTGTTTTTAGTGTAGTAAATCATTCAGTTAGTTTTCAGTGTACATAGAATTCGAATTCCCGACCCGTTATTATACGAGTGATTATATCAGTGGAACAAGAAAAGTAGACGAGAGTTTATAGCAGCTTTTAACTGGAATAGTTTTTGTTGATATATAGAAGGGAGGGGGTGGGCTACAATCTGAGTTAGATTATAACCAGAATTTGAGAGTAATCTGAAGACGAGTGTAACGCACAAGTGCTATCACAGACTTCATATAACCAGGTCGAATCCTTCTGTGGCTTGAAAGAGGGTTGTTACGTTTAACCAAGTTTACCCAAAAAAATTCAACGTCGGACAACTCACGCAAAGGTTCTTTCTACTAACAGCTGCTTGAGCCCGAACCACGTTCGTTTGCGCGTCTTAGCCAATGACGGCTTCGCTCATATATTTCCGAGTATATGACTTCAAAATGTTCCCTGTACGCCAATCATACGTCGTGTCTTTACCCCAAGTGTCAGTAATGTCGCCTTACTAATATGAGGCACTCCTGCAGGTCGTTATTGGAAAGGAGCGTTGCGTGACCAACTAAATAGCGGCTTTGAAGGAGACCATGCCAATTCTGGTCATTTTTTTAACAAGCCGACCGTTAATACTGAGAGAAAATTAAAAAGGTTACAATTTTAAGTTAAGTGGGGTCAGAAACTATCCGCAAGTTTTTTTTTACCACGTATTTTTGTAGTCTCCTACGCAGCCGCTTTTCGGTTTGTCACACAACGCTCCCCTGTGACATCCTAAAAAACGGTTGCGGAGGAGACTATATAACAATTATTCCATGAGCCCAAGTTGGATATGAAGTGATAAAATAACCAACGAGCGCGTAGCGCGAGTTAGTTATAATCACTTCATATTCAACAAGGGCGAATGGAATAATTGTTTTAGTAAATTCTCAAACCGGGTTTTGCCGCCGATTTTTATTTCGGTCATTATAGAGGACTGAAGTTGAAAACTTCGTGCGGAAAATTTTTAAACTTGGCGCACTATTTTCCATATGACGTAAAACTCCGACTATTGGCTCATAGTCGGAGTTTTTTAGCCAATCAAAAAGCTAGAAATGCAATAGTCGGAGCTGAGAATTTACTAAACAAATATTTGGCTATCTGCTTTTATTGCAACCTAATAGATGGACATGTAATTACAGGTATTCGAATCTTTTAATAAAGGTGTCTTTGATTTCATCAGATCTTTTGTTATTTCACTTTTACATGTCACGCTAGTCCTCTCTCTTTTCACTCGTTCAACACTTCAATCTTCTTTACCAGTCCTTCTCCGATGGTCTGAAAATCAGACAAGATGGCTGATATGTTGGGGATGACCAAGGTCTGGCCCTGTTTGGACTGAAGAAAAAAAACACAATTTACAACAACAACAACAAAAGTTATCATACAAACTAAATAGTTGCTTTACCATGAAAACATTGCACTGGGGCATTTCAATAGCACGGATTTTTCGAATGATTGTTCGTAAGTTCTGTAATTGATTACAACATCGTAATATTACCATTCAGAGCAAACATGTTGAGTTTTCAACCAATCAGGAGGAAGCCGAAACCAATTGGGACTTAACTTCGGCGCGTTTTCCCGCCCTTATCATCAGTTCAATATTTTCCCGCGCCTGGCAATGTTTTCATTCTTTATCGCCTTTGGCAACGTTTCCAACTTTTCCCGCGCGTCGCGGTGTTTGCATGTTTTCTGTCGCTTAGCAACGTTTGTATGTTTTCCCGTGCTTTATCAAGTTTGCATGCTTTCTTGCACTTTAGCAACGTTTCCACGCTCTCCCGGGTGGGGTGTTGTTGTGGGGGGTGGGGGTGGGGGATGGGGATTTTCTTACAAAAGTGACGGGGAGTTCGAATTTTGAAAAATAATCTACTTGTGGGGCACGTCCTAACTTCCCACTTATCCCATGAAAAGTACATCACTTTCACCTTATACCCTGTCTACCACTTGTATGTGGATCATTCTCCTAGTGTGATATATCTTTTTGTTTTGTGTCGAGCTCCACGTTCATGCTCTTAGCCCATTTACGCAGTACGTAGATATCTAGTTACCAACCTTTTCAGTCGTTGGAGGATTGGTTAATGGCATCTTGTACTGCGCGTGTAGCACCTGATAAAATGTAAACAAATTACAAATCAACAGAAAAGGACAAGGAGACAAAACAGTGGCAATTGCTGCTTTTCACTGGTCATTTGATCAAAACCCAAAATCGTAACCATTCAATAAATTAAGTCAGGAATCTGGGATATGATAGATGATTGATATATAAACATCCTCGCCAAGAATTAGGTCTCTGCTGTTTTTCAATCGCGCGTTATTCGGAGAAGTGTTTCACCCAGATTTATAGAGCTTTGTATGGAGACACCATGTTGGTGCCCCTTTGAGGGGCACAAACATTCCCATTACGAAAGTTCAGGAATGTTTGCCAGAATGGAAAGCAACCCTTTGCGAACAACGCAATAAAAATTACCAACCTGTTTTTCACGAAACGGGTTTCATATAAACAGGTTTTCGCTAAACAAGTTTCGGTGATTATGTCGACGCAGTGTTACAGCTATAGATGTCGAGCTGGCTTTTGTTACCATGCCAACGTGGGTTCAGGCAGACAGAACCCAACAAAATATGGCGAAGGGATGCCTTAGCGAGGACCAGTTTCATCTCTGATGCTAAAGTCATTCATTTTTAAGACGTGAATACTTTAATCTGTTAGGTACAAGGTAAAGTCTGCATACGAGCCAAGTATATCCCAGTTTCGGTAGCATGAAACGACTGGGATTATTTCTACTCCCTGGATGGGATGTTAGTCCATCGCAGGGCTACCCCCAGCATTTAGTTTACCGGGATCCATTTATACACCTGGGCAGAGAGAGGCACTGTGAGAGTAAAGTGTCTTGCCCAAGAACACAACACAATGTCCCCGGCCAGGGCTCGAACCCGGACCGCTCGACCCGGAGACGAGCGCACTAAGGCCACCGCATGAGGCCACCGCGCCTCCCACGTGAAACGGTATGGAGAATCTAGGAATTAACCTCTACTAAGACTGAAAGATAAAAGACTCCAAATGTTGCCTGTACCTTGAACGGGGCCGGCACAAAACTCTGAGGCTTCCACACAATTCCTATCAAGTCACCTCCGTAAACATCGTGAAAGAACAGCGCAATGTCAGAAAAAGCGTCCTGGAAGAAAACACACCAAGAAACCAAAGGTGTTAAAACACCAAATATCTGAGACGAATCAACAAGCAAGTATCAAGTAATACATCAAACACGAGAGACAGTGTTTCATCGGGATATCAAAACACAGAGAAGATGCCGAAATTTCTAGGTGTTTGAATACCTAATGAAACACTGTCTCGAGTGTTTGATATATCTTGTCAATCGAAACAGCACATACAATTTGACATTACGTCTTTACGTTCATTAGAAACAAATATATAACTGGTTCCCAAGGCGTTTGTCAGGGTGCTAACATCAAAAAGGTAGCGTTTGCTTCAGAGTGAACCATATGAAATCACGTTTTTGTATGTTTAAAGGTAGTTCATACTGTTTTAGTGTCTGCTTGTTGTACAAGGAAAAAATTCATCGCATTGGATAAGTTTTATTCTTAGTTGAAATTTCGTAACTATAAAAGATTTCTCAGACAACGCCAGAAAAAGAGAGTTTTCACTCACTTGGCCAGCACACTTCCAAATTTATGAAACACAAGATAGTGTTTACATAAGAAAGGAGTTCATACCCACAGGATTGCTTTGTTACACCAACATGGCCGCCGTTTCACTGTTACGGAACACCAATATGGCCGCCGTGACGTCATGTGAAAACGCTCCATAGCAAAGACAGGCCATAGAATCTTTTCTCACCTTAAGTTCTTCAAGATACAACTGCGCAGGATCAAAGTTTACGACCGGAAGTAAAACTGAAGGACGTGAAAACGAGTCTTCTACTTCCGGATGCTTCCCTTTATCGAGGGCCTGGGCTCTACGAGGGAGAAGACGACGGTGCAGATGGATGATGACGTCATAGTGATCCAAAGGCGGGCGGAAGATTTGCTGAGAAAAGCAAACACAGGGGTGAAAGAGTTACATCAAAAACCCGCTTGTAAGAACCTACATTTTTTGAAGTCTGGCAAAATAAGTTCTTGAATTTTGAGGTAGTTTTTGCATTTTAGGCTAAGTAGAATCTTAATTGGGTTCTTCATTTCTGTGAAGGAGATATAGTTGTTGATTACCAGAAAAAATAAATACACTTGGGTTTGGTCCTTAAATATACAATAGTTATTCAAAACTGTATTAGGTATTTTCTTGTCACATACATTTTCCCTCTCAAAGTCAAATGTTTATCATAATTTTCTTCTAACCCACATAGAAGAAACTGCTTGATCTTGCTTGGCTAAACAGGTTCTAATATTTTGGGGTTTTATAATGGCAAATTTCTGCCAGCAGATTCTTACTGTATTAGCATGGTCTTCTTTGCTGAATATAGGCAATACGCTAAGCCTGTCTGGGGTGAGGGACGGGCAAAGAGTAAGGGTCGGGTGGGTGGGGCAGTGTGCCATAGACCTTTCTTAGACAAGTGGTGTAAAATCCTTCTTTGCACAAGGCATCACGTGCTATAAAGTGGTTAACTTGTGTTTGGCATAATAGAGCCTTACTTAATTGGAATTGTATGACAGACAAAACTCTCAAAAATATAAACAAGAACAACAACAACTTTAAAAAAATGTATACCACTACGAAGCACCTTCCCCGAAAGGAATAGGATTCGACTTTTGACAGTTACCAAGGTGATGCATCAATCATCAGGTTGTCATCTTACCTTGAAATCTGTTGGCTGTAGTGCGCATGTTTGAATTTGAGGTTCCAAGATCACGTGCGACTCCTTTGCCAGTACAGAGAGTCTGTTGACAATCTGTAGCGGGAACGAGAAAACATGTAAATACTGACTGAAGTGTAAATGCTGTTCTAAATAATCGACAAGACGTTCTATCTACTGGTACTTTGGAACGCTCTGTGCTACCCAATTCTGTAAAGAACTAAAATCCAATTTTTGCAGTTCTTTTCAGTGCGAACTTCGGCCTGATTTACATTTAACTCTTCGGTCAGTGGACAACATCATTTGCTTGGTATACCAACACGATAGGCTAAGTGAACGATCCAAGTCAAAATTGAGCGAAATACTCCTAACGAATCAACTCGCCTGCTTAGAAGGTTTATCTTTGGTCCATATGGAGGTGAATTTGTCTTTTGGAGTAGAGATAAATATTGCTGGAAGCTGCACTCTGTTGTTGGAGAACTTGGAGGATATTTCCTGGTAGTCAGCCGCTATGGAGAAAAAAACACCACATACACTAAGGTTACCAGTTTCCTCACGTCCATGAGTCAACATATCGATTCTCCTCACTGTTGTTCATACATTCTTTTTAAATGAACAAGGGAGAATTTGAATTTCTGTCATCAAAATGTCTAAGTCACTGCAAAAACACGGTTGACACTTTCTCATGAGTCAACATATCAATTCTCCTCACTGTTATTGATACATTCTCTTTAAATTAACACACGAGAATTTGACATTTGTTCATCACAATTTCTAAGTCGCTATGAAAAAAAACCCAAGGCAATCAAGCTTTTAGTTACAACTTTCCTCAGGAGTAAACAAATCAATTCTCCTCACTGTCGTCCATATATCTCCTTCAAATTGACACGGGAGAATTTGATTTTTGGTCACCACAATTTCTCATATGATTGCTTTCTTCATTTCCATGCCTTTCTCGCTTGAAAGTAGTTAAAAATGCGGTGAAAGAGAAATAAGAATACCTCATCCACTCACCAGAAATGTTGTTGTTAAAATTTAGAATGACAGGAGTTGTTTCCCAGTCAGTTGAAGAAAGAAGGTGAAGAAATCGGAGAAATCCAATGAGGGGAGACCTGTAAAAAGGAGTATTTTATTAACTGAACAAACCTTATTCAGTAAATACACATTTATCATTGTACTACAAAAGTACTTATTCATGAACAAGAAAGCCAAGAAGGCGCGAGTCGATAGACCTCTGCAATTACAAGCCTGGAAGGATTCCTGTATAAAAAAAGACTGTGAAGTCTCATCCCACGAGTACGTGCTCCCAGGTTGCTCGTCGGAAATGTTTAAAAGAACCACCAGGATCCTCTTCAGAGGGCGTGGCCTGCAATTCTTTTCACTCCCAAGAGTGACTAATTCTAAAACAAAACATTAACTAGCACCTTCATTCTTTTTAATAGCAACAAAGACAATTGCTTTGAATGCCTTCTACTTGCAGAGTTGACTGTCAAATATCCCCTGCCATATATTTTTCGGCTCAATACTCTAAAAAGGAACCGCAAAAGCTGTACCTTTTAAGGCTGAACAGCCTAAGAGATACCAAAACTGTTTTTTTGTAACCCCTAAAAAGTATGATGAGCACCATTGTCCTTTACATATGGGAGTCGCCCGGGCAATAGACGTATTCGGGTAACGTGTTTACATCCTTGTTGCCACCCAATTCAGATCACGTGATGATTCATTTGGGAGGATACAATTGTTCTGTTTGCACGTACCCCCATGCACGCAGTTGCGCGTAGCAAATTGCACAATTGTAACCTCCCAAATGAATCATCACGTGATCTGAATTGGGTGGCAACAAGGATGTAAACACGTTAGCTGAATACGTCTATGTCCTTTTTGCTCCTGAAGGTTTGCTGGCTTCAGATTATACCAGCATGACAAATGTATGATTAAAACCAAAAAGGACAAGATAACTTTATTACAGAGACTAATATTGTAGTATTCATCATCATCTATCCTAAGAAGGTTCATACCATTTCATATAAATTTGAGTTTGATTTACATCAAAATCAACGCATTGGTGCAAAAATGGTTCGGCATAAAGACTTGTTTCTAGTCCTCACCGAGGCAAAAGGAAACTCAGCCAGAAGTGACCTATTGTGTTACCTGGGAGGAGTAAAGGGGGCTTAAGAAGGTTCATACCATTTCATATAAATTTGAGTTTGATTTACATCAAAATCAACGCATTGGTGCAAAAATGGTTCGGCATAAAGACTTGTTTCTAGTCCTCACCGAGGCAAAAGGAAACTCAGCCAGAAGTGACCTATTGTGTTACCTGGGAGGAGTAAAGGGGGCTGGGGAGAGGAAGAGAGAAGCCACCAGTAACTCAATACACTCATCAGTCACATGATCAGCCATCAGTTGAGAGGCCACCCATCGTTTAGACATACGGACAGTTCCTGTAAATCCGTGGTACTGCTGTTGTATGCTAAAAAAAAAACAAAACAAAAAGAAATCATTTGTGCAAGCTTAAACCTTGCCAGTTTGCTTCCCAAACAACTCCAAGTTGTCACTTGCAAACATAAACGCTCCTGTAAATCTTGACCAAAATGGAAAGGACACATGAATATTATCAACCAATCAAAGTGGTTTATTCGACAAACTCGTGACCTAACCACCAAAGGGTACTTCTGAACAATACCTACCCATGAAGTGTGCTTGTTAAGAGTGGCAAATGCAATATTTCCCGTTCCAGTTCATTTGCTTCCTTCCCACAATCTGTTTTAAGCTCTTGTGTGATTTCATTCTTTTGAAGTAACACCATTTCACGATAATGCATAATCTTGATTCTAAACACAAGGCCATCCTGTTGGAGAAAAACACAGAAATTGTATACTGGAAAGGTTCTCATCAGCCGACATTTCACATTGAACAAGACAAGACAAGCCAAGGTGCAGTAAAGATTTGTCTGTTTCGATCCCAATGAAATTGGACCCACTTTTGAGCCCCTCGCAGAAGCTGACACTTAGTTAAGGCGAGAAAATATTGCCAGTAAGACTGCTTATCTTTTTGCTGGCTGCCAATCAAGTGGCAGAATGTCGCACGTGGAGTTTCCTTTGCAGAGCGAACAAGACTTTTGTTGGTTTTGATAGTACAAGTGGTCGGAAAACCAGCCAAAATGATGTCACAATTAACCAGTTAGATCGTAGTTGTTAAAAAACAGCTCTATTCAGCCGTCCACACTGCACCAGAGAAAATTTGAAAATGCAACAATCACCACTCATTTTGGATTTGTGTTTGAGGAAAACTCTGGCAGAGAAATTAGTTACATAATTGTCGTGGCGTCATCGTTTTTGGAAAGCTCCGCTGCTTTTTCAGTTTCTTTTTTCTGCCCACACTAAATGCGAATCTGGCGTTTTCAAATCCCTCCCATTTGAAGAGCGTTTTCGGAAAGCTCCGTTTTCAAGACGATTTAGTGTGGACAGTTGGCCTAACCATACAAATAAAGATGCATTTTTTTATTTCTTCGAACACAGTGTGGACGAATGTCTGTACATGAATCCTGTCTGTGGAGAACGAGTTGGTTTTGTTTACGATAAATCCTTTGAACCAAAATTCAGTTACTCACCTTAAGAACATCTACATGTTGAGGCGAAGCTGCAGTTACCAGGGTACAATCGCTTTTCAGTAACTTAGCAAGTCTGACGTGAAAAGCTGCTTTTATGTGTTGAATGGCAGCTAAGTTGTCCGGCCATTTACCACTTGTCTCGAACTGTAAAACAACTTGGAGAAAGGTAGAACTTCAGACTTTAAACTTCCACATAAAATAACTGAATTTACAGTATGAGGCTTGCTGATGTCAGAAACAAAGACATTTGAGGACTAGAGATTAACTTTTTTTGCAGCACATGCCTACAGGCTAATGAAATGTCAGATTTTACCAGCCAAACCACTTATTTTACAATACACTACTTATACATGTATTTCGGTTACAACTTTTCTTTTTTTCTGGCACGCTTCACTACAGCTTAAAAAATTTGAAGTCATTGAAACTTTAAAATTAATACTGTAGGTATGGGAGAGGTTAACGCGAAAAACAAATTCCAAAGATACATCTTTCGTACTTCCAACTGTGTTCAATTTTACATTATTATTTCGCTATTTATCGCTACTTTTTACGCTAATGTCAAGTTCAATTTCATGAATTACTACAAGAGAGGCTGCTTTAAACTGGCCAAAGATCGAGTTGTAAAGCAAAACCTGCTAGCTCAATCTGACGTTACTATTACTATTATTAGTTTCACAGTCTGCAAGACTTCAGAGTCTTAACAAAGAGCAACAAGCAACTGACTTCACGTAGGACAATACACAACTCTTACAATTTTCATGACACTCGTTTGAGCATCCGTATGGTGTTTTGAGCTAGTGTAAGAGCGTTAAATCCCAAGCTCTCGCTGGCCTGTCTACATTATCGACAACTAACACTCGAAGGTGTGGAATTCTTGCATCGGACACAATTAGTTGTCAATAACAAATAGTTGTCGAAAACTACATGTAAATGTCTAGTCTGTGGAGGCCCTTATACATGTATATCATAACTGTATTGGAATTCATAACCTTAATATCACAAGCTGAAACTAAGGTGCCATGAAGTCGCAGCCATTGTAAGAGAAAGGTTATTTTATTGACTCTCACCTTCCATTGCCGGACACCAACTTGTGTGTTTTATTTCCGATGGAAGGAGTACATTGCTCGCCAACTTGTCATCACCAATTTGTGGCTTTACTTTGCTATTTTTATAACAAGGGCTTGGCGGAAAAACCTAGACAGAAGAACAGTCAGTCTATCACAACAGAGCCTCAAGAATTTTTCTTATCTGTACATTTTTGTCTAGTCGTTAAGTTACATGTACACCAGAGGTTACTACTACATTAGTTCTCACAAAACTGCTTCAAACACAAGTTCAGAATGCTATTTCTCATTGTCTTTAATGTAAGGCTTAAAATTTGGTGCTGCATCAAGATGACAGAAATTCTCTGGCTGGACAAACGATTATGTTACTGCCAACTTCAAGCAGTATTGCAGACTAAGTCAACAGCTTTTTTCAATTTTTTTTTAAACAGATGGCTGTGCATAAGGGTGCAACAACAATGAGGTCAAATTCTAATCTTCTTTCAAATATTTAGTCTGTAACAAAGACCACTAATGTAATATTAACAAGATTGCCGACCACTCTCTATACTCCACTCTCTGAAACTGAGTCCCACCCAAAAAATATTGGACAGAAACTTTTCTTCAAAATTACGGTGCAAGGCCTCCCAAACGGAAAGCTTAGGGTAATTTTTTTCTCACATGTAGCCCTCTATGGCAAAAAATTCTTTGGCTTACAAATCTCCCTGCTGTATTTTTTTACGAGTGTTGATATTTTAACTTATTTTGTGCTTCTCTTTGTTATCTCTAGAGTGCCTTACAATTAAGCATTCTTTCATGTATTAAAATGTAACAAAATTTTGTGTTCTCTTTAAGTTTGTTCCAAATATAAGCAGACAAGTTTTGAAACATAAAATTCTTCCAATAATACAGTACCGCTCAAAAGTAAGTTACCACCTCTCGTCTCTCGTCTCGCGAGACGAGAGTCTCTTCTCACGAGAACCACTGAAACGTATATTTTGGAATACATTACAAGCAATTGGCTTGCAAGAAAACGATTTATTTCTCGCGACGGGTTTGCCGCGATGTATGCTTCGTTATATTCCTGCTAATACGGCGTGAAGAGGCCTTGAATTGAAACTTGCTTCCCTAGTTTCAACACTGTCATTGCAAACCAAAAACTTTAATGGACTGGTGTTATGAAGAACTGAAGTTAAATGTATGAAGAAACGAACGCAAAAACGTTAGTGAAGTATTGGAATATTGCATCGCACCAGTCGGGGAAATGTTTTTTAGCATGTTTAATTGCCATATTACGTCTGTGCGAATGAACTGAAACGAAACTTGTTTCGCAAGATCGGTACTATTGCCAGAATTGAAGAAGCTGATCCGTTATGGAAAGCGCTTGGTAAAGTTTTAATCTTTCTCCGATTACTCCGAGTTATTCCTCGCTGCATCGAGATCGAATTTGAATTTTGTGCCTCTGCAAGTCCATTGAACTGGAACTCATTGTTTTCATTCCAGATGAATTAAACTTGAACTTAAATGTTGTCATTACAAACGAAAAGACGAGAAAAAGGCCTCTCTTTATGAAAACCCGTGCAACCCCACCGAAAATCATCCAAAGAAAAAGCCTTTTGAACAAAATATGCTCAAATCTTACTATCGTCATTTTACAGTACTGTATATTAGGGAAATTACTTGTAACATCTTTGCCAGGAATCGATTTAAAGTACCAGTATGTGAGATGGATGTACAATGTACATGTAACCTCCACCATTTTTCCTTTTCGATGATTGTCTTGAAACTGTACTGACATTGTAAGAGGAAACTGGATGTTGATCATGAAAACTCCTTATTAAAGTGTTTTTCGTACCTCTGCTCCCCTGAAGACTGAGCTAGTTCCCTGAATCGAGTTGACATTGAGCGGCAAATCCAATGCACGGATCTGTTTACACAAAGCATTGTACACTTGAATCACTCTCTGAGCTTCTTCATCACCAGTTCCACTGTCACATGATCCACTATGTGTCTGCAGTACACAGTCCAGCTGATTTGCGACAAAAGTGAGCGATGCTGGATTAACACCACCGTGTCTAGGAAAAAAAAAATCAAAATTGAGCTTAAATAAATTATCCCTGTGCTAGTGCATGGGTCAGGTAAAGGTGGCTTTAGGGGAGGGGGTGAAGAAAGGGGAAGGTGGACGAGGGAAGGGGGAGGGAGGAGGATGGACGGGGAGGGGAAATGGGGAATGGAGAAAGGGAGAAGGAAGGTGGAGTGGAAAGGGAGACAGGGGATGGGGGGAAGGTAGAGGGGGAGGGGGAAGGGGGAAGGAGGAAGGAGGGGGAAGGGGGAAGGGGGAAGGGGGAAGGGGGAAGGGGGAAGGGGAAGCTCAACATCAGTTTCCATTGCATGATGGAATGCTAGTCATTATGCAATGCCCCAGCTGTTAGTAAAGTTTACCAAACATTTACCTTTGAAGAAGATGTTTAATGATTCTTCCACAGATAGTTCTTCTTTCTGCTAAGCTATTACATGGCCAAACCACAGCTTCTAGAATAGAGCCATCTTTAAAACGGCGCAACTCTGATTTCTCACCCCAAAATGCACGGAAAGAGGGAGCCTGGAAGAGCAAAAAGAAACGAAAAAAAAAACAAAATGTGAAAATTAACATGGAGTAATCATATCAACGCTATATCTAAAAAAATCTCTTCTGGTATTGGATCTATTAAATGAATAAGTCACTGTGTTCCTCCTGCAACTCTACAAAATATCTATCATGGGTTAGTCCAATCGCACTTCGACTGTTGTAGTGTTGTCTGGGGTAACTGTGCCAAAACATTATCTGACAAATTACAGAAACTTCAAAATCGTGCGGTTTGCGTCCTTACACATTCTAGTTATGATGCTGACGCCAACCAACTAATTACAGAATTAGGCTGGGACAATTTAGAAATTCGACGCCAAAAACTAAAGGCTGAGATGTTCTATAAGTCCTTAAATGGCCTCACACCCAATTATTTGTCCTCGAAATTCATTCAGAGAAGTGATGTGATTACTTCTTACAATTTGCGCGATTCTCAAAATAAGCTTGCTATTCCCTTGCCGCGTACTAACTATTATAAAAATAGCTTTGGCTATAGTGGTGCAGTCCTCTGGAACAGCCTGCCCTCAGCTGCTAGGCAAGCAACATCTCTAAATAATTTCCGACGATTGTTAATTAATTCCGACACGGCATTCATGTAAAACAGGCTTTAATTTGTTGATTTCCTTTAATAGTTAGTTGTATTTTAAATAAGATTAATCTGTAGTTTTTCCTAATAACTTGTAGCTATTTATATTATATTGTTACTTGCCTGATGTATTTTACCATGTTTTTAAATAAAGATGATGATGATGATGATTACTCATGAGCAGTTTAGGAAAGGATATTTTTCTTTCGGGGGGGGGGGGGGGGAACGGGAGAGGAGAACAACTTTAACCTCAGGTTTACCAAGAATATTTTTCAGTAAAAACAGAGGATCCCAGGTGCACAAGGACATTTTCGGTATTTCTCCCTCCATGTTGCAATTGCCCAATTCCCCAAAATCTCTTCCAACAAAAAGATCCATCCTCTATGAACTAAAGGCAAAGCAAATGAAAAACTACTACATGTATCAACAAGCCTGGTTCCAAATGGCTTGTTTCAACAAAAGGGTCACCAAAATGGTGGTGGGTGGGAGACAGACAGGTGAAGGAAGAGGAGACTGGAAGTTAAAGGTACAGGAAGCAGAAGATCAGATATTCCCAAATATTATCTTTCGAGGCAGACAAAACTTGAAACTTGAAACTTGAAACTTGAAACTTGAAACTTGAAACTTAGACAATGGAAAGTGATATCATTTGCGACTGAAAACTTCCTTTTTTCTGATATTGATAAGCGGACACTAGATTTACAAAGTTTTCTTTTTGATCTTCTCATTTGCTACAGCTGTGTACTGGATACATTGTACAAACAATAATACAGATAACTACGTACTGACCTCTGTACTGTCTGCTGGGGGTCCTGTGTCAAGCACGGCATCTGCATGATCAGAATTTAACAACAAGCCCAGTGTTATACTGCTTTGACTTCTAGAGAGTGGGGCTTGGTTCACAGGCCACTACATTAAGAGAGCACAAGTTTGAAACCATGTGTTAACTACATAAAGGATCTCAATCCATATTGGTTCATTACTTACTAGCAACTAATTCACTAAATCAAGATATGCAGAATAGTTATTTATAGCTGCAAAAGGGTATTATGCTTAGAAAATAATTGACGGTCTAGCAAATAAGGCACATACATGTACATCACCTTTGGCATGCCTTTCTTAACCATAATAACACTGGGCGTAAAAATTTGGATGAATTGACACTGCTTTGAATCAAGAGTTTCAGTTTCAAATCTATGGCAAATGCATAATGATTACAATGAATGAATAAATATATTTCAAAACAAATACATGGAGTTTCCATATTGCTATGTATCTTTTTGGGGGAACTCCAGCACTAACTGTTCTAAATTTAATGCAAATTATTTTATTCCATAGATTCTGAAGATTTATCAATGTATGAATAGCTTCCAAAGTTGACCCAAAAACTTCTCCAAAAGTGCTAAATTGATATCCAAAAGATTTCGAAAATGTGACCCATGAAATTCTAAAGATTCTTTACAATAGTATGCAAACAACACGTTCACTTAAACCCCATGGTCAACAAACAAATTCGCTCTACTCAGCACATTTCTTATACATGTAGTACTAGCTTGGAGAATTTACGAAATTAATATCAAGACAGCTTCCCTGATGATCTCCTGAATTTAATTCACCTGAAGTGGAGTTTGTGGTTTGAAGCAAAGCATCTCTGTTCTCTTTCCCAGGCCTCTAGTGACAAGATGAAGCAGCCAATCAGTGACAACTGGGGTCCAATCTCCTGGATGATCAATAAGGTGACCGAGAAGATCATTTCTCCTACAGACCACTTCTAAAGCGCTAATATTTGAAATCCTGAAAGAAAAGTGTTCAAGTAGGGGTGAATTGTAAAACAAACCTGGACCTCAAGTTTTGTTGATGGAACCCCAAGTGTGTGATTCCAGAAAATATCCATACCACTCTTCCAGAGATTTCACTTAAGCTTGATACAGTTCTTTAACTTTTTTGGTCTTATAGAACCCAACCCCCAAGCAAATTCAATCCTCTCTGTGGAGTATGGGTATTTTCCTGAACAGTGCATTTGACAAAAATCCCTCAAATACATGTACCAATGTGATAAGTAATGATCAGAAATGATTTAACTGAAATAGTACATACATGTACATATACAGACAACTGAAAACATTTTATTCTAATTTAAATTCCTGAATTGTATTGATGTACATTTAGCAATAAAATTATCGACGTTTTGATGGCAGTTGACTTGTGCGTAATTTCTGAGTCTCATCACTGAATCTCAGCGTTCTTTAAACTCAGTCTTGAGCATGATTTAAAGCCGTATGTGAAATTAAAAATCAATATTAGCTAAATCAACAATCAACAGACATGCTTGCATTTTACTTACTGTAAAAATTGATCAAATGTTTGTATAAAGGGAACAGGTTTCATGAAAAGCACTTCAAAGCTGTCCATAAAACTACTGTCCAAAAATTCCAGTGACAATCTGGCCTCATGCTGCAACTGAGAATTAATCAGAGAAATACTATTACTGTAAAAGTACAATCCTTGATGACAGCAAAATGACACCTTTTCTGTGTCGTATGTCGCAAGTCTCGACAAATGTGACAACTGAAGCTTCTTACAGGCTCAAGACATTAGACCAGACTTCTGATTGGGTAATTGCAAATTTGGGTACAGTAATGGTTAATACAACACAGTTCACTTACTCTCCTGTATTGAGCCGCAGACATCCCAGCACACAAATTAAGGTAGCCAGAGGGATCGACAAACACAACATCAAACCCTGAATGAAAATCTGCCTTGGAAGGCTGCAATGACTGCAAGAACAACAAAATAAAGAAACAGTTTTTTACCCTTGTATTGGTGGTGAAGATTGCTTTTGTCATTGACTGTAAGAGCTACAGGTACAGTAGTACAGTATGCTGGTTAGGACCTGGGTCCCTGGGGGTCTCGCAAACAGTAGTTTGCCAGATTGACTAACAGGTGTCAGGGAGTGGAAGCGAGTATCGCATGACAAAACAAAGAGAGGTCATGGGCTTGATTCTTGTCACGGAATCAGATTTTTTCTTTGTCCCATGCTCACGTCATGTTGATCAATTCACCTTTCACATTTCATTACTGAGCTTACAATTCACCACATTGATTCACTTATAACGTAAGGATAGTTTCTACTGACATTGAAATGTTGTCAAGCATCTAATGTAAATGTATATACAGTAGTGGTGCTGGATTTTAAAAACAGTGTCTCATATACAGTTGCAAGTATTTAATAAATAAATCAGCTTACCACATTACTGTCTTCTCTGGTCATCAATATTCCTTCTTTAGTCCAATCAGTGGTTCCTAAAATTTTAAAAAAGCATTTTGAAATAAGAAATAATATTATGAATTATCAGTCTGAGTGTTTAGTCAACTCTGTCAGACAAATTACAACTTGCATTTAGCTAAACTTTCTTTTTTTGGGACGCAAGATGGCCTCATGGTTAGTGCGCTTGACTCCTTAGCGAGTGGTCCGGGCTTGAGCCCTGGTCGGGGACATTGTATTGTGTTCTTGGCCAAGACACTTTACTCTCATGGGGCCTCTCTCCACCCACGTGCGTAAATGGGTCCCGGCGAATTTAATGCTGGGGGTAGCCCTGTGATGGACTGGCATCCCATCCAGGGGGAAGTAGAAATACTCCTAGCCGCTTCATGCTACTGAAACTGGGATAAGCTCTGAACTGATGAGCCACTTGGCTCGTATGCAGACAATTTTTCAGGGGCTCCCAAATGTACTACATGTAAGCATCACTGAGGAGACATGACTGATCATTGCAGTTTTATAGTTACACAACTTAAGCAGCTGTGAAATTAAAGCCTGAAAAAATTCACTACACTGCACTGCACTAGTATCCCAGAGGTTATAGTTTGAATCCCATTCAAACTTGAATTTTTTTCAGGGCTTAATTTCACAACTGCTTATAACAAGTTGTGTGTATAACTGCAATAACCAATCAAGTCTTCAAAGCTGCTGTTTCAAGATGATTCTCTTTATTCTCATCACTAGTCTCCTTGATAATGCATGATGTTGTATGAAGAAATCAGATGTTGATTGCTTACCAAGGAACTGCAGCAAAACCCTCAGAATTTGGTATGAGCTCATGTGCTTGTTAATCTTTCTAACTGACAATAAATGAGAGATGAACATAGACACTAAATAACCACCACAGCGGCCTTGTCCCTGCGCAAAGAAAGAATAAGAATGTTTTCATTAACTAACAGTATCGCTACTTCCTCTGGATGGGATGGTAATCTATCACAGATAACAGAATGGCCCCAGTTGTTTAAAGCCTGTATGTTCCTAAATAATGGATAAATCACTATCCAGTGGATAAGGTTGGACAGTGTGTTTGTTTAAAAGTCAACATTAATTTATCCACTGGAGAGCAATTTAACAACTGGTTCCAGGTTCCAGGTTGTCAGGTTGCTCATGGCAATTGTCATTTTATCAAGTACCGGACTTTCATTCCACTTCACTTTATGACAGGAATTGAGAAACATTGCAGAATTGTCTCTCCTTACAACTCAACATTAGGGAAAGGGGAAGGGATGGAGGGGGGAGGGGGAGGGATGGGGGAGGCGGAAGGGGCAAGGGAGGGAGGGACAGGATGGAAGGGTAAAGAGACCACAGTTGGCCCCCAGTAACTGATCATAAGATCTTAAGTTTACAGTACATTAACATGATTGTATTAACCATGTGACAACCACTTAATACACTTCAAACTGAGTTAACTAAATCTTACAAGACTGAGTGTTAAATGGAAGCAGAAAATGTCAAAACCTGATCAAGTTCACGCTGATGCAGCCAAACTTTAATTAGAGCCACTGCATCCTTCATTCCTGGGAAATCGGTAATGCACTTATACAAATGGTGAAGGTGCTGCTCCAAGAACATGTCTGACAACACTGAGGCATTGTAATGAGGTGTCGGTATTCCTGTGTCTAAAAATATAATACAATATAAAGAATGAATTATCAATAATCAATACATGTAGAGATCACAATATAGCAAATTAATAATTATTGTACATGTAGCAACGGTGTTTTCCATAATAAGTCACTGGTTTAAAAACTACTTTTTAAACTTCTTTAAACTATGTTTCAGTTTTAAAAACTACTTTTAAACCCAATGTGTTGTTTGAGAAAATACCCATTCCCAACCCAGAACTTTTATGTAATTATATACTGAGAGAATCATTGGTAATTCCCAGTACATGGGAGATCTCAAAAACCAAACATTTAGAAGAAAAGTGTATTAAGTTATACTGAAATTCTGCAGGAGGGACAACAAAAAAACTTCCACAGAGGGGGAGAGGGTACAGAAGTGTAGACATTTCTGATAAACTATTTCCTGGAATAACACAATACAGTTCCAACATGCCTTCCAACTTGTAGATATAATTATTTACATGTAGTAGTTTATTAAAGGTAGTAAGAATGTCATCAAAAAAGTACCAGATAATCAAAACTGTTAGGAATTGATACATGTATGAACAATATTAAATGTTTAAGAGTAGATTTACTATCAGTCTGTGAGCTACAATGTACAGCTGCATTAAAAAAGTTTATTTTCCTGGCATCTTTAGTTAGCTACTGATAATTAGTTTAAAGTGACCCACAGGTTGTCTTGCCAATAACAAATTATAGAGTCACAACCTACCAGCTCCATCCTCTGCCACGCCCTCCTCACCATTAAACCAGTTCTGCCTGACATTGTTCTTTTTTGGAGAAAACCTCTGAGGTTTGAATGTACCGACCGATAAACACGGATGCAAGTTGATGACAAACTGCTTCCCAGCTTTACCTATGACAGGAACCCCCTGTTAGCACTTTTTACTTAAGACGACAAATTTGTTTTTAGTGTGTAAAACGTCCCATTGCACCTGTGGGTGTACAGTATGTGCATATGTGTTATGAGTTACTGATAAAGTGCAAGGTCAAATTAGTACTAGGAAAGAAAAGGCCATGTATGCATGTACATGTACTAAATGACAGTACACTTTCCCTAGTTCTCTGTGATTTTTAAGGGAATCACATTGTTCGGCAAGACTCATCTTCTGGGAGTCTGGTCTTGAGAAACTTGGAAACACCTTCAGAACTCTTTGGAATATCCTCGGAAATTTTTAAAAGTCTGATCTTTGGACATGGTTGGGCCTTCTCCAAAACCTCCCGGTACTCAGAGGTTGAAATTCATGTATGACTCGGAAAAAATGGTGTATATACAGTCAAGCCTCTGTCAAGGAGAGTCAATATTTTCCGATACAAGTGCAGATGTTAAGGGTTAGGTGAAGAGTGAAGGCAATCCATTCGACTTTGTCTTGGCATTATTTTACTCAACTCGCACAGCGGCTTTCTATAATGAACATAAATGTTTTTTAGA
Organism: Micromussa lordhowensis; assembly: GCA_964020085.1. Taxonomy (NCBI): domain Eukaryota; kingdom Metazoa; phylum Cnidaria; class Anthozoa; order Scleractinia; family Lobophylliidae; genus Micromussa; species Micromussa lordhowensis. Next base: position 1,881,306 of record OZ026597.1, read on the forward strand.
CATTACTAGTTACTAACCTTTAGGCTTGAGCAGAAGGATTGGTCTCAATACCTCACCATTCATGTGAGCAAATTGAACACTTTCAAACAATGAGCTCTTCGTCAAATGTCCAGCTATGATACACAGGTACAGAGCTCGTTTGTGGTGGTATCTGAGATTCAGATAGTCCTTCGGTTGAAAGCATTCCTAACGTAGAAAAAAATATATTACAAGACTGTATTAATTTCACTAACACACTATGAGATCTGCTGCATACTCAAACAAGAATACAACTTTGTCAAAGAAGCACATGCCTTGCGGCACAATGCATTCACCACCATACATAAACTTGCATGTACCACGTGCAGATACATGTAGTGCTCACAATTACAAGGTACTTGTGAATGTAATGTAGAACTCTTAGAATCAGCCCAGAAATGGACAGAATGTACATGCTAACAGTGTAGACTATATCAATATACATGTACAATGGGCAAGCTTATTTAGAAAGGTCCTCCTACATGTACTTATTAAGTAACATAAAAGGATAATTATGTACACAACAATGATAGACACAGGTAGCGGCCACAGTTGCTATTGAAGTTCATGGAAGCGAGATGGAAGGAGAAGCCATACACCAGCCCATGAATGCACGATATTCATTTTCTTTCCTTTTACTGCACTGATGACACAAACTACATGTCAATCACCCACAAGTTCAATTACAGCACTATTCACTTCTTCCTTCGAAATGATCACAGTGAGATTGAAGGAGCTCTGAAGTGAACCTGCAAAAAGTACATGAATCTAGCCAACCTCTTGTACATGTAGCTAGCCAAGTTCAAATTGTCTTCAAAGGTACACTGTACACGCATGTAGAGATGGTACAAAGAGGAGCCAAAGAAAGAACTAAACGTCAAGCAAGTCATAAAAACTCTCACCTTTGGCATCTCAACAGCAATATCCACATTCAAGTCTGGTTTTGTTACTGTGCCAAGAAGATAACTTCCGACAACTTTGACACTCACTGGTTTCCGAAAACGGAACTTTCCTTTCACAGGGGAGGGGGTAGGGGGGAGTGGGAATTTGGTTCCCCTTCGAAGACATGAGTGATCTGCCACCTACAGAAAAGAAAGTGGAATGAATTGTCAATAGACCATCTTCGTATTTCCCTGTATACATGTAGGACTGGAACTACATGTACAATGGGCGACAAAAGTAGTTGAGACAGTTGACTGAATCGAGTACTACAGTAATTGCAGTACATGTATTTCACTCATTCTATTTCAAATCCGGTTTACATCAAGAGCCACCCCTCTGTCCCCCTTTCAATGTTGTACAGGAAAGAGGCAAGTTGTAAAGACAGGAAATCTAATATTGTTTTGGGGGGAGGGGGTAGTATTGTAGAGTTAAGGTGGGAAATTTGGCTTAGGTACTCGAAAATAATAGTGTCTCAACACTTTTGTCTCCCATTGTAGCTTGCAATGGAGGCTCACACCTGGGAATATCATTGAAAAGGATAAATCAGTGTCATTTGCATTTGAAAAGACAGATTGAGGAAGTTAGCCTAGAACAGAATCAGATGGCAGGTGGCTTCCATAGACCTATGCTCCACAGGGAGTGGAAGAGAATAAGTCACGTCAATTGACTTATGAGGGAGCTTTAGTGTTACCAACTAATATTGGGTTGGGGGATAATTGACTTGGCTACATGTACAACTGTAACAGCTCAGGCTGGCGACTAATATTGACTTGGGGGCTTACATGTACAGGTGTATGACTAGATATCACACTCAGTAAGTACAATAGTATTAATCCTTTGTTTACATCAACTGCCATGAATAGGCCATAAACATGCTGTGATGTCTCAGCCAGTGCAGTATGCATAACGATCCATCCAAAACAGCCTTAGCTCACCTCTTTCTCCTTTTTCCCATCAGGTAAAGACAGCAGCAATGTATTCAGCTCATGTAAAATGGCATCCAGAGCTTTACTTCTGTCTTTCTTTGTTTGCACTTCAGATAGAAGTTCAGTTATCTAGTTGGGGTAGGATTAAACAGAAAGAACACTTTTAGCTTAGCGCTACGAAAATGTGATACATTGTAGATTTAGGGAAAAAGTGAAATACTACAGCTGTATACATGCATGTAGGCCTTGATTAATAAATACCGTATTTACCCGCGTATAGGCCGCACCCATGTATTGGCCGCACCATAAACTTTTGACCTCATTTTGGAGAAAAAAAGTTCTCAGTAACAGTAACATAAAATTGAAACAACTATTTTAATTGCTGGTTTGACAAGCCTACAGGGTCAACATATCAAACATCTCTCAAAAACAAAACAGTTTTCTTGTTAAATCGTTCGTAAACAATCGCAAATATTAGACATGATTCTCGTAACTTCTACAGTACTAAGCTGCCAAGAAGACTAAAATCCCTCAAAGTCATTTTCATCATCACTATTTCCAAAAATACAACGGTAATCACTTTCACTAAGTTCAACGGCGGACGTTTCATCCTGCTCGACATAATAAAGTTCTCCTTCTTCATCAACAACCTCAGCATCCTCATCGTTGAAGGGGTCAGTGTCGTCTTCATCTTGCCACAGCAGATCATCCTCTGTTCCGTCAATGGCATTAGTAATGCAACACTTTAGGAATGACCGTTTGACTGTCGCGGGTGAAATTGCTTCCCAGCTTTCTAAGATCCATTTGCAGATCAACTGCAAATCAGGCTTCCTTATACGACCTGCTGGTGTGAAAGAGTGTTCGCCATCAAGCATCCATTTGTTCCATCTTCGCCGCAGATGATCTTTGAACGGTTTGTTCATGCCAACGTCCAGGGGCTGCAGGATACTGGTCATCCCGCCTGGAATAACTGCAACATCTGTCTTTGAATCTCGCAAAACTCGTTTTACATTCTGGCAGAGATGTGCTCTGAATGAATCCCAAACAAGTAAATTCCGTTTTCTCATGAGACCTCCAACCTTTGCCCAAACAGTGCGTAGCCAGTCTTTCACAAGTTCCTCATCCATCCAGCCTTTGGCTTGCGCTCGGACATGAATACCTTGTGGAAATATCAATCCTTTGGGCAATGTTTTCCTTTTAAATATGACATAGGGAGGAAGCTTTGAACCATCCCCAAGACAAGCTAGCATCACGGTAAAGCGATCCTTTTCGTGACCAGTCGTTATGATAGAAATGGTTTTCGTACCTGCTGAATCAACAGTTGTATTTGACGGCATGTCAAATGTCAGTGGCGTTTGATCTGCATTTCCAATCCGCGAAAGATCATATTGGTGTTTTCGGCGCTCCGCAATAATGTATGATTGAAATTTCTGAAGTTTGTGTTCCAAGTTTTCAGGAAGCTTCTGAGCAATGGACGTTCTTCGACAGATTGAAAGGTTGTTTCGGTTCATGAAGCAATGGCACCAGTGCACGGAGGCTTTAAAATCTGACTCACTGATCTTCCTTTCCTTTGCCAGTGATCTTGCTTTTAAGCGAATAAGTGTTGTTGAAGCAGCGATTCCAGCCTTGCGCTTCTCTTCAATCCACTGCGCCAATTCCTTCTCCAACTCCGGGAACTTTGGAGAGCAGAGTCGGGCAGCTCTTTGGTCTCGTCGCTGTTCTTTCAAAACCGCCTGGTTTTGCCTCCATCTTCGAACGTTCTTCTCATCAACTTGATATTGGCAAGCAGCCGCACGATTTCCCTTCTCTAAAGCACATGTAACAACAGAGAGTTTGAAATGTGATGTGTACGATATTCTAGATGACCCTTTTGGTTTCATGGTTTCTTCAAAATGAGTTTGCATTTTATCTCTGGCATCTCTTTGGCGTCTCTTTGGCGTGTTTTCATTCGTTCAAGAGCATCACATTTCAGTTACCATGGTTATACTAGGGTATATTTTTGTATTGCAAGAAATGAACCCCCTCTGGGTAAGAACAGAATCGTGCACATGGAAATGAAACGATCGCTCGTGTTGTTGGGGATTCAAGATTTTGTTGTGTTGCAGGCCTAAAGGAACTCGAACATGGGTGGAACAACTTTCACGTATGAAATGGAAAGCGAAATACGAGGACTTCATGTGTACGGAAAAGCGTGGAGACCTACAATCGGCGATTTGTTGTCAACTGATCGGGAGCTGGCAAATGAAGATGACAAGTTTGCTGTTGGTGTTTATTGCACTAATCCCAATGAAAATGAACTCGTGGGACATCTGCCAGCAGAATTTAGCCGCATTGCAGCGTATTTTATTCAGAATGGTGGAGAAATTTTCTGCAAAGTGACTGGGAAAAGGGTTCACTCAAAAGGGCCTCGAGGAGGACTGGCTATTCCATGCAAGCTACATTGGACTTCGTCGAACAAGAAGCATGTTCGGAGGCTGGATAAACTTATTGCAACCGAAACGAGTAAAATTCGTCAAAGATATGGACTTGTTTAGCGTTAACTTGTATGATACAAGAAACTGTCAAGAACGTACATTGCACTTCATCGAACAAGAAACATGTTTGGAAATATGGACTTGTTTAGTGCAAACTTGTATGATGTTACAATAAACTGTTTTACAAAGTTACGAAACTTGTTGATTTATTAGGTTGGAAATTTATGCATAATAATGACCTCCAAGCTCTTGTACCCGTGTATAAGCCGCACCTCAAACTTTGGCCGTTTTTTTTAGTTAAAAAAGTGCGGCCTATACGCGGGTAAATACGGTAATTATATTCTTTTAATTTGTAAATTGGAACTTACACGTACACTGTACCCTAACCAGCATCACTGTGTTGACTTCTTCAACAGAATACCCCACAGTTGCAATTACCTCTCTTCACCCATTTGTATAAGTTAACACCATAAATGCATACATGTAACTTTTGCAAGTACAGTAGGTTTACCAAGACAGGATTGTGGTACACATTCAAGTCTACTAGCAGAGTTCTTTTATAAAAAAAAAACATTACCGATCTAATAATTAATACTTCATTGAACTAGCATCTTTGATTCGTATTGGGAACCTTGGTCTTGTTCTTTTTCTTCAGTGGACCTTGTCTGTGGCTTACATGTATGGTCCATAGACTTGCTAAAAGAGGACTAGACCAGTATTTGTCTAATATGGACCTTATGCTAGTCTAGTAGACAACTTAATGTATACATTTATATCTTGTACTTCTGTTAGCTGTAGACATTTGAACAAACCTGCATACGGAAAAGACTAGACTTGAAAAGGTTCTCTGTTTCTTTGAGGGCATTAATCTCTTCACTGGTTGGTGGTCGGTATAAACTCCCCTTGTAGTTTGTGCTCTTTGCTTCATTTGTTTCTCCATTTGTGTCAACAGCTCTCTGCATATTAAAAGGAGAAATGAAACAACCACAGTTTCAGAAAAAGTCACCGAGTTGGAGAATGGCTGGTACAGTACAAAAGAGTAAGATCGCCTACTGTAGTTAAATGTCGAACTCACTACACTGTACATGTCCTTTAATCAAAACTACAGTGTATGAAATTTACAATAGATAGAGTGCGGTAAAAAAAGTGAAAAAGGCGATGAAAAGTGAGCAGGTGCTAGAAACAAAATAAATTACAGGTTATGAACGAATACAATAAAAGAAAACAATAGAGGAAAGTGGCGATGATGGTAAAATTTAACCTTGTTGACTGTAACATTGTGATAGAAAAGCACAAATAGACAAGAAAATTGCATACAAAAAGGAACTGAAACAAACAAAATTATGTGAAAAAACCTAACAGAATATTGATTAAATGAAAGCTAGAAAAACAAAAAGAATGCGATAATAACGGAAAGAATGCGCATACAAACGAAAAAAGAAAGAATTAAAGGCAGCCATGCTGCGATAACATCACCTATTAAGAAATTGAGGGGGAGTCACTATACTCTAGATATACTGATGTACACGACCTATGTGCAAGACTAACAGTGCAGTGCTCTGCAAACTGAGCTATTGAGCCAAAGAGAAGCAGGTCATGTTGCATGTTTATACATGCAATATATCACATGAAGCTGAACATGAGGTGGATCTAGAGAGTTTCGAGTTTTGGTCGACATTGTAACATGCTTAGCTTACTTCCCATTTTTGATGACCCCGATTATAAAAATTTTCCTGGAGAGGATGCCCCCAGACACCCTCATCCGTATCTCAAAACCCTTCTGTAAAATCCTGTATGCACCCAGAAATGAAGAGTATATTTGAACTGCAGGAGATTAATTTTAAAGCCATAATTCTTAAAGAGGACTGCTGTTTGACTTAATACTAATCTTTCACGTCTGTTAGTACCCTTGGACACTTTATGCTACAGTCTAGAGGTATTGGAACCAGTTAGTGTAAAGCACAGACTGCGGACTGCAGACTGCACTGAAAACTACAGACCAGGATAAAATGCAGACTTAGGGTAAAATGCAGACTGTATAATTTGTAAATGAATCATTACAAGTTACTATTTCAATTATAGAGGGCTAGCCGTAAACAGAATAACCTGAGTAATAACGCTGTTCAGGCTAACCGGAGTAGAGATTTTCACTCCTCAAAGCCTGAATAACACCTACATTAGTCTGTTTATGGTAAGCAATTTACATGTATACTGGGATTAACACGTTATACAATTAAAAAATCTTCAGTCTGCATTTTACCCCTGGTCTGGAGTCTGAGATCTTCAGTCTGAGATCTGCAGTCCACAAACTACGTTTTACTCGAATCTCTTTACGGTGGCCAATTCACATCATATCAACTCAGTTGATAAAACCAAATTATCTTGTAATACTCCCCACCGACGCAGCACCACAGTTTCTTTAGAAACGCACCCCCTTTATACGTTTTGCGGCTAAATTATTTACTTCTTCCACTCTGAAGCTAACAATAAAAATGGATTGATAACACATGTTTTGATCAAAGAAATTATTCGAAGCCATGTACCGTAATGTTATTGTTAGTTAAACAAAATAAAACATTCTTCCGAGATCTGTTTTACCTTTTTGGATACATAATTGACTTCAGCAAAGTCTTCTGTAGTTTCTGTTTTACGCTTCATCCTACTGATTGCTTTTTCTTGCAATAAAATAATGTAAATAAATCTCACAACCGCCTTGATCGATCCGCCATGCTTCACACGTGGAGCAAACTATTTCATCAGGGAGGGATGGGTCGGGAATTAAGGTACCTTGAGCCTTCACGGTCAGCATACAATATTCTGCTTATGTACGCTACAACAAAGTGTGACATACGAAATCAAAGATGGCCGCCACCGGCTCGTCGAGGGCATCCAAAACACAGCGAGAAATCTGTGTTAAGGAAGAGTTAAAGATTGCTGTGGAAATTGCCCTTGATAGATTCCGATTTGAAGAGAACCAAAAAGGTAATGCTGACATCTGTCTTGTTATTTAAAAGTCATATTAATGCAATTTGTGAATGTGGCCTTTGTGTTGGAGGGAGCATACATACCAGCAGCTGTCATTTACTGCTTTATAACGAAAACTGGTGAGGCACAAGCGTGATCACGCGTAGTGAAGGATTTTTACTCTCGTGTCCTTGGTGTGTGTATGACAGCATAAATATTCGTGAGAAACTTCATAAGTGATCAATTGGGCCATTATATGGTATATATACGCATTATCTCCGCACCCCGCTACTGAGGGTCTCGTAAATTTGACGGGGAGGGGGAAGTCTTTAAAGGTGATAAATTAATTAAACCCAAATAATACAGCTCAATAACAATTCAGAGTATGTGTCAAATGTGCCCATTCCTCCAGATGACAGATTTAAATGTTGCTTAATGGCCATAGCATATAAACACTTAACAGATGTCTCTCTAAAAGTAAGAAAAAACTACAACAAAACTGAATAGTGGAATGATGCCAGCAGTGACCCTAAATACTTTTGACAGCGTGCTTATTAATATTTTGTTGATAGTCAAATACTAGTCAGTCTTTTTAAACACTAATACCGCCACACATTTTAAGACTGGTCCACCCAGTTGACCCTTAATGTCCCTGTAAGGTCTGGGCAAGAAGCAAAGGGGGGGAGAAGGAGGGAAGGGAGGATTGGTACTTATTGCCATTTAACAAAATGAATGGATCTAGTGTTATTAAGAAAATAGTCCAAAGAAAATACTAACTACTTATTAACGGAGAGTGAGGTCTTTACGGGAAAATCTCGGACTGAGACCTTGCCGTATTGACCGAGCGATAGCGAGGTCAATACGGCAAGGTCGAGGTTTGAGATTTTCCCGTAAAGACCAAACGTTCGAGGTTAATAAGTTGTTTATTATATGGCTTTTTGCTTGGCTTTTGCAGGCCCGTAATTGGCCCGTGGGCATTACGGGAGAATAATGCCCTAGTATAAGCCAATCAAAGCACGCATTAGATCGGCTACAAACCCAAGTCATATAATAAAATAATGCCCTTATTGGTTTAAAATCATATTTCTATTAAATTATACAAAAGCAATTTCCACAACGTCATTTTTTTCCCTTTACATTTCAGTTTTAGAGTTTCCTTCGTCATTTACTTCTGTGGAAAGGGCATATGTGCACAGACTATGTCAGAACCTGGGATTAAAATCTAAAAGCAAAGGGTAAGCTGTAGTGTAGATCACTTTTAGATCACTAGAGGCACAATAATGTTTTACCACTTCTGTTAATCCTTTGTTTGCTGTTCAGTGCATCCTTAATGTAGTTTTAAAATAAAACCAGACTAAACAGGGTCACCGACCCAAAAAAGTTTTGAAAATTTCAAGTCATATATGTAGACTTCAACCAGGTACCGAGACATAATTCAGTTCGTCTGTTAAGAAGGGTATGCACATTGCTAAAAAAGTAATTTCAATACTCACTTAATCTTGCAATATACATTAATTTTGTATTATTATAATTATTACTAGCTCCGCGAGCGGGCAAGATGAATCAAATCCTGCGCTGTGATTGGCTACCCGAGCGGGCAAGATGGAGCCATCTTGCCCGCTCGGGACTACCCGCCTTGTCCCGCAAGAAACATTTCCCCAAAAGCCATATAATAATCAGAGAACGTTTTGAAAAACATTTGATAATAAAAATTAACGGTAAAAAACTACGACGTTTCGAAGTCTCCATGACTTCATTATCGAGTAGAATGTTAAAACTGATGTAAAATTGTAGCTCAGAAATTATATACAAATAAAATGTGATAAAATTCATAGAATAATGAGCGTTCATTGTTGTTGGTGTTTAACGTGTCAGTTCGTGCAGTATATGTTTAAATAAATACTTTTGCACGTATTGAGTCAGACTGCGTGTTTAACTTTGGTTTTCGTTCGCGAATGAATAACATTTCGTGAATTAGGCAGTCCATTTTCCCGCAACATTTCTTGAGAACAGAGAACATTTCCTCTAGGCTAGTGGACGCTACGCCGTGGTCTTCTTTCAGATGCTTGCCAATGACAGAGGCTTTATGTTCTTCTATGCGTTGATGAAGATGACGTGCGGTATAACCAATATAATCCGCATCGCACGAATCACATTTGAAAATGTAAACAACGCATTGGTGGTTAATCAACGCGGGCTTCTCTTCTTGTATCTTGAGCTTTTCCTCGATCTTACAACTCGTGAAAACTGGTTGTAGGTCAGTTCCAATTTTCCAGCCAAGATCTTTCAGCTGATGTCTTACTGTGTCGGCCGATTTTTGGTCTTTAAATGGCAAAGTTACTCTGACCGGTTTTGGTGTAGTCGTGTCAATTTCAGTTGGATGCCGAATATTCAAGCCGCAACAGCCTTCCTTGCAACACTGAATGAATGCCATCCTGCTATACAGTTCACAATGGAAATTGCTGAAAACAACAAGCTTCCATTCCTCGGTATGATGATCGAGAAAAGCAGTTGCTACCTGACAACAAGCGTATATCGTAAACCAACTGATACAGGACTGCTCTTACATTACCAGAGCCATGTCGATCAGCGGCACAAAAGATCTCTGCTGAATACAATGCTGAACCGAGCTTACCGCCTGTCATCAATGGAAGAATCTTTTACGAGGGAATGCCAACATCTTAAACAGATGTTTACCAAGCTTAAGTACCCAGTGAAACTCGTTAACTCAGCTATCGCCAGATACACGAGTTTTACGATCCAAAGCCGTCATAAAATTCCAACTGAAACTGACACGACTACACCAAAACCGGTCAGAATAACTTTGCCATTTAAAGACCAAAAATCGGCCGACACAGTAAGACATCAGCTGAAAGATCTTGGCCGGAAAATCGGAACTGACCTACAACCAGTTTTCACGAGTCGTAAGATCGAGGAAAAGCTCAAGATACAAGAAGAGAAGCCCGCGTTGATTAACCACCAATGCGTTGTTTACATTTTCAAATGTGATTCGTGCGATGCGGATTATATTGGTTATACCACACGTCATCTTCATCAACGCATAGAAGAACATAAAGCCTCTTTCATTGGCAAGCATCTAAAAGAAGACCACAGCGTAGCGTCCACTAGCCTAGAGGAAATGTTCTCTGTTCTCAAGAAATGTTGCGGGAAAATGGACTGCCTAATTCACGAAATGTTATTCATTCGCGAACGAAAACCAAAGTTAAACACGCAGTCTGACTCAATACGTGCAAAAGTATTTATTTAAACATATACTGCACACGAACTGACACGTTAAACACCAACAACAATGAACGCTCATTATTCTATGAATTTTATCTAGAGTTTTACAACCGCATTGTAAAACGCAGTTAATGGAGCGTGACATGTTAAGCCTTTAGTTCTACCGTCACGTTAGTTTGTTTACATTGCGTAACGCATACGAGACATGAATGTACATTCATACTCTCTGGCTTTCGAGGCATGAATGCACATTCATAGTCTGGTAAATACAATGACATTTCTGTGTCCATGTTGCAATACTGGCGGCTACACATATATCATTTGTTTTGTATGGCTAAAAGTAACAACTAGCTCCATTCATGTCTCGCTAAACATTGAACAAGCTTTTTTGTATTCGATGGTACATTAATCGCCATTGGTTTAGTTCTAGACATCTGTCTATGTATAAAGTCCTAGCATGGTCCAAAGTGCCATTCTCTAAGCTAGTTTAGCTACTGTAAGGAGTACTGTTACATTAGAAACATTTTTATTCCCACCCTACCCTCCCTTTGGAGGTGGTTGTTGTTGCATTTAATAAAATTTGGGTTCACCTCTCGATATTCGCTATCGGTTAAGTCTCGCAGCGACTTCCCCAAGCTTTGTTTTCTTTCATGCTATGCTATGTTACGCTCTTTATCTGCCTTTAGTCTTGTCCGATCCAGCACGTGCCGGCGGAGTCGGCTCGTAGCGCTGGGGAGATAAGGAGGCTTGAGCTTGTTTTTACCGCCTACACTCTTTCCATTATAGCACGATGCTGGCCGGAGGTTCAGCTCGTAGTGCCGTGGAGAGTTAGGCTTTAGATCGCGTTGATTTGCTTTGTACCGGCCTACAATTTGTCCGATCCAGCGCGAGTCTTTGAGAGCGCTGGGGAGATAAGTTTAGGCTTTTAGTCACACTATGAAGTCGTCTGTCACGCCGATTGCGGAGTGGTGTTCCCCCCATTACGCCAAACAGTGTCTTCTGTTGTCTTGTTACCGTAGTCGCTATTATTACTAATACCCGAAGGAACTGTGACATTAAACATTTTATTTGTATATAGTTTCTGAGCTACAATTTTACATCAGTTTTAACATTCTACTTGATAATGAAGTCATGGAGACTTCGAAATGTCGTAGTTTTTTACCGTTAATTTTTATTATCAAAGCCATATAATAAATCCTTTATTGACCAAGCTTGTTCGGTCAAGATGGCTTGATATTGGCCTCGTTCGTTTTTTGCGTGTTTATGGGCCTCGACTCCGTCTCGGTCCATAAACACGCAAACAAAGAACTCGGCCAATATCTAGCCATCTTGACCTCACACTTGGTCAATAACCCATACTTATAGTTAGCAATTCTCCCACTTAAATTGAAAAATGAATTGCTTGCAAATTTGGCATTGGTCTCTTCGGGTAGACTGTGCTGCAGCAAGTGAATGTAGGAAGACTGGAAAGTGCGTGTAATTTGTGAAGTGGAAGTACATGTGCATGCACTTGCTTGTTCTAAGCTTATGACTCCATGTTTTTGGCCAGGGCTTTTAAGCCCTGGTTAAAATTTCATAAAATTACATAAAATTAAAATTACTCTATTATAATAATTGTAACTTTTAAAAAAGTTACAATTATTATAATAGAGTGCTCTCAGTAACCAGAACAGTCAATTTTTTAAATTAAATAAATTAAGTAATTAAAAGTTAATTAACAAATTAAGTAATAAATTAAATAATTAATTAAGTAATAAACTAGTAATAACCACAGGTTAGGAAGTGCGGGCGAGGACTATGCATGATTTGTTTCACTGAGGTTAACGATTTCATTGTAAAACAGTGGCGTTGTGTTCTTTTCCCATTTTGGGCATTGATTCTTGACATTCTTAGCTTCAAGAAGACGAAATTTACATATTATTTGAGCCCTTCAACTACATTAAAGATCATTGACTATGGAAGGTGAAACAGCTATGCTTTGGTGAAAATTGTCTTCTGCTTGGCGTTGGTTTCTAGCGGTCAAAACGCCTGTGCTCAAATTACTGCTGCTTCGTGTTTGTCTCGCGTGGCTCTACAGTTCAACAACGCCAAGGAGGAACACAGATCTCTCGCAATATGGCCGGAAGATTTCGATACACACGGACAGGAAACGTTCCAATCACAAGTTCACACGCTCGATTTTGATTGGACGGCGCGCCAGCTATGCATGAGCTGCACGTGATTCTTCGACGAAATAGATGTCATCCACGTGATAAAATTGTGTTGTGTGCATTCCAATTTATGGACCGCCACTTCTGCATGAACTGCACGTGATTCTTGACATTCTTAGCTTCAAGAAGACGAAATGTACATATTATTTGAGCCCTTCAACTACATTAAAGATCATTGACTATGGAAGGTGAAACAGCTATGCTTTGGTGAGAATTGTCTTCTGCTTGGTGTTGGTTTCTAGCGGTCAAAACGCCTGTGCTCAAAATTACTGCTGCTTCATGTTTGTCTCGCGTGGTCAGAGCGCCTGTGCTAAAATTACGTCCTTTCATTTCATTGATTCTTAGTGTCCCGAGGGACAAATATTTGGAAGGACGACTTTTTTTGCTAAATTCGAGTCACTGCAAGGCTATATAACTACCGCGCATGCGTTTGAAACCAATGTTGAGATTAGGATTGCGGGCTCCGCTGGTCGCCCGCAATTAAATAATTATAATTAATTGTAATTATTAATTACAATCTTAATTATATAATTAATTGTAATTATTAATTACAATCATAAATTATTATAATCATAAGTAATAAATTAAATAATTAATTAAGTAATAAATTAACTAATTATAATTAATTGTAATTATTAATTAAAATCATAATTATAATCGCAGTTGAATTTTCTTGTAGGAATGGAAGCAATAGATATCTCACAGTCACAAAGAAAAATATCAGTAGTACTGCGTGTAACAGTGTTGTAAAGCTCTCCAGCAATGCTTCTCAACATATTGAACATTTACTAAAGAAGTTTCCTTTAAACATCAAAGAAAGACAAGAACTACACCCAAAAACAGAAAGATCAACAGTAAACTTTGATTCAGGTTGGTCTTTTTGTTGCCTTTGTTTTTTGGAATCGTTAATGCACAATGCTTATACAGATGTAATTTGGATAATTCCTGGGGGAGGGGGAAGTTAGTGGTACACTGTACATGTACAGTAGTACTCTGGTGGTATACTGATGGGGTGATGTTGGCACAGGAGTGACAGAGTTTTGTTGACTTTTTGGCTAAAAGCATTTTATTAGTTAAGGACTTAAAGTTTAGTACTTTTTCCCTGAAAAACTGATCGATCAAAGCATGTGCAATTACTGAGACATGCAATTACATGTAATAATTGTAGTATGACAGTGGGGGGAGAGGACTGTACAGCAATGTGTAATTTCATATTGATTGCGTCCTTTTCTTTGAATTCACAAGGTCGTGGTGCTAGGGAAAACAAAGTTGTTGGCAAGCTTAATAACAACACACCTGCAGTCCCCCCAGTGATAAAAGAAAATGAATTGTCGTCATTCCGCAAGTCTCTACCAATTCACGAGCTAAGGGAGCACATTTTGAAGCTAATATCTGAGAACCAGGTGCAGTGTCCAATAAATTGGAATTTTTGAACAGTTAATTAATATTTTAAAAAAAGTTATGCGACACTCTTAAGTTTAACAAACATGTTTTGACAGATCCTTCTGCCATTTTCAGTATGAATTGAATCTAGTGTGTGGTTTAATTTAAATAGTGAAAAATGACAATAACAATTTAGCAGAAATTGCAATCCTGGTAATACAAAAATTAAACATGTTTGTTAAACTTAAGAGTGTAAAGTTGTGTTTCCAGACCATGTATTAAAATTTTATGCAATATTGTTAACTGTAAGAAGCATCGTGCACTTACATGTAGCCTAATATTTACGCAAAGGTGTTGCATCCTGTAAGCAGTCTGAGTTTCAGCCCTGGCAAGGTTATTGTGTTATGTTTTCAGGGAACATACTCAGTCTGGTACTCTCACAGTGCCTTTCCCTACATAGGTGTATAAATGGGTAGCGACAACACTGATATAGACTAGTTAGTGCTTCTATCAGGAGGCCAGTCGTCCCCTGCTACAGAAACCACGGCAAGCCCTGACAACTGTGTCTTGCTAACAGTACCTAGACTGATGTTTTTTTTTTGTTTTGTTTCACATTTTATCTTCCATCTTCTTGTGCAGATTGTTCTTATTTCTGGTGAAACAGGGTCTGGGAAAACAACTCAGGTAATAAACGTCTTACAAGTTACTGGTATTTTAACCATTTCAGTTTGTAATGATATTGTGTAATGCTGCCCTGGTTACCCCACACTTGTGTCAGCAGTGACCATGAGTTGAGTGTGTTGACTTCAATGAGCTTTGAAATTACAGAGCCTTCACAAAGCTGTTCTTCTGGTTATTTAAGACTCAAAGATCTTTACAGTTCCAAGTTCAAAATGTTAATTCTTCTTACTGATGTCCATACATTTAAGTTCTTTCAATGTTTGTTCTTGGAATTAATTTTGGTGATACATCAACTGAAGACAACAAATTATCACTTACACTGTAGCTGATGATTTTCTTAATTCATTCTCATCACCTGTCTGCTTGGCAATGCATTGGTATTGTGACAGGAAATTAGACTTTGGCCACTCTTAGGAATTAGAGGGTAAACTAAGGCAGGGTCGTGTTTTCTGTTACCCCCGGCAACTACATACATGTACATCTCTACTGAACTCTTAATCAATTTGGAATTTTTGTATATGTAAGTCGCTATTTTAATTGTATAATTTTTATTGGAAAATTTTGGAAACATCTTGGATGAATAAAATAAATAATGAATGCTACATGATTTTGTACAACAAGATATCGTTTAAATTATTTTTTGGTTTAAAATTTTTTAAACCAATTTACTTCTTATGTTGTATTGCCTCATCACTCATTATACTATCATAATTTGAAACTAAAGAAAATATAAGTTAATTATATATTGGTTTGAAGAATGTTAAACTCAAAACTTGTGAAATTCAAATCTTGGCATTAGCTTATTGAACTGTTATACAGAGTGGAGCTGGCTGGCTTTTTTCAGACTTGTCCACATCAACCTGTCTAGTCCAACACACATTATCTACAAGTTCTTAAAACTTTGCTATTTTTAACTAACAATTTAGTAGCTATTTGAAACTTAAATTACAAGACAGTATAGCAATGATTTTTAACATCAAACACGGGAAACGCAAGCACGTTCTCAAAGTCTTGGCATTTTCTTCTAACTTATTTTTTGTAAGGGCATTGATTTTAACTAGGTACGTGTATTTTGTTTAATTTTGTATTGCTTGCAACTCAATCATGAATGCATTACTTTTATCTACAGGTGCCACAGTTCATACTGGAAGATGCTAGTACCCGTTCAACTCCTTGCCGATTAGTTTGTACCCAACCTCGCAGAATATCTGCCTTATCAGTCAGTGAGAGAGTAGCTACGGAGAGGGGCGAGCGACTTGGACAGACTGTTGGTTACCAGATCAGGCTTGATAACAGGTACTACTGTATCTGTATATGCTATAGATTTGTGTCACCACATGTGCTGATCATTTTCTCAGCTCTTTAACTTGTAAGCTCAAAATAATATTAGGGTAAGGATGCAAACCCTGACTAAAGTGGTAATAAGCACTTCAACAAACAATGTTTTTTGAAGAATTTGCAGCCTGCACTCAAACTTCTCATATTCAGCGATATTTCATTACTATTACATACAGTAAGTCTTGCTTCTGCTTGCTTTCATGTAGAATATCCCCGAAGACATTATTAACCTATTGCACAACTGGAGTGCTGTTACGGACTTTGATGTCAGGAGATAACTCTCTCTCGTTTGTCACACATGTTCTTGTGGTAAGAGAAAATATGCAGTAGAAATTCTGGCAATGCCATTCATTTAAAAAGAAAAAACATCTTTTAGTACTGCCAACAAATTTTTGGTAAAAATGGTAAAAGTCCGAACGCAAGGCAAAAATTATTATCACAAAATGTGAATGATTGGTTGCAAAATGGGGAAAATGTTCACACTAATCCTGGTCAAATACTGTAACCTTAATTTGTGCATTGAACTAACCAGCCATGGAATATTTAGTACTGTTAATCAGTAGCAGCATAGTTAGGACCCTTAAGCTTGTAAATAACCAAGTCTCATTAATTCACAGGCACTGTGCTTGCAAATTGACCAGCTGTGAGGAAGATTCTGCCTTCTTGGTTTGACCATCTGGAGAAAGTCTTTCTTATGAAGAAGTTCACTTCAAAACCTTT
The DNA here is from genome assembly GCA_964020085.1 of Micromussa lordhowensis. Classification (NCBI taxonomy): domain Eukaryota; kingdom Metazoa; phylum Cnidaria; class Anthozoa; order Scleractinia; family Lobophylliidae; genus Micromussa; species Micromussa lordhowensis. The sequence continues at coordinate 1,898,205 of OZ026597.1, forward strand.
TGATCCGTCTTTCTTTCCTTTCTGATATAAACTCTGACCTCCACCTCGATTAGTTCTGGAACTAGTTACTGGGGCAAGCAATTATTATACGTAACTGTATGTAGAAAACAAAGTTCAAGTTCAAAGTTCAAGTTCAAAACCAATTGCCCTCCTGTTGAGAACATTAATGAAATGCCTGTAATGACATTATACATGTACGTGTAGCTTTCTTCATTTTGCTTTTATTTTCTGATCAGGATGAAGTTCATGAGCGTGATAGATTTTCTGACTTTCTTTTGATCGCCTTGAGGGACCTTTTAACAGTGAACAGAAGACTGAAGTTGATTTTAATGAGTGCCACTTTGAACATCAACTTGTTTATCGAGTACTTTGGCAAGTGCCCAGTAATTCATGGTAGGTCAATTTTTATAGCTTCACTGGGTCCAAACCTGTTTATTGACCATATACTGTCAACTCCATCTACATGCATATGTAAAATGGACACCTTCAGGGGCTGCTGTAAGTAATGATGTCTTGGACAGACTTCTCCTTTAGAGGACAATTAAGTTACAATTACCACAAGTGTTCTGACATGTGCATTGTATATTGTATATTTTGTAGGTCAAAATGAAATTCAGGTTAAAATGATTTTAACCTAGTTTGATTCTCAATTTCCTTTGTCTTCTGATCCTAATTATTCATGGTCTGTGAATAATCAGGGTAAAGAACAAAGGAATTTCATTTTAACCTGAATTTCATTTTGACCTGCAACATATATATTATGTAGACCAACATTACACTACTGCAGGCTAAAGAGACACCTACATGTACATGTAGATCTTAAGGTGTTGAGAGTGCAGTTTCAGAGACAGTTTCATGTAACACAACAGAGTTGCTGTTGCCTTATGCTTGCTACATGCCATCATATACTCAGCCTAATCAAGCTTAATTTGTGTACAGTTCCTGGTCGATGCTATGACGTTAAAGCATACTATTTGGAAGATGTCCTAAAGATGTGAGTACTCTATGATTAGCTTTTGTTTTGATTATATTGTAATAATTTTATTGCAATATTTTTTACATGTACCTATCCAGTTCAAACATGTAAAATGAACTTTGAGGTTTGAAAGTTCTGTCATTCGTATACTATTAGGTACAGGTAAAGGTGCAAACGTTTTTTTGCATAAGTAGAGGCTACTTTTAACCCCCCACGAAGGGATTCCCATTTACTCTCTGCAATTCGCAAGCAAAATCCTGATCACTATGAATTAGTTCTGTAATGTATTTGCAAACTAGCGGTACAAAGAACCCTGCAAAACCCTTTGTCCTTCTAAAAGTAATTTTGTGTCATGGGACAGGACTTCATACTGTAACAAAGAGATGGCCAAGCACTTAAAAGAAGCAAGAACCAAAAATGGAGGAGAGGGAAGGCATAATAGCTCCCTTGCTCCCAAGAAAGAAGATTCCACATCAGTAAAAGATGATGAAGTTGAGAGTTCTCAGAAAGCTGGTGAGGTTGGAAGCGAGAGCAATGTGATTATAGAGGAGCTGGTTCCACCCACTCCATCCAGTGCTAATTTAGAACCAGATGAAATGTTTGATGAAGAACTGCAGCCAGCAGAGGGTAACTAATTGTAAACCATCAGCCATACAGTTATAAATTATGTGTTACACAATGGTGTTGAAAGATCTAAGAAATTTGAACTTCAATTTTAATTGAGTTATGAGGGATTTTACATGTGATTCAATTTTATCCATTGTGCACAGGTGCATGTGATAGTACTGTGATGGGTTGACTTAGTGCCCTCCTTCCAATAACTGCCTCCTTTACATTAAACACTCACTTGTGCGATCATCAAGTGCCATTTTTAATAAGCAAATAGGGAAATGCCACTGATTACAGCATGGTGATACATTTAGCTACAAAAGCAGAATTTTAAATGCTTCTCAGTTTAAGTGTGAAAGTTGTAGAGGCTTAATTTGTTACAGTTTTTTTTTTCACATTACTCTCCATTTTAGAAATTGAACTGGAAGATGGTCCAGAACAAAAGATAGCCGAGGACTCCCAAGAAAAGGACTACCTCCCAGACTTCCAACTTGATGAGGAGTTGGGCGATGGGGAAGACATGGAGGAGAACATCTTACTGGAAGGAGAGGAGGAAGGAGACAATGATGTTAATGATGAGGGAGATGACGAAGAAGGAGATGATGAGGATTTAGTGGAGGAGGAAGGGAAAATGGACGATGGTGAAGTCAAAGATGTGGAAGAAGGAATAGAAGTGATCAAACTTCAGGAAGATAATGGGGAAGATATTGTGCAAATTCCAGCCGATGATGACAAGGACAAGGAAGATGAGGTATAGACAATTTTTTAGCTGATTGCAGAGAGCATGAATCCTTAAAACAAGGATTTGTTCTCTTTCTAGAAGAACTCAACACCCATCTTCGCACTAATGTTTATAAAACCATGAGTGTATATCAAGCATAGGAAGCTGTGTATGAATTTATAAATATAATACACTCCACTAACAGCCACCACTCTACAATGGCCACTTTTTTGGCCCTGGCAGAACGTCCATACATTCACTACTTCCACAACAGCAACTGCCACTAAAACTTGTTCCGACTGATAAAATAACCTCTTGACAATTGCAAGTTAATCAGTGACTGGCAAATGGTGTGTGCAAAACCCCATTTCTTATTGTAAAGGGTCACCAAACTTGATCCGTGCTACACGCTTTGTTCTGTTTAGGTCAAGTTATTTTTTGATTGATACATTTTGATTTATATATGTTAAAATAACCGTTTTTTGAAATTGCACTCCAAAAAATACAGGTGTCATATTACACCCCTACCTCCCCATAACAGCCACCTCTCTACAATGGCCACTTTGCTCTGTCCCCAAGGTTGCCATTGTGGAGAGGTTTGTCTGTACATACTCATTACTGGCATTATGTATAATGCAAGCCAGATCCTTTAGTTTGTTTTGTGTTGACTATAGAGAGTTGAATGTTGACATCTAGCCTTGCCATCATCTTCTAGGAAAGTGACAGTGAGGATCAATATTTGAAGCAAGAAATGGATAACAGTATTTCTGAGGCGTGGCTTAATGTAAGTAGAAAACAACACACATAAGATGTCTGTAATTTATTTTATTCATTGTGGGAAGACTCTTAATCTATGCATCGCATGTTATTCACCTCCTTTCCTTAAAACATACCGTCCCATTTTAAGATGAGTGTCCTGTTATGTTTCTTGCTAGGGTGACGAGGAGTCATTTGTTCAAATTCTTTACTTGATTATGCATGAAAACATCAGTGGTGAGTTGATACCAGTTTTTATTTTTTTTAAAAAATGTTATATCCAGTATGACAGTTTTCCTTCATGCAGCTGAATCCCACCATTTGAAACTCTTAATGAAACCGATTATTAGTTGTGATGGCATAGGCTCATTATATAATTGATAGTAAATGTCTAAAAGAAGAATATCCAAAGGAAAAATGATTTTTTTTAATTAGAGGGGACTTCAAGTGAACTGAGTTTGGGGTAGCGATGTTGAACTCTATTCGATTTGAAATTAAGATGTGCCTGTAACATTTTGTAATCACAATTTGATGAATTGCCAATTGAGGATGAAAAATAGATTTCAGGGCTTCAACAGGAATTGAACCCATAAGCACTGAGCAGTGTCCACTGAGTTATGAAGACCCATACATTGGGTGCAAGCCATAATTATTGTTAATAAATTTTCCTGCTCCCAATGTATGGTTCTTCATACCAAATTTAGTAGTGCACTGCAGCAGTAAAATGTAGCGCAGAGGCCATGGGTTCAAATCCTGTTGCAGACCTGAAAATCCGTGAACTGTGATGGCAACATCTTATTGACATATTTTGTTCCTCTGCAGTTCAGACCATTCGTATTCTATGTATGTGTATTTGATTTGAAACTTACATGTAATATAAACTAAATCCTAAAGTACTTACAGTAGCTTGCATGTTAATGAGATTGTCAGGTACAAGTGAAGTATAACAAGTATTTGCTTCTTTCCGCAGTTGATTATCAACACTCGGAGACCCAAGCCACTGCTCTGATGGTAGCTTCAGGTCGAGGCTGTTCCGGTGTTGTCGAGCAGCTGTTAAATCTAGGAGCAAATCCACACATCAAGGAACCTAAGAATGGCTGGTAACAAAACCAATCCTCCTCACTGTGCTTTAAAGGGGCACTATGACATCCAAAAATCAAAACTCAAAAGACATATTTTCATAAGTTGAAACCTAAAACAAGTGGTCTAGTTTTGTCAGAAATGACTATTCAAGTGTGCTGAAAGGGGTGTTGTGATGTGTTGCACATGCATGTGCCAGTAATTGTGATATTTTTGGATCGCAGAAAAATCTCTAGAATGTAATTACAATTTGTTCTTTCTTCAACAATATATTCAATAGTGTTTTTATGTTGGTGAGATTGAGAGAACCAAAAAAAAACACTTGACTCATTTATGAAGGTTGAGTCACAATAGAGGGAAGGAGCCACTCTTACCAATGCTCCAAATAATGTACCTGTACCAATACATGTTGTTGCGGAGGTGTGGTGGCCTCATGGTTAGTGCGCTCGACTCCGAGCGAGCACTCCGGGTTCGAGCCCTGGGCAGGGACATTGTGTTGTGTTCTTAGGCAAGGCACTTTACTCTCACGGTGCGTCTCTCCACCCAAATGTATAAATAGGTACTGGTGAATTTAATGCTGGGGGTAACCCTGGGATGGACTGGCATCCCATCCAGGGGGGAGTAGAAATATTCCTAGTCGCTTCATGCTAAGGAAACCGGGATAAGCTCCGGCCTGATGGGCCACTTGGCTTGTATGCAGACTTTACCTTTTTACCTTTTAATACATGTTGTTAGAATATGGCAGTCCCAGCCAGAGAAAGTCTCCGTTATTTGATACTCTATCTTGCCCACTTATCCTGGTTGTTTTGAAGTCAGATTGATGTGGACTGTGTAATCCTTTCTTAGGACTGCAATAGATTGGGCAAAGAAATGGGAACACACTGAGGTTGTTGAACTTCTTGAGTCAACTTTGTAAGTGCAGCATTCAATTAACACATTTATTGTTAAAAGATAAAAATGCTACACTGGTTAAAGCTAATTAATATTGAAAAAAGGTCATAAAGTCCCAACGTTTTCGGCTACTAAGCCTTCTTCAGAATACAACAAAGTGACAAGTTTATTTAAGATTGTGTAGTTGCTAATAAAAAACAGAAAAATAGCAGGGGGAAAAATAGTATTTTGAAATAAACAATTTGCAGACACATTTTTGTAGTTTTTATGCCATGGTTGCTATAGTCAGGAAAAAAGTCAAGAAAAAAAAATAATTTTTCAAGGTCAAAAGTCAGGGAATTTTGTTAAAGGTCAGGGAAAATCTTAGATGTTCGTAAAGTCAGTGAAAGCAGGATGAAGCAACTGTGTGTGGTGAACTATGTATGGATGATAATATTTCAACGGGTCTCAATGACTTGTGACGACGATTTGTCAATATCACACTCATCAGGAGAGTCTCTGTCAACATCCCTGTTATTGCTGTCAAATTCCCAAATTTTACAGAACCTTTCTTTTCTCTTAATTCTATGTTGTTTGTCTGCTTGGTACAATAGCTATAGCTCCATCCACATCTCGAATGTTCGCTTCTTCACTCATTGATGTATTTTCATGCATTTTTCACTGCTTTCACTTTTTCAAACTGGTCCATGTTTTTTTTCATGGTCTATGTGTATCTACAACTAATAGAATTACACCTAATACCAAAAATGCTTGGTAGTCAGAACAAGAATGCTGATCAACTGAATAGTCAATTTGTTACATCCGATAGGGAATTCCCACGATAATTGTCTCGGTTGATTGCATACGCGCCATAGGGCTGTCAATCACGAGGTAAACTTTTACTTGCAGCAAAAACGTAAAACCGCCATTTCTCTGCCAATTATTTTAGTCTTTTTCAAAAATGTTTTTCAGAAATTAGAGATTACTCTTTGACCACTACTTTGACCCAAAAATCTGAATTTGAAGAAAATTGCCAATCTGAAGGTATATGTTTACAGTAACCTTAACAGAAAAAAGTTATCACAGCTTTCATCGTCACCATCACCTTTCTTATCACCAGCTTTCAACTGTTATGAAATAATTCTTTGCTAATATTGATTTCTCCATCTGCCATACAATGTATCAATCTTCAGGTCATCACCAAAAGTGCCATATGTTGATGAAAAAGCCTTAGAAAAAGAATCTAGCGAATTAAGTGAAGAAAGCAAAGAGTTGCTTTCCATATATCACAAGACGTTTGATGATGAGAGGGTAAGTTTTCTATTGATGCTCATTTACATGTACATGTAAATGCACTTTCAAGAGGATTGTTTTGTTACTGAGATTATGTTTCTGTCAGTGATGCATGACAACTCAGAAAAAGAAAACCAAGTTTTCCAGATAAGGGTCAAACCTAAAGGTCAGCACATTCAAGGACAAGTTGTGTGATTATTTCCCAAGACAAGTTGTGGCGACAAGTTCCTTCGTGTGAACTTGCTGTTGTTGTTAAATATCTTGTCCCAGAGACTGCAACTGGATTCAAACTGGTTTGAATAGGAGGGATAGGTTCCTACAACTGGCCCCCAAAAGCCTTAGTGTGAACTGTTTGTAGGGTAAGTATGTAAGTTCAGGGGTTTCAATAAAAGCCGGTTACCGGGGGTCTACTGCCACCTGTAGGACCTCTTATCGCCGTCTGTTTGGATTTCATGAATGAAAATAAACCCTAAAATTAATAAAAAAAGCAAATACAACAACTAACAACAACTACTGAAATTCTTAAATGCTACAAAAAAAATCCTGTTTTAGAAATACCCATCATCAGCACAGAACGCTGGAAATCGCATTTCCGAGCTTCTAGATTTCAAATTTTCTGGGGGGGGGGCATGCCCCTTTAGTGGTCACAGCCACTTATTACACGTTTAGTGGCTGCAGACAACTAATGTTATTGAAACCCGTGAAGTCCCAGGAAGAAGTCCTTAGGGCTTTCACCCTGCTTACTACGTGTAGTCCAGCTGCTCTACCACACCACAGAGCTACAGGAAACTTGCAGGAGCTAAGATCATTAAACTAAGACTGTTCATTTGTTGCTCTATTGCTGATGAGTAATCCTCTCTTAATCTTTATTTACTTCACAGGTTGATCGTGATCTGATTATTACTTTGCTGACGTATATTTGCAATACTCAGCAAGAAGGTTAGTCTTTTGAACAACTGGCACCTTACAAGCAACTTATTCTTGACATGAGCAAAGCCTGACAGACCACAAACAAAACAGCCTAATTTGACTAACAATGGACAGATCGAAACTTACTAGAACCAGAAAATGAGTGGTGACAAACTTTACACTTATCGTATAGCCAATACCATCAATGCTGAATTGACCAATCAGTTTCAAGAGACAAGACATATAACACCATCAACTGCTGGCTGACAAACACTTTTCACTTGACTGACAAGATGACTTCTGTACAGGTTGTTAAAACGTTTGTCAACAGCAGCACTTACATGTACATAACTACTCTCCCCCAGTCGCCCAAACAACCACACCATACAAACAAAGAAATCAATCTTATACACAGGTGCTATTTTGATATTCCTTCCTGGCTATGATGAAATTATCAGTCTTCGTGATCATCTGACAGCTGATAGGGAATTTGGGAATTCAAGAAGGTATTGCTTCATTGAATTGTATTCAGATACATATATAATCACTCAATGTTTTTCTGGGCAATCTTTAATGGTTGTTATTAATTTAAATACACTAATAGACTTTTTAGCTTGGGTAGTTTGTTTTCCCATTACAGTTCGTGTCATATTCTCTAAAGAATTGCTCTTTTAACCATCTAAAAATTATTTATTCATATACTTGTGACCATTTGACAATTTGAAATCAAGAATTCTCATCTTAAGGTATCAACTCATCGTCTGAAAGGGAGTTATGTTGATTTGGAGAATGTAGATGTATGCAGCAACATTGTATTTTTTTCAAGTAACACAAAGTCTCTCTAAACCATGTTCTATTCCTAATAACAATATAAGTACATAACATGTACTATGTACAGTGCTTGCAATTAACTCATTGATCATTGACAGTGTGTTTATTCCAAAACGTAACCCCTAAATTGAACTGCACATGTAGGAATTGAGCTTCCTTCTTTCCCAGGTGCCGTAAATATTAAGTCATGTGCCAAATCACTCAGCATTATTGCCAACAAGACAATTCAGTTGAAGACTTTGATGATCATCGCAGTTACATACATAACTTAAGCAGCTACGCAATTTAAACCTAAGAAAATTCAGGCCTGAATGGGATTTGAACTCATGACCTCTGCGATATAATACTGGTGCAGTGCTCTACCATTTGAGCTATCAAGCCAACAGGGAGCTGCCTGGTCACATTATTAGTTTGTAAAATAACTGTAGATGGTGAGGAATGCAAATGAATAATATGAAAGATCAAGTCTTCATATCTTCATATCTTTCTCTGTAGTTCAAATATAATGATCTTTCACATACTGGTATTCAATTGCAAGATTATTCATTATTCATGATTTCATTCATAATAGTACACACATACTGTACATAAAGGTATCACTGCAGTACATTTATTTATTTTCCAGGTTCTTATGAGGCTCCTTTCTTGTTCCTCAAAATATGCTCTTTGTTTGATCTTTTAGTCAATGTTCATCTCGGTGGGTTCATGCTTACACTGATTCTCCCCCCCCCCCCCCCCCTTCCTGGACAATTCCTGTGACAGTTGATAAGAAGTCACATTTTGATTGACTTGTAGATAAGTTTCCTAAAATATTCCAAAAGATGAACATGACAATACTGAGTTGGCTATTTCTGTGATTCAAAATTAGGTATCAGATCTTCACTCTACATTCCTCTATGCAGCCATCAGAACAGAGAAAGGTAAAGTATATACTAGACTGAAAGATGTGGCTGTTTTATTATTGCATTTCTACTTGCAAGGCTTGTATGTAGCATGATTTTTGACCATTTTCCTTTCCTTTTCCAAGGTTTTCAGAAAGCTGCATTATACTATGAGAAAGATTGTAAGTTTTAATTCTAACTAGTATAATTTAATTATTTTGTCACTTTTTTTTATGGTTGCAACTTTATTTTCAACATTGGGATAAAAAATAGTGTTACTTTTTCCATTTTATATCATACCCCACACCCATCTAGTGAAAGGCCAAACCCTTTTTCCCAATGTATAAAGTTCCTTTCAAGATAGCCCCCTACCCTTAAAGGAACTCTTGTATATCCTTGAAATCTTTTGACCAGTACATGGTCTTAGCTTGTTGTCAGATATTCTGCAGTATCATCATTTTTTAAACTTTTTTGCTGACTTAAAATCTTACAAAGCCTTATTCTTGTGCACACAGATTCTCTCCACCAATATAGCTGAAACAAGTGTAACAATAGATGATGTTGTGTTTGTGATTGACAGTGGAAAAGTGAAAGAGGTACAAAATTAAAGTTATGTGTTCGCACAGCATACATGTATATATAAAACTTCCCATAGTAATTTGCTATGCAAGACAGGGCCATAAAGTATTACCCCACACAACTGTGGCTTTTTTCCCCTTACCAGCTGCACACATGTCAGTCTCGCCACACCATCCCTCCAAGGTACATGTAGACCTGTTGGTGTCACAGGCTGCCTTCCCACACTAGACATTCTGCCAGGTTGCCCTGGTTACTTCCTTCATGCCAGCTATGCACCATAGTGTAAGAGTGCACTTTTTTTGGTCGTGTTCCCACAGCATTTCTCGTTCTCCCAAACTTTCACTCGATAGAAACATGGCACATGTTTTCTATTTCTTAAATGAATAACTGACTGAGGGTTTTGCTTCTTAAGAAATCTTTTGATGCCTTGACATCAGTGTCCACACTGCAGCCTGTGTGGGTGTCCAAAACAAGTGCAATTCAGAGGAAAGGAAGGTGATCTAGTTTGCATTTGATGACTTCGCATTTCATTGTATCATTTCACTGTTAAATTCTTAGATTGTTAGCTAAATTTCATCTTTCCGTTTTGTTATGTAATTTATTTGTTATTTGTTTCGTATTTGTGGGCTTCCTGTAAAGTAGCTTTTAGCTAAGTGGAGTGCCACGCTAAATAAAGTTCTATCTTATCTATCTATCTATCTATCTTATTGTATATGAATTTCTTATTTCCATTCTCGTGATACATTTATCGCGGGCACATCCTTGGTTTGAGTAATACTGTAGTATTACACCTGCATAACAGTTAGGTGTATGCCATGTTCTAAAAAAATTATGGGAATCATGATTTGGTTTTATAGTACAAAAATGTCTGCTACATAATTATAGTTACACTGCATGTTAAGGTTCCTTTTCAAATGAATAAAGATGGCTATTAAAAATCTTCTATAATGTGTCAAAATCTGATTAAACATTTTTTTCATGTATGTACGTACATTGTACATTCGTACACTTGTGCACAATATTAGAGGTTTTATTTATTTTGCATTGTGAAGAGTGTACTCAAAAGATGGAGCTCTACTGTAATATTAGGCAACTTGTGGCTCATGCTACATGTAGCTGTTAGTCAACTATAATAATTTATGATTTTACAATTTCTTCTATTTATTTTATAAGGGCTGGAAGATGCTCCCCTGGCATTTGTTTTCATTTATTTAGCCGTGTTCGCTATGACAGTTTATTGGAATATCAAATTCCAGAATTGCTGAGAACACCACTGCAGGTAAAAATATTTAGGACTAAGCTCTATATACATTTGAAATGATACTAACTACAACAAATTTAAATGGCTGTCCTAGCTTGTGCAATGGGGGACTTGCAGCTCTTGACACCTGAAACTTTATAATACAGTCAAAGCTCTCCTTGCGAGCACTCTTGTAAGTGACCAGCTCTAGCTGTGACCGCCTTTGTGAAACCCCGTTTCAACTGTGGCGAAATCTTTGTAATGAAAAGCTCTCATAAACGACCGCTCCCATAAGTAACTGGGACCAAGGTGGCCGCTTATGAGAGCTTCGACTGTAACATTGTATCCCTCTGATAATCAAGTGCAACTAGTGATTGTGTTTTACACTGCAATCATCATAACTATGAAAGCCGGTAACAGAGCTGAAAGATGCTAACATTCAAAATGGATGAAACTCTCACTATATCCATTGCCTTTTAACACCATCAAATTTATTTTCTTTGTTTTCTGAGACATTTGCTTTGTACATAGAAGTAGTGGATGGTAGTTTAAAATGCAACTGTCGGTTGACTAAGTTACCAAATATGCAATTGTATCACAAATAACTTGAAATGCATGATATTATATTTCCAAGTTTCTGTGCCCTGTTAGAAAGGAAAGGTTCAGTAGTTAATGGTTGATGTTATTTTGTTCCTTCATCGCATTACTTAGTGACAAAGTAGTAACTCAACATCATTGCAAAGTAGCATTGCTAATTATATCATATGTTACGTGGTTAATTTTGTTCATCAAATACATTGTATGCTTTACAAATGGCTGACAACCACATGAAGAGCAATGATTTCTGGCACCACTGAGCAAGTACTATTTGTGTTTGCTTTTTTACAGGAACTCTGTCTTCATGCAAAGCTCCTGGCATCACCTAACACCTCAATAGCTGATTTCCTGTCAAAAGCTGCTGAATCACCTTCATTTTTGGTGCTCCGCAATGCTGTTTCCCTGCTGAAGGTTTGTTCAGACAATCAAGGTTTTGTTTACATTTGATTATTGTAATGAGTGTTTCTTTACCCACTTTAGTGTGCATACATTACACGCACACCATTATCAAAGATGTGCCAGTGTTTTCAAAATTCTGCACCTGCTCACAGTAACCATGGAGGGTAAGGCTAGGGCCTGATAAGGCTTTATAAAGCCTTATCAGTTAGCCCCACAATATTTTTGCTTGAGTTGATTTTTTAGGGCTACAGATCTAACATGGATAAGCAACAAAATGATAGAACAGTGGACCCCTAATGCTTGTTTGTCTTGCAACTGGCCACGTTCCTAAGCCCTACCTTGGCTCATGCCAAGTACCGCATAGATCAGATGCCAGAATTATGCCAAGGCTACTATCACACACCCTTATGATACTGCACCAAAGATTTTCACTATACATGTAACATGCATAGCACATAATAGATTCTGAGCATTCAACCTCTTTTTGTTGGATCCTACACTTGACTTGCTATTAATTGAATTAAATATGCAAATCACTAGCTATAGTAACCAAAGTAGTTACTTCAGCTAAATTACTGCACCTTTGGTTACATTTTGGAATATGGTGTTTATTACATGAAATTTGAGTTAGAGCAGTTTTCAATTGAGTGTCGTAAAACTAAAACTACACCAACTACTTACCAATTAGGCTACTCAGGCAATCTCAAACCACAGCAAAACCAAACCAATTACTTACCAATTAGACTACTCAGCCAATCTCTAAACACAGTAAAACCAAACCAATTACTTTCCAATTAGACTACTCAGCCAATCTCAAGCCATAGTAAAACGAAACCAATTACTTACCAATTAGACTACTCAGCCAATCTCTAACCACAGACAGTAAAACCAAGACCAAACCAATTACTTACCAATTAGACTACGCAGCCAATCTCAAACCACAGTAAAACCAAATCCAAAACAATTACCTTTCACACTCAGCTGAAAACCGCTCTTAATTGGAATTTGATTCTAGTGTTACTTTTACAATGCAATTACCTCAACCAAGGCAGCCTGTGCAAATTAAATGAGAGAAAAAGCCTCAGATGTTGCCAAAAAATATTTCTCAAGTTATCCTAGAGAGCTGTAAATTACAGAAACAATAAATTTGTAACCAGTTTCTTGTTTTAACACCAGTCCCATTGGTCAAATGGAATTGTGGTCTTATGCAATCAATATCATTATCCATCTAGTACATGTACATGATGCTGATGTTTTCTTTCACATTTGTTTGCTGTTTCAGACTATAGATGCTTTGGATCAATGGGAGGATCTGACAGATCTTGGTAAATACACTGTACATTGATTCATAGCTACTAATGATAACATTAAGAAGGATGAAAGACATCCATGCAAGTGTCATACTTGAAGCCTAAATTGATGTAGTGGCATCAGGCAGTATGTAACAAGCATGAGATAACCAATAAGTGTATGTAATAATATTTATTTCCCGTCACTGGTAGTGGTCAATTTATCTGCAGTGATAAACCTACCACTGAAAGGTGCGTCCCCCCCCCCCCCCCCCCCGCCCCGAAAAAAAAAATTCATTCACTTCATTAAATTAGCTTTAAATCAGACATTAATTTATGTAAATCTGCCCAACACTCCAGTGATGTAACTTGTAATATTTGTCAGGTAGCATGTTATACAAGTTAAAATATTCAATCACATCTGATAAACTATTGATTTCTGATAGCAGATTTTGTATTTGGTCTTCCCTTTTTTCATTAAATTTTGCCATGTGTGCACATGGAGATAAAGATAGATAGAGATAAAGAGAGTATTGTCTGATAATATGTTGAAATATGCCCACAGGTCGTCATCTTGCAGACCTTCCACTGAGTCCACAGTTGGGCAAAATGATTTTGTATTCAGTTGTTCTGAAATGTGTTGATCCAGTGGTAACCATAGCTTGTGCTCTGGCGTACAGAGATCCTTGTAAGTAAATACTAAATTAATGTGTCAGTTCTTTCAATAAGATTCAGCACCTGCTGGAGCTCCAGTGGGTATTTTGTTAAGAATCACCGCCTTGGTTGCTGTTGATCACTGATGGGTACTGAACCAAGGCAGGTGGCAACTTCCAGTCTTAATGACAGCAGTGATGTCCATGAGACTAGGCATCTTGAGACTAAAAAATAGAAAATCAGAATAATGGACATCTACAACAATAACTGTAACTCTAATGCCTAAATTACCAATAGCAGATATCAATAGGCCCTTTAATTTGCAGCTGGTGTCACATGACCAAATTGTTACTAAAATGTTTTTATTATATTATGGTTTATTACTTAAAGAATGCCAGAAATGGAAAGAGGATATCAAAAATACCAAAATGGCCAAGTTTGAGGCCCCTGGCATTAAAGAGTAAGTTTACATGACAGATTGCATTTTTGGGAAATTTAGAGGACATCTATGGAAAATGTTGCTGGAGAGCAAGGTCTTGCTCCAGCAACAGTTTCCATACAAATCTTCTTACGTTTTTATAAATTCAAACCATCATAAAATCTCATTTCTTTAATGCCAGGGTCCACAAACTTGGCCATTATGCTATTTTTGACAGTTTTTTTTTTTTCATTTCTGGCATTCTTTAAGTTATAGCTCATAATTTTACAATTTATGAAAAATAGGTCACGTGATGGCTTAGTTGCAAAGGGCCTATACCTGTGATAATTTATAATAAGTTATTCCTTTAGATACCAATTGAAGTAAATATCATGTCTGCCTCTACTGTCTGCACAGTTCATTTTGCCCTGCAGGGATCAAATCTTATGTATTTAGCTACCCCTCAATGTATAACAGGCACTTTGTCATGAGCAGTTCAATTGGTCATGGGGACACCAAAGTTGAGTGTGTATTAAGTGAAACCTGTCTAATTGATACACTGTCTACCAAAAAATTGTGAAAGAACTCTGAATTTGTCCTAACTATACCTTGTATATTTTTACAGTCATCCTACCCATGTACCCATCAGAGAAGCGTGCTGCAGCTGCAGCCAGGAAAAGATTCATTTTGGATCCATTTAGTGATCACTTGATCTTTGTTCAAGTGTTTAGGGTGAGTCTGTGTTACCACAGGCCTATGCACAGAAATTGGATCTCTGTTAGTATTCGTACAGTCATTTATTGTTTTGAACAACAGTAATAAAGCCTGAAATTTGTAATTGGCAGACCAATCACTGGTCCTTACATGTTCTCCTGTACAAAACTGAAGAATCATCTGATCAACAGATGATTACCGCTCAAGTTACTGCAAACTCGGTCATTAACCTCATGCAGTTTTTGTGTAGCCTTCAAGTAAGATCACATCTTGGGCTTCATCTAGGAAAGAAAAGAGCTGTCTAGCAAAGTGCAATCTTTGTAGGGCTAGTTATCTACATACTCACAAGCTAGCCTTTTCCAAGTTTCCTCTTACCGTGCTAATCTGGCTCGACAAACGATCTTGTCTTATTTACAGGGCTGGCAGAGAGCAAGATCTGAAGGGTTTGACAAAAACTTCTGCCGCAGAAATTATTTGTCTCAGGCCACATTGGAAATGATGGCAGGGATGAGGTACATCGTAAAAAACTATGATAATCTAGATATAATTTTCAGTAAGCAGTTGTAGACGGGGCTTTGAAATTATATGTTTGTAGACATTTGATTACATCAAGAATGTGGTTATACTTGTTCTGACATTCATCCACACCTGAATCACATGTAGTTAAATGCAGTTCAATGGAGTTAACAACAAAGAGCGCCGGCATTCCCGAAGTTGGTCAGCGGTGTGGGGATACAGTGTATGTGCATGCACCAGGATTCCATGTCAATGTCATTTTTTTCTTCTTTATACCTCAGGTCACAGATTCTTGGTCAGTTAAAATTTGCAGGTTTTATTCGCCCTCGTGGTGCAGGAGACATCAGAGACTTGAATTCAAACTCAAGTAACTGGGCTGTTGTCAAGGTACAGCTCAACAAAAGTTCATTTCTACATGTAGTGGTTTGTTAAAATGATTTCACCTTTGATTTTCTCATTATTATCCAGTTCTTTTGTGTCAGCTGTAGCTATAGTTTTCCATGTTCAGCCATAGCAACAAGATGCAGCAGGAGATTATCATTCTGTATAAAATGCAAAATAAAGGGAATTCATTGGCTTGAAATTACTAGTAGAATATTGTTTCCCCCGGGATGGAATGCTAGTCTGTCATAAGTTTATAAGCTTATAAGCTTATAGAGAAACTGTTTTGCCATGCCAGGTGGGGGCAATTAAAGTTCTTAATACATGTAGGTGATTACATTTGTATGAAGATGAAGATGTCTGCTTACCGTGCCTTTCAATAACATGAGGACTCTAAAATTCAAAGCTCAACCAACAAATGCGTTTTTGCTACCGTCAATCAAATGTTCGGCGGCTCCTCCCTGCTTCAGACTATTCCGTCTGAACTGTGCTCAATGATTTGATTTGATTACCGTGCCCTCGGCAGAAGTCAGAAGCTTTGAGAGGAGCTGCCGAACATTTGATTGACAGTAGCGAAAAAACACATTTGTTGGTTGAGTCTGCATGTTATTGAAAGGTGCAGTAATACGGGTTAGTTAATTCACAGAAAATATGGAAAGAAACTTTTACAGACCTACTCAGGATGGTGTTTACAGGGCTGCTAAATGCAATGAAACTGGTATTGCAGCAGTAAATTATAATTATCCTTTATGAATACTCTTAAGTAATGTGTATTTCATGACAGGCAGTTATTTGTGCTGGAACATATCCTCAAGTGGCTCGTGTGGATAGAAGCACTAAAAAACTCACAACACAGTAAGGATCATCACTAGACATCTCCCATTTTATTAATGAAATCAGCAGTGACTTAGATATGCATTCCTTTTGTGCTCTGTTATGTGCACTGAAGTTCTGTCCAAGGTATCTTGGAGATCTAGAACATCATTGTTGAAAAATCACACTTAAGCATTCCATGCCAGAAAATGAAGGCACCCAATGCTTGCATAAGCCATATAATTTGGGGATGATAAAAAAAATAGCATGCTTCTCAAGACTTTTTGAGAGGAAGAGGGACTGTCTTGCATTTGGGAGAATATGGAGTGTGTATACTTTTAAGGGCTCCTCTTTCCAAAATTCTGACTTTAATTTAAAATAATGAGTGTCCAATGTCCACTTGTCTTTGTTCTGAAACAATAATATTATGTGTCAAACATTCTTTTCTCTTGTAATTGAAAATAAACTCCACCTCATTTATTATCAGTATGAGCATGCCACTGGTTGACAATCTACTCCAAGCAGTATGGCATATTTTTCTCACATGAACCTTGAATAATGGCCATAGGTGCCACAAGTCTCCTGTAACTCAGTTGTAGAGGATCTGGAGTGGTAACCATGAAACTGTGGGTTTTCTCCTCTCTGGAGGGTTTTGACCTTCTCTTCCTGAGAATACCTGTGGCAATGACAAAAAATCATCCCCTTTAGGGTGATGTGGTTGTAGTACTTACATTTAACAAGATGAATCAAAAGTTTACAGACTCTAACGTTTCTGGTTCTACCTTTGGTGTATAGGTCTGTGGTTTAATACTTTTTTACTCCTTTTACAGGAAAGAGACTAAGGTTCGATTTCACAACTCCTCCATCTTGAACCAGTCCCCAACACAAGGGGATTCCATGACTGGTGCTCTGGCCAAAGCTATCTCCAAACTTCCATCTGATTGGCTGATTTATGAAGAAATGGCAAGGTGTGTTTCTCTGGTAGACCAGCAGTGTTGTTAATGTTGTGAAACATCATGGAAGAGATATTTGTACATGTATAACTAGTGATTGTGTTACTCAGCAACTGGTCAACTAGTCACCAAATGGACGTTTGTGCACAAAGAAACCTGAAAACTGATCACAGTTGAACCCTAGGGCTAAATTACTTGGGTACATACTTCATCCACTTCAGATTTTACTTTTCCATACATTTACTTTCAAGGATGGTCAAGTATTAGCCATCTTTTTTATGTTGTCCCTAAATATTGCACCATGTAATCATGATCACTCTTTCAACAGGCTGTACACAACAGTGACAGTCAAATGCTGTACATTAGTGTCTCCCGTAACAGTGGCACTCTTCACTGGGCCCAGTCTCTCCTCTGAACATGTTACTCAGGACCCCTCTGCCACCCGTGACAGTGAGAGATATCCTGGAGAAGGCCTGGGACGAGAGAGTGAGAGCAGCGATAGTGACACTGAGGAAGGAATGGGAGAGAAAAAAGAAAACAATGGTGTTGTTTTCAAGGTGGATGACTGGATTGCACTATCAGGAAACCAAGAGGTTATTACCATGGCTTATTTTTGCTTCTCTTAATTAATAAGCTTCTCGTAATTACCCCCCTCCCCTGATGTTAGCTACCCCTCTCTCCCTTCCAAGGCTACTTAAACTGCTTCCATCCTACTTTTCTCTTAAGATCTGATTAACAAATACATGTAGATGTCATTTTTCATGTGTTTTTGATGTGGATTTATGAGCCTTGGATCTGCAGATTGCTTTCTGTCAGTTATTTATGTCACTGCATGTGGTTGAGTCATTCAGTTCTCATTCAGCACCCAAGTTGATTTAGCTTTTTTATATAAAATAATTATGTGGCCTTTTTCAATTCTTGATGTTTAATAACTGTTTTGGTCCACTGCAGGTTGTAAACCATGTCTTGTATCTGCGGCACAAGTTACAGGCACTGTTTATTAGAAGGATTCGGTCTCCTTCCAGACCGTGGTCCCAAGTGGATGAGGTAAGGAGCAATGAATGTCAGATCCCACACCCTTATGAGTCAACTGAGTAAGCCAGTTGGTATTGGTCTGATGGTACAGAGATTTTTCATTTCAAAACATAGCAGAAATGTAAAAGCTTTACATGTATCTATGGATAGATCTATAATTCATTGACAATCTTTATCAGTGAAACAAGGGATTCCCCTGTCAAACATTCTGTAGTGCAAAAAATGCACATCTTACATTCTCTTTAAAGCATGGTATGATCATCCCACCCCCAAGTAAATGGTTGTTATTTGCTATTACTAATTAGTAGAATTCTTACATACTAATGCAAATGACGCAATCTAATTGGCTGAGCTACTCGAGCACTATCAGCTATTAGAATAAATTTACCGTAGTCTATTGTGAATCCGTGAATTTGATTGACTATATTGCCGTCGACTATCTGCTGATAGTCAACAGTTGCGCATCAGTGCACATCACGCGTCACGTTTGAACCTGATGTAACATAATAAAACAGTTCTTTTCTACGCGATACTTGACTTTTTTTTCTTTTTATGCAATGAGACTACGGTAAATTTATACTAAAACAATTAGAC
>OZ026597.1:1922312-1929812 GCA_964020085.1 Micromussa lordhowensis
GTAAAGCAATTAAGATTCCTGACAGTCAGGTATGTTCAATTCCAGGAGTTAGAACCTAAAATTGGTGAAGAGCTCTGTAAGCTGTGGGATGCCGACCAAACCAAGCTGAGCGGGCACACCCCAAGAGCAGCCAATAGTATGAGTAGACGTGGCAAGCCTTCTGGACCGTCACAACCCGACCCCCACCCCTCTCCTGGTCAATGGCAAGGTGCACAGTACACTACTATGCAACAGGTGTATGCTACCCACACCCCTTCCATGCCAATACCTGTTCCCATTCCTTCAGCTCATTCCCGTCACACCATCACTGCCCCATACCCTCGCCATCAAGTTGTTGCAGCCCAACCCATGGCTGTGCATCCAGCTGTTCCTTTCAGTGCTCATGCCGTTGCATTGCAGTCTCAGTTCCGTCCAGCAGGTCCCAGGTTTCCAGGAGCCGTTGTGCAGTCACCCCATATAAGGACAATGGGTCTGCCACCGCGGTCCACAAGAGGGTCATTTAATCCGGCCAGGAAATAATAGGGACCATGCCTTAGTGGTTATTCTATGCCTCTCGAGGTGATCGAGAAACCTCACAGACAAAACCTGATATGGATCCTAAAAGATCCTTTGAAGTACTGGTAACTAATAATTGTTGTTTCAACCAAATTTGTTTTAATCTAGAACAGTCCAACAGTGCTGATAACCAATAAGGAAAATTCACTGTCTTGGCAGTCATTGTCCTTAGACCCAGAAATAGATCATTTCACGTTGTCACGCACTGCGCAGCTATGAAATGCACTAGTTGAAATTTTCCATGTGCATGCAGAACCATTGCAGCAGGGGTTATTCTGGAATTTGGCCTAAGTGAGGACCCAGCAGTGGCCCCCTTAAGACATTTGGTCATTCTGTCTTTACTTAATGCAACATGTGTCTAATATGAACTTTTATTACCATTTTCAACATTGTTTTTAAAATATTCAAAGGGTGGATATTGCTACAATTCTGTCATGCATCTCAGTTATTAGTTGATTTGATTTGAAAAATGACCCAGACATAACTCAGACACAACATCAGCTAATATGCTGCAGTTTCAGAGCCACAACCAGTGATTAGAAGGCAATGGTTTATTTTTTAGACATAACTTACACATCACAATCCTTTGGTAAACTTTATACATACTATATGTCGCACTTGGATAAACTTCGCGCACCAAGACTTTTCGAATTGTGGAAATCTCAGGATGCCACAGTCTAGAATGAACTCTTTCCTTTTCCCTTTTTTTTACAATTCCACTGTGCTAGTACTGCAAAGATACATGTTTCATTGCTTAATTTGTAAGGGTTATGAATAATTTTCTGAAAATGGATCCAACATCTCAAGAGAGGATAAGGGATAGTTTGTAATCATGTTGATTTTGGTAAACTTAGATGGAAGAGCAAACCAGATGTGTTTATTACACACGATAAAGGGGTTAAGCACATTGGTCATTCAAAGGTTTAATTTACAAAAAGAAATTTATTTAAACTAAATTTAATATATAGTTTTCACAAGGAGTTTGTAACAGACTCTGGCCTTTAATATTAGTTCTGCATTTGCTGTTTAATACTGCCAATGCAAGAGTTAAAACCAGTGGTCATATTTTAATTTGTCTCTTACTCATTTTTATGTTGTATAAATTCCTGTCAGGTTGGAAGAAAAACTCCAAGAAAAGTTAATTAAACAAGTATGACTGTAATCAGGCATTTGAAAAGTGGGTGTCCAAAATGTGCTATAGCGCCTGCTCAAATGAACAATTTATAAGGCAACATAATGAAAAATAAAACAATGTTCTGTAATAAGTAGCCTGCATCCACAGGATCAAGAATCAAGCCTGATTATACAACTGAAAGAGATGAAGGCAGATTAAAAATGTCAGTCTTGCAAAAAGAAAAAAGATGGCCACCTTGTTTCAAGGTGCATCATCCATGATGGAACTCCTTTACGTAAAGTTCTACTATTTAATTGGAAATATATACAGCTATGTTTAGGCCTCAAGCTTATGTGACAAGACAAGGCAGAGAACTATTACCTGTACTGAGTACTTAGGAGGTATAATGACACTGCAAACACAATTTCATGTATTCTATTGTTCCCTTCAGACATGTGGAGAGAAGGTACTTTTATTTTAATTTCCAACTCAAAACTATGTATCAGTCAAAGAAAAGCCACAGAAAAAAGTCTCTTGGGGGTAAAACGAAAACCTCACATGATAGAGACACAAACTTGGAGATTTCCTCTGCACCAATAAGCAAAACTCCAGTGAATACATAGACAGCCACTCGGGTGGCAGTAGTGTTCTTGTCGCATAGGCTTAATGCCTTCAACTGATAACATTAATTAAGCTTAATTAAAATACCTGTAAACATGTACATGTATAGTATTGAAGCATTTACCATACAACACTACATAACACCCTGCAAGGTCTACAGAAGGATTTTTTTAACCTTGACTGCTTTTGTCTAAGTAAAAAAATATTTTATTTTCTGTATTTCATACCGGCTTTTTAAGCTAATCAAAATGCTAATATTCCAAAGTTTGTTTTTATTTGTATCGGTAAAAATGAGCACTAGCTACATGTAACTATTTAATATCAAAGTCATAAATGTTTACATTGTATCTGTTCCAAAAGGAACTTGAACTACTAATTAAGGGTTGATTCTTTATTCATGATTATCATTATATTATAGAAAATGCAGAAATTTTATATCTCATAATTGAAAGTACCAATGGAATCCCAAACACAAATGACTTAACTTCTAAAGAACTAACAACAAATTAAAGCAACAGCACTGATGCCACTACAAGTCATATTCTTTGTGATAGTATCTATATACTAGCTTTGTATATCAGGGTTGTTAAAAGTAGTTGAGTGCCGGCACAAAACACCATCTACATGTACTTTGTGATTTTGCTAGGCTACTCTGTTGGGATCTTTGTCAGATTCTTCTCAAAAAGGTGGCAAAGTAATCTACATCCAAAAATACAGTCGAAAAGCCTCCCACCTTTAAACTTTGTGACAACGGCCACCTCATTACGCTAAATTATTCTAATCATACTATTTGTCTACACTAGACAACTACATTGGCATTAACACCGCCAGTTATTTGCGGTGTATAGTCCTCTGCTCTTTTGGATCAATACCCCAAACATACGAGATTCAAACAGATGTTTGTCACCAAGTCAAGCAATGAACTTCACATGTTCAACAGTCACAGAAGGCCCTTCACACCAAAATTCAAACAATATTATTAATGGTTGTGAGTTGTGGAAGTGATTTAAGCTGCCTGTCATAGTGGTGAAGACGTAAGCAAATCTTTAAATTCTATTCTTGAGTTGCAGTAGTTATCAGTGAGGGCCCTGTGCGTGATGTGCTGGGAATCGCTATACTGTCCAGAAATCAAGCTGGATTAATTTCCTGTACATATCAAGTTTGATGTTTGAACTGGGTTAGTCATGCATGTGGAGGCAGCATGAACTGACCCCTCTCCCTGCCCAAGCTTTATGCTGTGTTTCCATCAAATCAATTTAAGTAATCACCATAATGTGGTACACTGATAGTGAAAATGTTAGCATTAATGTAATATCAGTTTGCTGTCAAGGTTTCCTCTTCACTGGCAAATAACAGAGAAGGGCATTTTGGTCAACTTCTTGTGGCAGATTTTTTTCACTCACCCAAATGAACGGGATACAGTTCTCCAGGTGGGATTCTAATCCCACTGTCAATTGGGAATTTCTTAATGATGAAATACACCTCTTCCACCACAATTGCACCAAGGTAGTTCTGGGGAATATGGCTGCTGAACAATTGACCAATATTTAACAATTATTCCACAAGCGCGCGTTGGATATGAGATGATAGATAGCCAGCATAGCGCCGAGTTGGCTATAATCATCTCATATCCAACAAGGGCGAGTGGAATAATTGTTTTTTTAAAAACGCCCCAAAAATATAGGAAACTAAATTTAAAGAAATTAAAACGCCCCCCAAAAAAACACGCGTATGCTTGCCATATTCGTAGAGCATTGTATAAATGGCTCATAGCCCATGATGGCTAAGCCAATGAAAACTCTCGAATTGCATTATCCAATGATCCAGTTTTTAATAAAGTCAGATTTGTTTAAACGTTTCTGAGGACATGCTTTCATCTCTTGGTTCAATAACTTCCTGGTTCGTCTCCTTCATTCCATTAGTAAACATGGAAATAATCACTCTAGCTAATACCATACGATGAGCAGGAAAAACTTCCCTGCCTACTTTTAGCTGCACATCAGTCAATATGCCTTCTCGTAACTGAGCACACTTCCTAACAATAACGTTAAAATGTGCAAACATGGTTGATCCTCTCTTCACGGCTTGGCCAAGGGCGGAAGCATTTACAATTACTTCCATTAAGATAATGCACTTAATTATTGTGGGCGAAGGGATTGGTTTAAAACCGTTATCAAACTAATATATAGATTTAGCCAAGCCTAAAAGCGGAGCTCCTGGGCTGGGTTGTTCAAAGCCTGATTAAGCTAACCCAGGATAAGCGAGAATTTTTATTTGAGTTTTGTAACTTTACGGTGAGGTTTTCTGTTTATGTTGTTTGGCCTTCTGTTTTGAGTTTGAATAATCTCAAAGTCCTCAAAATACACAAAACAAAAGCAGTTTGTATACAAGAAAAATTTATATTTCGGTTAGGCTTTTCCTTTTAGCGAACATTTTTTGCAAACGTGTTTAAAGTTCTTGTTGCTGCTAATCATCTTCCAATGAGAAGCGTTGTTAAAATGTGCTTTGATTTCACGCTGATCCATTTTGTCCAGCTTTCATTTTGATGTACAAACGTATTGTCGCATTTGGACAGTTTCGTGACCTTCCTTGCGTGAGCTTTTGATGACGGTCACACAACAGCTCTGTAAGATTTGCATTTCTAATGATCTGCAAGATTTCAGAGATTTGCATTTTTTTCAACTGCAAGTCACTGTTGCATAAAAATCCTCACTCCTTTACTATTAGAGTTGCCAACAAGTAACAACTGCAAGACAGATGGTCGCCCATTCCGAGATTCTTTTATCCAAGTGTGCTCAGTTTCGAGACGAAGGTCAATTCATCGACGTTCGCTTAAAAGTGCGTGAAGACATCTTTCCAGCTCATCGCATTGTACTCGCTGCGAATAGCGATTATTTCCACGCCATGTTTACTGCTGGAATGAAGGAGTCGAACCAGGAAGTGATTGAACTGAAAGACGAAAGCATTTCACCTCATGCTTTAAAGATTGTAATGGACTCCATCTACACTGGAGATCTTAGCGTCAACGAGGAAGACGTGTTTGAAGTTCTTGCCGCAGCTGATCATCTTCAAGTTACAACCGTTGTTGAACAGTGTTGTGATTTCTTGAAGAGAGAGTTTATTCAGCTCCGACTTGACCTTCAAAAGTACTGTCTGCTTTCCACAGTGGCCGATAGACACGGTCTGAGAGATCTGCAAGAGGCAGCGGAGCACAAGATGGCATCGACGTTTAAGGATATTTGTGAAAGCGAAGAATTCCTGACCCATATTGGCGCAGACCAATTATTCAGTCTCCTCAGTCGAGATGACGTCAATGCACCTTCAGAGACGTTCGTCTTCAAATCAGTGATGCAGTGGATTAAACACAAGAAGGAAGAGAGGATGGCAGTTGCAGCCAAAGTTATCGGAGCTGTTCGTCTGGGGCTGGTGGATATCAGGGTTGTGATTGAAGAACTGAATACAGAAGAAATGGAAAGAATTTCCGAGATTCAAAAGCATTTAGTTGAGGCGCTAATCCATAGCTACATGCCTTTTCGTAATCCCAAGTTTGCTTTGGAGAAAACAAAAACAAGATCAACCAGCCCGGTAAGAGAATGGCCTTCACTTTTCCAAGGTAGCGAGGTCACGCGATCTATTAAATACACATAACTTCATAAGCCATCTCCGAAAATTTTCCATTCGTCTAAATCATAATTCATAGAAATTTGGACGGATTAATTGTCTCTATTCTCCTACTATTTAACGGTGGCCTGATTTGATTTTTCTTTCCTGTTTCAGGCTCTCATTGCAGTTCTACCTCGGGCTCAAATGCAGTATTTTGATAATGAAGCGAAAACGTGGAAACCTTTGCCATCCACAATACCATCAATTGAGGCATCTCAATGTCACTGTGCTGCATCCGCTGGCAACAACTTATATGTTGCTGGATTTGAATGGGGCTCTGGTCATTACATTTATCGTTATGATACAGAAGGGAATGTGTGGGAAAAGCAGCCACACTATTGCGGTAAAATCAACAATTTATGTATTATAGAGGACATTGTGTATGCAATTAGTACTAATTGCAATCAGGTTCCTCAAAGGTATAGCTTTGCTAAATGCCAGTGGCAAACGTTTGCTAAAGTAAGCATTATGAGTAATCATAGTAACCGATTTTACAATAGCGGAGCAACAGTACTTCACTCAAAGCTGTATGCCCTTTATGGAAGTGTTAAATTGGAGTCAGGTGGCAATTGGTGTATGCAGAATGCAGGGCTACACTGCTTTGATCCAGTAAAGAATGAATGGAAGGTTAAAGCAACCACCTGTAAACCTCACTTTGGATCCAGTCTTTTTGTGGTAAACAGTACACTCTACGTTGCAGGGGGGAATGAATATGTTGATGAAAACGCTAATGTAAGTGGCAATCCTGCATCTGTAGAAGGTTATGACGAGGAAAGTAACACTTGGTCCGTTGTGGAACAAAAACACATTCCCCGAAACAATCTTGGAGCAGTGGAAATAGAAGGGAGGGTGTATTTTATTATCAATAAGTCTCCCGTTGACAGTGGAATTAGAATCCCTCCAGAAGAACTGTATCCTGTTCATTTGGGTGAGTGGGAAAATTTAGCAAAAATTGTTTCAACTGCGGTTGTGTGCTATCTGCCTGTAAAGCGGGAAAGTCTGCAAACAGAGTGAAGTTAACTAAAAGCTGCAGTTAGTAAAATTGAATCCCTAATCCCTATTGACTATAACATATCCAGTAAGACTGTAACATATCCAGTAAGGAGACAATGTAATGATGGAAAGTTATGTTTCTATATAAAATTTTAATGGAGAAAAAAAATTGAATCCCTCCCTCACTCTAGCAAGTTCTTTATTACATACATACATTACTTCATTTACCCTCCTCGGATTTTAGAGCAGTTTATGCAGCTAATATCTCCGAGCATTTAACCATCAGATAAGAGATACACCACCACACCGGGAACTACGTCCCCTCCTCTTTTCGAACAGTGTGTGGGTTCTTTTACGTCCCACAGAATTAATGACGAAGAGCTGTGAGACGGGGCCTACGGTTTATCGTCCTTATCCGAGAAGACTAGATAGTCTGTAAGTCTAACCATTTGCAGATGTCATTACAAAGGCAGCACTTTCTCCTCAGTTATTTTAAGACCCTTAGTGTGAGTATTAATGTTAATACTGTGGGTTACAATATACTAAAGCCATAA
>OZ026597.1:1942312-1957312 GCA_964020085.1 Micromussa lordhowensis
CATACCAATATCTACTTAAGTCCGCAATAATTTAAAAGAGATATTAGAAGGACGGGTCTGACCGAGCTGTAAACACTAATTTCCTTGTAATCAAGCTCTAACAGATAAATAATTAACATACCTTGTGCTTCTAACTTTCCTCGCCTTGCAACAGCGGATGTCGATAGTATTTAAGCAACAGAGAACGTTTTCCGTGTTTTTTCAAGTTTATAGAAACACGAGTGGAACTTTGAGAGATGGAGAAAATAATGGTACTTTCGAGTTCTGCCAAGCTTTGGAAGTGTTTTAACAATAATAGAGAAATGAGCTAAGATAATTTATGTCGCGTAATAGTCATTGGAGGAAGGCGAAGCCCGAGTCAACCATCACGCATAGAAATCAAGAGCGAATAATCTAATTAATTGTTTTAGTATAAATCTACTGCTCGTTCAAAACTTTATCTAATTTTAACTGAAACTCCTCTTCACAGACACTTCGAAAACGCAAAGAAGCGGCCGCCATTTTGGTTGCTTGCGAGACGTGAATACAGAGGGGACTACACTTTTGTTTTCGCTGCCGCTCCAGCCATGGTTGCTTAAGCTCATTTAGACTAGTTATCCTAAAGTACATTCCTCGTTGCTTTAAAGGTCACTTAACAGGGTTAGTGTAAGGTAAAGTTTGTAAACAGGGCGTAGTTTGGTGAACTTAAATTTGAAGAGCAAATCAGAAGATTTCATCGTATTGTAGGGAAGGAAAATGTAAATGATGTACATATTGGCCTGTAAAAGGTTTAAAAGAAAGTTTAATTAAATTAACTTTAATCTATAGTTTCCACAAGGAGTAAAACAGACTATGTCCCTTAGATTAGAATAGCTGTGAATTATATTATTTCTAGACTTACTGGTATAAACTGCTAACGGGACAAAACATTGACACGAATTTGAGAAAAGTTCTGTTATTCAATATTCCAAAAGCATATTACATACACATGTATAGTGCTAAAGCTACACTGCTGATAACTAATAACAACCTGCAATGTCTGTAGCAGAGAGGTTTACAACCTTGATAGAATAATTATGTAACGAATGTATCTTATTTTCTGTATTTCACATAAGACTTCTTAGCAGTTCTAAAGAGATTCTTAAAACTAATTTAGACAAACATTAACAGAACAGTTGAAAGCCTGTCATTGCGAGTTTAAAAGACAAAGTGATTTTTGCTTGAGTGTCGAAAAGTAATGGTTTTACTACGCTACATGCCCTACTGGCTTAAAACAATTCGCGCCACTTTCTTATCCAATCAGAAGTAAAACCAATCGCGACTCTCCCGCACAGGTTTTCCCGCACTTCGCGTCAGCTGCATGTATTTACTTCGAGCTTTGATTGGTTGATTCGATGACTAAACAAGGCGATTACTTTGGTTTTGGTTTTACGACGCCCGATTGAAAACTGCTCTAAAATTTGTACAAAGTTAATTCAGGATTTCAATATTAATTACTAAAGATTTACATCAAGAAACGTGCCAAGCAAGGAAGGAGCTTCATAAGCTTGGATTAATGATCGAGACAAGGGAGGGGAGGGTAGGGAATTAGTTTTCCTTTCCTCTCGTCTCCTACCCGACCTTTACGTTTTTGCTCGCCTCAGTCCCTCCCTGCATTTCTCACAATCGTTTTCCTTCGTGCAGTAATTCATGAATTGAACCATGCCCATCTTAATTACAAGAACATTCTAGCATATTTTGATGTGTAAATGTGATATTTTAAGTGAGTAAAACAAACCCTTCTCACTCTGCTTTCAAACTCTCCCTCTTAACTGGCAGATAACACAGAACAGCATTTCCTGCAATTTTTGCTAAATTCTCCCACTCACCCAAATAAACAGGGTACAGCTCTCCTGGTGGAATTCTTACGCCACTGTCAACAGGAAATTTGTTTATTATAAAATGAACCTTCCCTTCTATTTCCACTGCACCAAGATTGTTTGCAGGAATGTGTTTTTGTTCAACAACAGACCAAGTGTTGTTTTCCTCATCATAAACTTCTACAGAAGCAGAGTTATCCTGTGGGGTACCATTTGGCGCAATAGAGTCATAACCCCCTCCTACATAAAGTCTACTATTTACCACAAAAAGACTGGATCCAAAGTGATGCCGGCTTACAGGTTTTTGCTTTTACATCCCATTCGTTCTTTACTGGATCAAAGCAGTGTAGCTCTGTATTCCCCAAAGACCAGTAACTTGCGTAGAATAAACTCCCATAAAGGACATACACCTTTGAGTTAAGTACCGTTGCTCCGCTACAGTAAAACCGGTAAACACTTGATAAACTTACAAGACTTACTTTAGCAAAGGTTTGCCACTGACATTTAGAAAAGCTATACCTCTGAGGAACCTTAAAACAGTCAGGACTAATTGCATACATATAATCGTCTACAATACATAAATTGTTGATTACATCACATGAGTGCGGCTGCTTTTCCCACACATTCCCTTCTGTATCATAACGATAAATGTTATGACCAGCACCCAATTCAAATCCAGCAACATACAAGTTGTTGCCAGCGGATGCAGCACAGTGACATTGCACTGCATCAATTGATGGTGTTGTAGATGCCAAAGGTTTCCATGTTTTGGCCTTAACGTCAAAATACTGCATTTGAGCCTGAGGTAGAACTGCAACAAGAATCTGAAATGAGAGGAAAGGAAAAAGGAAATTTTCATATTATAGGAATAAAAAATCCGAGAAAAAAAGATCGAAAACGACATAGAAATGAGAAGAAACATAAGAAGGAATCGAAAAACAGAAAATCCTCGCCATCAAAAATAAGCCAACACTTACTTCCTACAAATGACAAGCCATTGTTAAAACTTGATCATCCAAAAAATTGTACAAGACGTCAGATCAAACCAGCTTTAATTAGATAGCACACAAAGTACTTAATAGGTAAATTCTACGAAATTATCTTAAAAAATCCGTTACATGTAAAACGTCTTTTAATTTAGATTGAGTTAAAGGGCCCTAGTCAGCCACACCTTTGTCTTTGTTTATATGCGAGAATTTGGCTATTATATTTTATTCGGAGCCTGTCGAAACGAAGAAAAATCACGGTGAAACTACCCAAGATAATTAAACATACCTTCAGGAACACAGCTTACAGTAAACCAATAAAATTTCGCTTCACCATGTTATATCAATAATTTCGATGGCATCGAAAATGGCGGAGGCTGACTAGGGCCCTTTAAATGGATACATTTCGGAAATGGCATTTGAGTATTGTCGAATCAATCGCGTGACTTCGTTCGATTGCAAATTGAAGTTCAAAACCTCTTACCGGGCTGGTTGATCTTGTTTTTGTTTTCTCCAAAGCAAACTTTATAAGATTACGAGAAGGCATGTAGCTATGGATTAACGCCTCATGGAAGCTAGCTAGTGCATGTGAATCTGTGGAACTCGCTGCATTTCATCTGTGTCCAGTTCATCAATCACAACCATGATGTCCACCAGCCCCAGACAAACAGCTCCGATAACTTTGGCTGCGACTGCCATCCTCTCTTCCTTCTTGTGTTTAATCCACTGCATCACTGATTTGAAGATGAACGTCTCCGAAGGTGCAGCGAGGTCATCTCGACAGAGGAGGCTGAACAAGTGGTCTGCGCCAATATGGGTCAGGAATTCTTCGCTTTCACAAACATCCTTAAACATCGATGCCATCTTGTGCTCCGCTGCCTCTTGCAGATCTCTCAGACCGTGTCTATCGGCCACTGTGGAAAGCAGACAGTAGTTTTGAAGGTCAAGTCGGAGCTGGATAAACTCTCTCTTCAAGAAATCACAACACTGTTCAACAACGGTTGTAACTTGAAGGTGATCAGCTGCGGCAAGAACTTCAAACACGTTTTCCTTGTTTACGCGAAGATCTCCAGTGTAGATGGAGTCCATTACAATCTTGAAAGCATGAGGTGAAATGCTTTCGTCTTTCAGTTCGATCACTTCCTGGTTCGACTCTTTCATTCCAGCAGTAAACATGGCGTGGAAATAATCGCTATTCGCAGCGAGTACAATGCGATGAGCTGGAAAGATGTCTTCACGTACTTTTAAACGAACGTCGATGAATTGACCTTCTTCTCGAAACTGAGCACACTTGGATAAAAGAATCTCGGAATGGACGACCATCTTGCGATGATTTGCTCTCCTTGTTTGAAATGCAAATCTAATAGATCGTCGCGTGATCGATGTGTCTGTCTGAAAACATCACGCGATTAATGTCACGAAACTCTCCCGTCTCAGCCCAGGTCCTGCGCGATTCCTAGTGCTTGTTTCTTCATATAGTCTTCCTGAGTGCTGGATTTCGAAGTCACATACATGCACATAACTGCCGATCTTTCTAATGAGCTCATGCAGGGTGTATTTGGTTTTTATTGATTATCCCTTTTTCTTTTTCCCTTCAATACTTTACTTCTTAATCACAATTGTAAATATTTCATTACTACTATTTATTATCTTCTAGACGTAATTTGTATATATTTCTATGTATTCTATTTTTCTTTTTTTAACACTGTAAAATTAATGTTTGTGTGAGTTTAAATTAGAATCGCATAATTGAATAAAATCTTGCATTCTGATTGGTTTACTAAGCGAGGTATTCAGCGTGGAATTGCGAGTTGAAAACGAGGCTAAGTGATATTGTTTCGCATCTACGTAACAACTGTCGTCAAATTGTAACACAACAACTGCAAAAACGTTTTTCTACAATGTCTTTTTCTACAGTTTTATTCAATTTTGCGATTCAAGGAAAATTCATTACCTGACTCGTGAATTCCGCGTTAAATTGCACTTGAAAACCGATATCGCACTCATCGCTTCGCGATTTGTGCGATATCGGTTTTCGCGTGCAATTTAACGCGAAATTCCCTCGTCAGGTAATGAATTTTCCTATAAAATTGAATTGAATTGAATCATACCAATATCTACTTAAGTCCGCAATAATTTAAAAGAGATTTTAGAAGGACGGGTCTGACCGAGCTGTAAACACTAATTTCCTTGTAAAGCTCTAACAGATAAAGAATTAACATACCTTGTGCTTCTAACTTTCCTCGCCTTGCAACAGCAGATGTCGATAGTATTTAAGAAACAGAGAACGTTTTCCGTGTTTATATGATCAAGTTTATAGAAACACGAGTGGAACTTTGAGAGATGGAGAAACTAATGGTACTTTCGAGTTCTGCCAAGCTTTGGAAGTGTTTTAACAATTAGAGAAATGAGCTAAGATAATTTATGTCGTGTAATAGTCAGTGGAGGAAGGCGAAGCCCGAGTCAACCATCACGCATAGAAATCAAGAGCGAATAATCAAATTAATTGTTTTAGTATAAATCTACTGCTCGTTCAAAACTTTATCTAATTTTAAAACTCCTCTTCACAGGCACTTCGAAAACGCAAAGAAGCGGCCGCCATTTTGGTTGCTTGCGAGACGTGGATACAGATGGGGCTTCACTTGAGATGGTTTTGTTTTCGCTGCCGCTCCCGCCATGGTTGCTTAAGCTCATTTAGATTAGTTATCCTAAAGTACATTCCTCGTTGCTTTAAAGGTCACTTTACAGGGATAGTGTAAGGTAAAGTTTGTAAACAGGGCGTAATTTGGTGAACTTAAATTTGAAGAGCAAATCAGAAGATTTCATCGTATTGTAGGGAAGGAAAATGTAAATGATGTACATATTGGCCTGTAAAAGGTTTAAAAGAAAGTTTAATTAAATTAACTTTAATCTATAGTTTCCACAAGGAGTAAAACAGACTGTGTCCCTTAGATTAGAATAGCTGTGAATTATATTATTTCTAGACTTACTGGTATAAACTGCTAACATGACAAAACATTGACACGAATTTGAGAAAAATTCTGTTATTCAATATTCCAAAAGCATATTACATACACATGTATAGTGCTAAAGCTACACTGCTGATAACTGATAACAACCTGCAATGTCTGTAGCAGAGAGGTTTACAACCTTGATAGAATAATTATGTAACGAATGTATCTTATTTTCTGTACTTCATATAAGACTTCTTAGCAGTTCTAAAGTGAGTCTTAAAACTAATTTAGACATACATTAACAGAACATTTGAAAGCCTGCCATTGCAAGTTTAAAAGACAAAGTGATTTTTGCTTGAGTGTCGAAAAGTAATGGTTTTACTACGCTACATGCACTATTGGCTTAAAACAATTCGCGCCACTTTCTTATCCAATCAAAAGTAAAGCCAAAACCAATCGTGACTCGCTTGCACACGTGTTTTCCCGCGCTTCGCGTCAGCTACATGTAATTACTTCGAGTTTTGATTGGTTGATTCGATGACTAAACAAGGCGATTACTTTGGTTTTGGTTTTACGACGCCCAATTGAAAACCGCTCTAAAATTTGTACAAATTTAATTCAGGCTTTCAATATAAACTACTAAAGATTTACATCAAGAAACGTGCCAAGCAAGGAAGGAGCTTCATAAGCTTGGATTAAAGATCGAGACAAGGGAGGGGAGGGCAGGGAACTAGTTTTCTTTTCCTCTCATCTCCTACCCGACCTTTACGTGTTTGCTCGCCTCAGGCCCTCCCTGCATTTCTCACAATCTTTTTCCTTTGTGCAGTAATTCATGAATTGAATCTAATTGCCCATCTTAATTACAAGAACATTCTAGCATATTTTGATGTGTAAATGTGATATTTAAAGTGAGTAAAAAAACCCTTCTCACTCTGCTTTCAAACTCTCCCTCTTAACTGGCAGATAACACAGAACAGCATTTGCTGAAATTTTTGCTAAATTCTTCCACTCACCCAAATAAACAGGGTACAGCTCTCCTGGTGGAATTCTTATGCCACTGTCAACAGGAAATTTGTTTATTATAAAATAAACCTTCCCTTCTATTTCCACCGCACCAAGATTGTTTGGAGGAATGTGTTTTTGTTCAACAACAGACCAAGTGTTGTTTTCCTCATCATAAACTTCCACAGGTGCAAAGTTACCCTGTAGGGTACCATTTATTGCAATAGAGTCATACCCTCCTGCTACATAAAGTCTACTGTTTACTATAAAAAGATTGGATCCAAAGTGAGGCTTAAAGGTTTTTGCTTTTACTTTCCATTCGTTGTTTACTGGATCAAAGCAGTGTAGCCCTGTATGCACACGCCAGCAATCTGACAAAACATTAGCCCCATAAAGGACATACACCTACGACTGAAGTACTGTTGCTCCATTACAGTAAAAGCGGTTATAAAGATCACTCGTAATGCTTTCTTTAGCAAAAGTTTGCCACTGACGCTTACCAAAACTATACCTTTGAGGAACCTTAGAACAGTGAGGACTAATTGGGTACATATAATCGTCCACATTACATAAATTGCTGATTTTACCGCATGAGTGTGGCTGCTTCTCCCACACATTATCTTCAGCGCCAGCAGGCAGTGCCTGTGGCATTATGTTTTGTATATGCGCACGTATGTCTCGTCCTCGTGTTGTGTTTTATGGACGGCCATCTTTAGTCTGGGCCGTATTAAAGCTGCTACAATTTATGTCGTTGTGGCGTTCTCATCTCTTTAACTCTCGCGCAGTATCATAACGATAAATAGAATGACCATCAGCAACATGCAAGTTACAAGTGTTGTTCAAAAGTGTTGTGATTTCATGAAGAGAGAGTTTATCCAGCTCCGACTTGACCTTCAAAACTACCGTCTGCTTTCCACAGTGGCCGACAGACACGGTCTGACAGGGGCAACCCTAAAACCCGGAAACCGAAAACCAGAATCCGGAATTGGAAACCGGAATCCGGAATCCGGAATCCGGAAACCGAAACCGGAATCCGGAATCCGGAATCCGGAATCCGGAATCCACAAATTAAAGAAAACAAGTTCTTCAAATTCGCGAAAGTTATTTTGCATAGCTTTTGCCCGTAAAAAATAAGAGGCCAGGGGAAAAAAACACTCAAACTTAACCTTTTTTGAAACAAAAATTCGCCGTCTGTTGAAATTCGTGCAACAGCTATTCCTAGTGAGGGCTATTATTATGAGAATGTAAATAAAGTGCATCTGAGCAGGCCCTAGTGTCTAGTGTCGTTTTGTATTGGCATGTGACCGAGAGCACTCTCACGGCTTCGCCGCTCGTGACCCCTGTCCAACACGGAACCTGGTAGCAGGCACGCAAGCTAGTTACCCATCCTTTGTTCAACTTGGCCCTGTTGAGAGTGCACGCTTTTTGTCTAGATCAAAATCTCTGAGAAGACTAATGAGTAGCAAAATAGCAACAACCTATTGCGGTGAGTTTCTGGCAATCCTTTTAACAACATGTGGTCCAATCCGTTTGCAAGCTAGAAGCAGGCGGAAGTAAGTGTGCAAGATTGCTATAAATTGTTTTGATACGAAGACCGGAAAGAACACGTACTGGTGATTTCTAACAGTATCAGTGTGAAAACGGCATGGTGATGATCTGGAATTAGTCTCGTATATGTTGGAAAAAATATTTAGAAGAGCCAGGTTAGCCTTTGGACATAAAAAACCGTCAATGTACAGGGACTCGACCATTGACTGAGACCCTTCTCTCTATGACAATTCCTATCTTGTTCAGTTTCTACTCGACATAAAGCCCAAATTTATAAGTCAGGTAAATAACAGATCACCTAATAAAATAAAGTGGCATTTACCAGCAAGCTTATTTTAGACGCTCTCCAACGACGAACTTTATTCAGATTCT
Organism: Micromussa lordhowensis; assembly: GCA_964020085.1. Lineage (NCBI taxonomy): Eukaryota > Metazoa > Cnidaria > Anthozoa > Scleractinia > Lobophylliidae > Micromussa > Micromussa lordhowensis. The sequence continues at coordinate 1,951,013 of OZ026597.1, forward strand.
TAAAATCATAACCCTCATCACTTTGCTTGGCCTCTTATTTTTTATTATTTTTCTTTTTACATGCAAAAGTTATACAAAAAAGGTTTCACGAATTTGGAGACTTGTTTTTCTTTGATTTGTGGATTCCGGATTCCGGTTTCCAATTCCGGATTCCGGATTCCGGTTTCCGGGTTTTAGGGTTGCCCGTCTGACAGATCTGCAAGAGGCAGCAGAGAAGAAGATGGCTTGGAGGTATCTTATGTTTGTGACACTAACTATGTTGACGTGAAGATCTCCAGTGTAGATGGAATCCATTACAATCCTTCATTCCAGCAGTAAACATGGCGTGGAAATAATCGCTATTCGCAGCAAGTACAATGCGATGAGCTGGAAAGATGTGTGCGCGCACTTTTAAAAGAACGTCGACGAATTGACCTTCGTCTCGAAAATGAGCACACTTGGATAAGAGAATCTCAGAATGGGCGACCATCTGTCTTGCAGTTCTTACTTGTTGACGATCTCTGAGAGTGAAAGAGTGAACGTTTTGTGCAACAGTGATTTGCAGTACGTTTCGATACGTTGAAAAAAATTCAAACTTGCAGATCAAGAAATGCAAAGCTTACAGAGTTGATGTACGATCAAGGGTCACGAAACCGAAGCTGTACAAAGAAATCACAGCACAGTTCCGTTTTGTGCAACAGTGATTTGCAGTACGTTTCGATCCGTTGAAAAAATTCAAACTTGCAGATCAAGAAATGCAAAGCTTACAGAGTTGATGTACGATCATTGCGTCTAAAGATCACGCAAAAAGGGTCACGAAACCGAAGCTGTACAAAGAAATCACAGCACAGTTCCGTTAACATTACCTGTCACGGAGGTGATCAACTGTGGCAAGAACTTCAAACAAATTCTATACACTGTTTCCTCAGTTTTGTACTTAGAATCTGTATGATGATCCAGCTTTTTCTCGACCGCCACGCTTCGCTCTAATGAGCGCTAGCAAGGACAATAAATCGGAGAAAATATCGATATGTAACTTACAGTATGGGCCTCAAACTCAGTCAGTAAGAATTATATATTTATTACTTGTGGAATAATATAAAATGCAGTCATGCATCTAGTGATAAACGTCTTGTTTTTGAGTCACTGTGTACTATTCAGGTTTATTATATCAAACTTTGTGACGCTAAACACTAATTCATTTAACCATTACATTGTTTGACTATCAAAATGTATCTGGCTGCATGTAGCAATAATAAATCTTAGATTACCGGCAAAACATAACTAATCATCAAACCAAGCCCAGATTAATTTTTATGAAAACTTTAGTCGACTGAGTTTCAAAAGTAGAAACTTATATCAAAGCTATTACAGTTCAAACACTTGATAAAACTACATTTACAAAAGTTCCAGGTGAAACTAAGGAACTTCACAGCGTGGCATTTGCAGTTTAAGTAAAACATATTGCAGAGAGAATATCACACACATATATAAAGCAGCATGCGATATATCATAAGCTGCTTTGAGTTTTTTTAAATTTAATTGTATTGATTTTATTATTTAAGCAACACACCTTTAACTACTTACACGTATCACAAATTACAATAACAAAGTGCTATGCTATGGCTACATCCACACTACAATACATTACCAAGAGATTGACATTACACTTCAGTGGCAGATCTAGGGGAGGGCCCCCCCCCCTTATTTTGGGTAAAAAAAGAAGAAATGACTGAAGGGAAAATGGCCGCCATGGCAAGTAAATCAAGACCCCCCCCCCCCCCCCCCTTAGCTCAAGGTCTGGATCTGCCACTGCACTTAACTTATTTACACCAGGTCAGTACTTGCTCACAACAAGAACACGAAAGAAAATAAAATGATTAGTTAATTCTGCAACACACGTTAGCTACAAGTACCGGTAAATCAAACGGGAAAAAACAAAAAAGCAAAAAAAAATTACAGAAAGTAAACAAACAACTAGTCATACCTAACTGTGGTAACACTTTGAGTTTCATCTTGCTCGCTTCTCAAGTTTTCTTGTTTTATAGGCAGATAACACAAGACCGCATCACCCCTTACTTTTGCTACATTTTCCCATTCATTTAAAGAAACGTTATACACATCCTCTGGTGGGATTCTAATCCCACTGTCAATTGGAAAATTGTTGATGATGAAATAAACCCTCCCTTCTATTTCCACTGCACCAAGGTTGTTTGGGGGAATATGTTTTTGTTCAATAACTGACCAGGCATTGTTTTCCTCATTATAAACTTCAACTGGGGCTGGATTGTCATTACGAGTTTTCCCCCCAGCTACACACAGTCTGTTATTGACAACAAAAAGTCTGGATCCAAAGTGAGGATACCAGGTTGATGTTTTTTGTTCCCATTCATTCTTTGCTGGGTCAAAACTATGCACAACAGCTGGCATATCTACTCGGCAACTGTAATGCCCATCATTTTCACCTCTTGTATATCCATGAATAACATATATTTTAGATTTGAAAACAACTGCTGCTATATTTTGTAACTTATCTTTCTTGCTGTCACTTGTGCTGTAGAAGCTCAATTTGGCTCCACTTTGCCACTTATTTTTTAGCAAACTATATCTCTGAGGTAGATTAGACTCACTGAATGCAAAGATACATTCATCAACAGCACAAAGGCAGTTGATCTGAAGGTTAGAGTTACCCAGTAAAGGTGGCAGGGTCTCCCATGAGTTGTTAACCAAGTCATAACGATAGATAACATTTTGGCAGTCTCTGTTCTTTGCAGCTACATACAAGCAATTGCCAACAAGAACTGAACTATTACATGCCCGAGTTCCTTCAAAAACTTGTGCCATGGATGGCAAGGACTTCCATGTTTTGGTTTCAACATCAAAGAACTTCGTCTGAGTCTGAGGGGAGATGGCAACAAGAACCTGAAACAAGATGGAAAGATCTCTTTACTGCAACAACCAGAAAATCTATGTTTATAAGTCACTTATACAAAGTCAACTTGCTCTCAAGTGCAAATTAAACATAAGCAATAAATGTACCTGCTCTCATTCCATCATAATAAAGTAATTTTCTGTGTGATATTATAAATGATGAAATGAAAATTCTCCCTTTGATGCGATAGCTACTGGTCTTTAAACTGTGTCATTTCGTGATAATTGTATCCCCCGATCATACAAGTCACCCCAGCCTATCCTGTTATTCAGAATTAGCAAAGATTTCAAGTCTCATAATGTAGTTTTCTTACCGACTTCATTGATCGTGGTTTCGCTTTCTCCATCGAAAATTTAAATTGGTGAGAAGGCATGTTGCTATAGATTGTTGCTTCAGATAATTGCATATAAATCTCAGGAACTCGCTGCATCTCCTCTGTGCTCAGTTCTTCAATCACAGTCTTGATATCCACCAGCCCCAGACGAACAGCTCCGATAAGTTTGGCCGCGACTGCCATCCTCTCTTCCTTCTTGTGTTTAATCCACTGTATGACTGATTTGAAGATGAACGTCTCCGAAGGTGCACTGAGGTCATCTCGACCGAGGAGGGTGAATAATTGGTCTGCGCCAATATGGGTCAGGAATTCTTCGCTTTCACAAATATCCTTAAACATCGATGCCATCTTGTGCTCCACTGCCTCTTGCAGATCTGTCAGGCCGTGTCTGTCGGCCACTGTGGAAAGCAGACAGTACTTTTGAAGGTCAAATCGGAGCTGGATAAATTCCCTTTTCAAGAAATCACAACACTGTTCAACAACGCTTGTAACTTGAAGATGATCAGCTGCGGCAAGAACTTCAAACACGTTTTCCTCGTTGACACGAAGATTTCCAGTGTAGATGGAATCCATTACAATCCTTAAAGTACCAGGTGAAATGCTTTCATCTTTCAGTTCGATCACTTCCTGGTTCGACTCCTTCATTCCATCCGTAAACATGGCGAGGAAATAATCGCTATTCGCAGCGAGTACAATGCGATGAGCTGGAAAGATGTCTTCACGCACTTTTAAACGAACGTCGATGAATTGACCTTCGTCTCGAAACTGAGCACACTTGGATAAAAGAATCTCGGAATGGGCGACCATCTTTTACATTTATAATGCGGCACTGTAGACCTGATAGATCATCACATGATCTTCAACCACAATGAAATCGTCACGCGAGCCAGGTCACGAAACGTTTGGCCAGATCTCTAGTCCTGTTTTCCTCCTAACATTTTCCCACTTGCTTCTTTGAGGCAAAACCAAAATGACGATCTTTTTCACGATGTTTTTTAATTTTTATTCTCAAAAGAATATCTGTGGGTGATTTTATTCCTTTGGATTTCTCGAAATAACGGTTAAAAAAATATGTCAGTTCCATTTATGTACCACGGCAGACTAGATCAAAACGCCCCTAGTAACATCTAAATTATTCTTCACTTTCTTGAAGTAACAGGAGAGAGGCTACTAATTCAAAATCATTCTTTCTTTGGCTTTCCATTAAAGCTGACATAAAAAGAAACTTACGTGATCAAAACATTTGTTTATCTTTACCTTTATCGGGTTGGTGCAACTAGCGGAGGCATCACAGTAACTGTATTGACTATATTGGTACTGGGTACTGTTTATTGGTACGGATATTAAATAAATTAAGTTGCTTCTAAATTTTTCTACACTTCCTTGAAGCAACAGGAGAAAGGTTACCAATCCGATATCATTCATTCTACTTGCTCACTAATGCGGCGGACATATTAAAACTATCCTTAATCAAAACATTTATTTACCTTTACCTTTACTGAGTTGGTACAGCCAGTGTGGCATCATACTATCTGATAACTGTACATTGCTACTGAGTACTATTTTTTGGTACGGATATTATTAAGGCGGGGGTAAACCCGAAAGCCGTATTTTGGCTGGGTATTATGTTTTTAATGCAAATATCTCGTTTACGTTTCAAGCAATCAAGAATCTCTATGCTCATCTCACATATCTATGTTTGGGTTGTTTTGTAAATTTTTTGGTGATTTTTAGGTATATTTGGAGAGAAATAGTTTTTCTCAAAGGATTAGTAAAATTGATGGAAATAGGAAATTTTGAAGATTTGTTGTTGTTTTAAAATTAGAGTTTGAAATTAAAAATTCGTAGATACACTCCAAACAGTTGCCCAACAACCTGGGGTGCCATTGTGCTGTCGGGCAACTGTCTGGTGGTGTTCCATAACCCTTTTTTCCCTTTCAACCTCTCTTTAAACTTACCAAAATTTCACTTCAATTCACCTTTACCCCCGCCTTAATTGATACACAATCGTGAGGCTCTCTTTTTGTTGTTCCCCATTAGCAAATTTACTCATACCAAAACTTTTCCCAAAAGTTCCCTTTAATACAAAACTTTATAGTAGACACATCCTTGGTTCCTCGCAATAACCTAAAAAGCCATTGTTCCCTCAAAAAAATTAAATGATGACATTTACGTGTTTCCCAAAAGCCCTTGGAAACCAACTAAAACAGAAACGAAACATTTGCAAGTTTGTTGTTTGTCAATGTTTTTATTAACAATATTAAGCTGCTTGAAGAACATAACGTAAACTACTACGGCTTTATCTACCCAATTAGGTGAACTTGAATCGCCTTCATTTCGTTTAATTAATCCATGAATTGTAAATAGTTTAGGCGGATTTGAAAGCCACTGTTTCTACAGTAAATAACGCGTCTTAACGATCACGCTTCTTAAAGATACTCAAGTTAGCTCCACTTTGCCAATTGTTTTTAGCCAAACTCTATCTCTGAAGTGGCTTGGATTCACTGATTGCATAAATGTAATCATCAATAGAACATAGGCAGTTGATCTGATCAGAAAAGGTGGAAGTGTCTCCCAGGAATTATTAATAATATCATAACGATAGATAACATTGTCGCCAGATTGCTTGTGTGCAGCTACATACAAGTAATTACCAACATATCTTGCACCGAGGCAGGACACGTTTTGCTTTCTTCCTATGGCCTTCATAACATGTCTCCCCACCTGCTCCTTCGAGGCAAGACCCAATATGTGGGGCGATCTTTTTGTAAACAAAATAGAATTCGAGAAAATCTCTGGGCTATTTCAACGCCTGAATTAAGTAGCTTCTAAATTTTTCTACACTTCCTTGAAGCAACAGGAGAAAGGTTACCAATCCGATATCAATCATGGTTTTTTCGTAGTCTCCTCCGCAGTCGTTATTAGGGTCGTCACGCAACGCTTCTCCTCCACTAACGGCTGCTTAAACCCGAACCCTCCCGAACCCTATTTGTTTCCCTTTGTTTTGAGTTCACGTGAAAATTACAGAATGCACCAATCACGCGTTGCATATTGT
>OZ026597.1:1962312-1984812 GCA_964020085.1 Micromussa lordhowensis
TTGTGTTTAATTCACTGCATCACTGATTCTAAGATGAACGTCTCTGAAGGTGCAGTGAGGTCATCTCGACTGAGGAGGCTGAATAATTGGTCTTCGCCAATATGGGTCAGGAATTCTTCCTTTTCGCAAACATCCATGTACATCGAAGCCATCTCATGCTCCGCTTCCTCTTGCAGATCTTTCAGACCGTGTCTATCGGCAATTGTTTAAACGCGGCAGTATGTTTCGACATCGAAACGAAGCTGAATACACTGAATCAGCAAGAAATTACAGCACAGCTTAACAACGCTTGAAACTTGAAGATGATCAGCTGCGGTAAGAACTTCAAAAACGTTTTTCTCGTTGACATGAAGATCTCCAGTGTAGATGGAGTCCATTACAATCTTGAAAGCATCTGGTGAAGTGCTTTCATCTTTTAGTTCGATCACTTCCATCAGTAAACATGGCGTGGAAATAATCTCTATTCGCAGCGAGAACAATGCGATGAGCTGGAAAGATGTCTTCACGCAATTTTAAAAGAACGTCGATGAATTGACCCTCGTCTCGAAACTGAGCACACTTGGATAAAAGAATCTCGGAATGGGCGGTTTGCTTTGCATTTCGAACGCGCTCAGATCGTCGCGTCTGCCTCGCCAACCTCGGTCACGCAACTAGTTGCTGAGGAATGTACTTTTAGGCAGTTGCTCTGTAGTCAAACCCAACGTTGCAAAAAACTAAGATCTTTACAAATAGGTCGGGTGTTACTACACGGAGTGGTGAAGGCGCGGTGGCCTCATGGTTAGTGCGCTCGACTCCGGAGCGAGCGCTCCGGGTTCGAGCCCTGGCCGGGGACATTGTGTTGTGTTCTTAGGCAAGACACTTTACTCTCACGGTGCCTCTCTCCACCCAGGTGTATAAATGGGTACCGGCGAATTTAATGCTGGGGGTAACCCTGCGATGGACTAGCATCCCATCCAGGGGGGAATAGAAATATTCCTAGTCGCTTCATGCTACAGAAACCGGGATAAGCTCCGGCCTGATGAGCCACTTGGCTCGTATGCAGACTTTACCTTTACTTTTACTACACGGAGTAACACAATAACGAGTAACGGAGTAATGAGAAAACGAGTAATTGCCTTCGCGATATTCCAGTGGAGTAAATAGGGTTTAGATTCCTGTTTGAAGAACGCCAGAAGGCGTGTTCTGCTGAAATGCAACTTTGGTGTTTCTAAGCATCCTACTCTAATTCCCTGTTTCCATAAAGAATACCTTAAGGATTCCTTTTCCTTGGCCGAGTAGGATAAAAGAAAATGTTTCAGGGCAAGCCAATTTGAAGTAACAAATTCATCTGTATCCAGAACAAATCAGTTGATTATTTTACACAGAGCTGAAAAAGATGGAAATTTCAACTATCAGTGATATGTTAACCAAGTCAGGGAACTTTACTACAAGGTTCTTTCTTTGGGTGGGAATTCTCGACTTCCTCCCTGGCGAGTGGCGAACGTTAATCAAGTGCAATGTCAGCTCATTTTGTCAATCAAAATCAGTTAGTAACTTGGACGTAGATCAAGATCGTAGTACTCGTCAAGCTGGATGATAATACTGTTGTGGAAATTCAAAATTTAACTAGCAAACAAATTTCCAAAAACTTCTGACCACGTGGAAACTTTCACCAACAATCAAAACCAAATTTGCAGTGGCAAAACCTTAGCCTGGGCAACTATATAAGAAATTCAGTTTGACTCAATAACTGGTACGAGGACTAGAGTGTTTCAATTCAAGACACTACTCAAACTTATTTTCACTAATTCTGCTCTTTTTCAAGATGGAAATATCTACTACAGCTCTCTGATCTTTTTGAACGTACGCCTCCAGGCTCTTTGCGAATTTCGAGGGCATTCCCTTCAGCCTATGCGGCCTAACCAAACCACGTGCTGCATATAGCCACGCCCAAAGCTTGTATCACGCGGCATAAACGAATCTTCAAACCGCAAAGCGATATCCTTAAAAATGTCTTATTTCGGATTAGATGCTTTTAAATTAATCTTTCCTTCAAAACGACAAAAAATCAAATAAGCAATGGCCACGGAAGAGGTTACTAATCCGAAATTATCCATTCTCATTCGCAGTCTCACTAATGAGGCATACATAAAAAACAACAACATATATGACAGAAATTATTTATTGCTCGTCAGATTATCAATACACAATCATAAGGTTCCCTGAGGTAAAGAAACATGATCTCTTTATGTCTAAAAAAGGTTTGCATTTTCTCTCTTGTTCCCAATACTGTAATAAATAAAATCTAAACTTACCAAAACTGTTTGCCAAAATCTCCGTTAATAGTAGAGATACCCCTTGGAATAAACGATAACGTTTCCCTTTTCTCTAATTACCCTCGATCAAGCTGACAATACAGTTCATGTTTTGAAGTCAATAGGTATTTTAATACTACCAAACCTTTGCACAATTCAAAAAACATTATGAAATACAATGCTAACGGGTATTACACTTCAAGGAAATATTTTTCTTTGACTGCTGTTAATTTACGCCTACATTTAATTGTAGCTCTAATTGCGCATAAAACTCTTAATCAGATGCCTATTCAAGCAACTTAAAAGTTCTCCCGGCAGAGTTTTATCTAGTTTTGCTAAAAATTTAAGTAGTCGACTGGGTTTTCCATAATAGCAAAGCTGTTATTATTAAAAAGCGCTTTAGATACAGTTACCGAGAAATCATGTACTTCTCAATAATAACCTTTCGTATTGCAGAAAAACTATCGCTCACACTTTTGAAATGGAAGATGAGGAGCTATCGCATGCAATGAACTTCCATTGCTAGTCAGCTTGACTCTCATCGTACTATGTTTCCAAGCTTTCTCTCTTCACTGGAAGATAACACAAAACTGCCTCGTTGTGTATTTTTGCCAAATTTTCCCATTCGTCTAAATGAACGTGGTAGATCTCATCTGGTGGAATTCTTATGCCACTGTCAACTGGAAATTTATTTATGATGAAATAAACCCTCCCTTCTATTTCCACTGCACCAAGGTTGTTTGGGGGAATATGCTTTTGCTCAACAATTGACCAACTGTCGTTGTTTTCATCATACACTTCAACAGAAGGAATCAGAACGGATTCAGGATTGCAACTGTCAGCGACATAGAGCCTGTTATTAATCACAAAGAGACTGGAATTGCAGTGAGGACGGCAGGTTGAGGACTGTTGCTTCCATTCATTCGTTTTTGGGTCAAAGCAGTGCAATACAGCTTCCTTCTCCGCCCAGAACTGAATAAAATTGATATTTTGAGTCCCAAACTGAAAGCCTCCAAATGAAGACCTAGTAGAAGGATTTGATGGACCGATTCTGTTTTCAGCTTTCTTAAGACCATGAAGCACAAATATATGTGACTCCCAAACTGCTGCTGTTGCATTAGTTAGCCGGATATTTGGATCCTCCTCAAACTGCTTCTTAACAAAACCCAAACTAGCCCCACCTTGCCAATTATTCTTAGCTGGGCTATACCTAAAAGGTACACACATTGATCCACTGGTAATCACATATAGATAGTCCTCAACCGAACATAGAGAGTCAATATGACTCGTAGAGAAAACACGGCTTAGAACTGGGGGGAGTGTTTCCCACGAGTTGCTAACTGTGTCATATCGATAGTTGACAAAATCATTCCCTTTCTTTGCAGCTACATACAAGTAGTTGCCGACATACTCTGCACAACAACACTTATTTGCCTCAGTTAATTGTGCCATGGATGGCAAAGGTTTCCATGTTTTTGTTTCAACATCAAAGTGCTGCATCTGCGTCTGAGGGAGAATGGCAACAAGAACCTAAAATGAAGAAAGTTCAGTAAATTTTAGTTAACAAAACAAAGAACACCAGCTGATATAGCAGACAATGTGTTCCTCAGAAGAATAACATATTCGTTTCCATTGACTTGGCACTAGCCTATGAATTATAATCCACGATATTTTCTCGACGCCCGTTGAAGACAACATATGAAACGTGCAATTATTTTCTCAAATGGTTTCATGTGACTTTGCGTACGAAAACCTAGCCTGTGCCTTGTACTCATGTAGAACCCACATGAGTTTGAGACCGAACCTCTTTCTGCCATTCTTGTGATTAAACTTTGTTTCTTCAAGTTTTGCAGTGTTTCTTCGTCCCGCCCCGACTAATTGTCCCTTAGTGTCCGAGATGATCGATTTTGTCAATGAACTTGGTTTAGCTTTCTCTACAGCAAACCTGGGGTTCTTTGAAGCATGAAGTTAAGTTAATTCATACACAAGAATATCAATATCTGGAATTCGTTGCATTCCCCGGGGGGGGGGGGGGGGGCTCCCATATAAAAAGGAAGGGGGTCCTCGTCGTACTTTTTAGGGGTTTAAAAGTGGATTTGGTAATTAAGTTTTAAGGTGTTCAGCCTGAAAAGGCTCACAGCGGCAGCTTTTGCCGTACCTTTTAATTCAGGCCAGAAGAGATCGTTTTCACTGTCACGCATATAAAAAATACAACGAAAGCCATTCAGTGCATGAAGTCAAGAAATTGTGATCTTATAGGACATAAAAAAATAAAGACACTTCTCCAAGTTTAAGGTTTTTGCGTTTTGCCAAACCTCAGGTATTCGTCGAAATGTTTCGCAGAAATTTACAGAGCCCAGTATGGAAATGCATTGTCAGTGCACCTCTGTGGTGCACCAATTTGACCATATATGGCGGACGGAAAATGATGTAAACATCTGGAACTTACTTTGGCTATCTAGGGGACTGATTATCTGTACAGAACAAACAAGCATTCACATAAGCACTTCTCCTAATGTTGTAACTTCTAAAAAGGCTAAAAATCACGACACAGGTATATATTTTTCGACAAATCCGATCGTAGCTTTGTGTCACGCACCGCCAGAACTCTGATTCAAACTGTGCTTTTTCCAATCGACGCACGTTATTGAGCTGTAAAGCTGTCAACATACATGTATACAGATTTACCGCCTCTTGCACCTGATGAGGATAAGAACTTTGGCTCTTTAGTTTTGGATTTCAGAAAACGATGACGTCACGTGAAAACGATCTATTATGACAGCTACAGGAGAGAATGTTTTGTTTTGTTTTATATGCACATCACCCTGAGAAGCGTTCATTCCACGCTCTTAATCTTTGCCTGATAGTAGCCCGTTACTACATCTATATCGCAGCCAAAGAAAGTGAATCCCCAGGTGGGTTCTTCCATAAATTTCGGATAGGGGAGTGCTGCGAAGGGTCTTAAACCCTGGCCCCATTTAAGGATAAAGGTTAAGGCCCAAACCCGAAAAATGACACCATATTAAAGGGAAAATCAAAAATTAAGAATAGTGTGCACAGGTCGGCTTTATTTCGTGTGTGTAATGCTGGAAGCTAATCGAAGGTTCAGTTTTAACAGATCATTTGTTTTTCCGTTTTAGCTGGACATTTACGTACTGCAATTTTCACTGGTAGAATCTAAGGATCTCACTGGGTCACTGGGAACACAATGCCAACAGGGGCAAAAATAATACTATAGGATCTTGATCCTTTTATATTTAAGGATCAAGAACCTCAAAACCCTACCCTATCCCCCAGCACATACCTATATAGCCCATATATGTAAGTACCCCCCCCCCCCCGAGTGACTCCTGCAGCATAACAGCGCGACTGCATAAGACTCCAAATAAACATGTCTAACAACGTTCAAAGTATTGCTAAAAAGCAAATTATCAACGGAGTCACCGAGTGTTCGAACATCCGTGAGCTTTAGACAATTATAGCTAAACTTGAAGCATTCTATTAATTAATATGTAATTTTTTCATGTCAAGTGTACGTACAATGAACATTGTAATTTATGTAGTGTAAGTTACGCTAGTATTGTGAGTAGTGTTAGTAGTGTAAGTAACAGTTGTATTGTAAGTAGTGTCAATAGTGGTATTGTAAGTAATGTAAGTACCGTAGGTAGTGTAAGTACTGTATGAAGTGTTAGTAGTGTAAGTAATGTTAGCATTGTCTTGTTGTAATATTGTTGAACCTGTGGGGACCCCCTGACCTTTTATGGGCCGCCCCACAGATGAGCGACTGCGTGACTGTTGAACACTGTTGATTGTTGAGTTTGTTGAGTTAATTCATTATTAAGTAGTCTTAGAACCAGCTTACAACATGTCTGTAATAGTATCTTAATACTATAAGTAATGTCAGTGATTGCAAAGAATAAATAAATTTAAAATAATAATAATAATAATAATAATAATAATAATAATAATAATAATAATAATAAAAATGTTTTCTTTTACAATTGGTACCTTCTAGGGGTGAAAGAAAATCTCAAGCCACATCTTGGTATCTCTTAGGGATTCTTTTCAAAATTTCCGACGGGCACCCTCGTCCTTTTTCTATGGGAGTCCATCCCCCGGGTGCATATCAAATTAGCCGGAGGAGTTGGCACTCACCTCCCCGCTTCCCAATTAGTATTACTCACCAGCCCCGCTTAGGACTAAAAGACAATTCAAGTCTAATAATATTGTACACTTCATCTTACCGGCTTCATTGATCGTGGTTTTGCTTTCTCTTCAGCGAAATTGTGAGAGGGTACGTAGCTATAGATTAACGCGTTATACACCAGCATGTGAATATCTGGATCTTGCTGCATCTCCTCTGTATTCAGTTCTTCAATCACATCTCTGATATCCACCAGCCCCAGACGAACGGCTCCGATAACCTTGGCTGCTTCTGCCATTCTCTCTTCTTTCTTGTGTTTAATCCACTGTACGACTGATTTCAAGACAAAAGTTTCTGAAGGTGCAACGAGGTCGTCTCGGCGCAGCAGGATTCCTAATTGCTCTGCGGCAATATGGGTCAGAAATTCTTCGCTTTCACAGACATCTTTGAACATTGATGCCATCTTCTTCTCCGCTGCCTCTTGCAGATCTTTCAGACCGTGTCTATCAGCCACTGTAGAAAGCAGAGTGTAGTTGTGAAGGTCAAGTCGGAGCTGGATAAACTCTCTCTTCAAGAAATCACAACACTGTTGAACAACAGTTGTGGCTTGAAGATGATCAGCAGTGGCAAGAACTTCAAATACGTTTTCCTTGTTGACGCGAAGATCTCCAGTGTAGATGGAGTCCATTACAATCTTTAAAGCATCAGGTGAAATGCTTTCATCTTTCAGTTCGATCACTTCCTGGTTCGACTCCTTCATTCCATCCGTAAACATGGCGTGGAAATAATCGCTATTCGCAGCGAGTACAATGCGATGAGCTGGAAAGATGTCTTCACGCACTTTTAAACGAACGTCGATGAACTGACCTTCGTCTCGAAACTGAGCACACTTGGATAAAAGAATCTCAGAATGGGCGACCATGTTGGGATGTTTTGCTCTGTTCAAAATGCAAATATATCGTGGTGTGATTCTGCCTGCAACATCACGCGAGCAATGTCACGAAACAATTTGCTGACAGGCGCCCGTCCCAGGGCCTGCGCGATTCCTACATAGTGCTTGTTTCTCGCTAGAGTCCATCGAAGCTAGACTCACTACTCATAATCTGAGCACACTTGGAGAATGAATCTCAGACTGGGCGTTCTTTTTGCGAAACAATAATGCTACGGGGGAAGAGTAAAAACTTACACGAGTGATCGCGTGACCAACTAATTACCGGAGTCACGCGATTTAACAATCTCGGGCACGAAACTCGCGCAAGCCGTTCGCTTTGTGACAGAATTCATTTACAAGGAAAGTCTAAGGGTTTTTGATATCCAACTTTAGTCAAGTCCAAATGAACTAGAAATGTCTGGAATGTGATATTACTAAATGCTAGAAAATTCGTTTACTCCACTTCAACCCTCCTGTCCCCAGGAAATAGCTGACGGCACTGCAAGAAATCTCCCTCCCCCCCCCAAAAAAAAGCTTAGTTTGATACATACCCCACACCAGTGTACAGATTCTTGTTAGAAATACGCTAAAACATTGTGTAACAACCTAAAATGACTGGAAACGACGCTCATAAGAGAGTATGTGTACTTTATTCTGAAACCTTAAAAGTGTTACTGGTCAAATTTACAAACATGATCTTTTTGTTTGTGTTTCTATCTTTTGAAATGCACTTTGTTTTATTCACACTTCCAAATTACTCATACAATTCATTTACTCATCATAAAACAATTTTGACTACAACTACATATAAAAAGTTATAAACGAATAAACAAGAAATAAAGTTGCTTCACTTATCCTCGGAGTGCTCAATGCAAAAACGTGCAGAGCAAAATAGAGATATAGTTTTATATATGTATAAATTTATGAAGTACCGTAGATCAGAACTCAAGTTTCTCCTGACTTAAGAATAAATATTTCAGTTCAATTTACACTCTTTTTAATGCAAATATAGCAAGAATCATCAACATAAATTAGCTAATATAATATATAGGTCATGTTGTGTTTTCTTGTTTCCTTATACATGGAGTGTTGATTAATGCAAGCTGAAAGATTACAAAATGCTGACAACTATCTTTAGTCTATGGTTTAATGTTACTCTCCCATGGTGATTCATTTCGTGCAGAATCGACTCCGACTGACACTTGCTTCATCTCACTAGCCTCAGCTCTGTTGACAGGCATGTAGATAAACACTGCGTCAGTGTCGTGATGACAAATTGGTTCCCAGTCTTCGATATCAACATGGTAAACCTCATAGTCATCAATTCTGATTCCACTGTCATAAGCAAAGCTTCCAAGTATAAAGTAAATGCGACTTTCGATTTCCACGGCACCATAATTATTGGGTGGTATGTGAGGCTGCGGAACTGAAAACCACTGGTCATTCTCTTCATCGTAAACTTCAACATGCCTGGATGGGACAAGTCCCCTTTGGCGTTTGCTGGGCGGGTCTGTTTTACCACCAGCAACATACAACTTACCCTTGACTACAAAGGTACAGGCTTGGGTGTGGCTGTAGGCAGTCCCTGCCAACTTTGTCCACTCATTCTTGGTAGGGTTAAATCTGAACACACCACGGTCAGCACCTCCTTCGGCCCAAGACCCGCCAACAGAATAAATATAGCCATTATGCACGGTCTGGGCACAACCGTACAAACCCTGTTCTTCATGGAATCCAACAAGCTGCCATGTTTTCTTGGAGAAGTTAAATCTCTCTGATGCAGCAGTGTGATTAACTTCACAGCCACCAACTACATACAAGAAATCTTCAAGCTTACAGGCCTGGAAATCATGTCTCGCATTCTTCATCGGTGGCAGTGTCTTCCAAGAGTTTGTATCAATCTGGTACTGATGCACATCTTTTTCGTCAAAAAGAAACAGATGATTTCCACTATATAACACCGCTGGCTTGATTTGGAGACTTGGCAATTTGAGGCCGGTAAAAGGCTGCCAGGTTTTGGACTCACTCTCAAAGTACTTGACCCCAGATGTTGGTGATAATGAAACTAGAGCCTGAAAACAAACAAAAACTGGAGGTTACTAATCACATTTTTTATATTTCTTCAGATTGCACAACCCTTGCAAGATTCTCTTAAGTAACAATAATAATAATAATAATAATAATAATAATAATAATTAATATTTCTTAGGCGCAAATTAACATACGAATATGATCAAATGCGCCTCACAAAAAGGTAAAAAGATTTAGAAACAAGTTAAAAAATTCTGGATATAATAAAATACTAGAAAATATCACGAGTTTTCATAGGGTAAGCCGCTCTAAATAAAAATGTCTTTAATTTAGACTTAAAACGTTCAAAATTGTCCTCGTTACGTATTTCACTCAGCAGTTCGTTCCAAAGTGATGGTGCAGCAGCAGTAAAAGCCCTGTCACAGAGTGTTTTCTTAAGTAACGGATGGAGTGTTAAATTCTCCTTTCATGTTATCTGGGTTGGGGATATTTCTCATAATGTGTTGTTCCAGAACATATTCATACCCCACCCATGGAGGGTTTTTTAGTTTGACACACACCCCCCATCCCTCTGGTAATTTCAGTCTTTGTTCATACTTTTCTTTAAAAAGTTGGATTTTGACATCCCCCCCGTTCCCTTAGAATTTCCACTTACCCTCCTCGAAGCTACCTGACAAAGAGTACAAACATGGTTTATGAATTCCCCTTTGGATGTAAAAAAGTTTTAGTGTGATTACTGTAGGAGCCTCGGCAAGGGGTATCACAGAGGACTGGGCTCTCATTGCAATTGATGTGGCTCATTGTACGTATAATTTTGAGTGCTTGGCCCTATACCTAAAAACCAACTGTAAAATGCCCAGTAATGGCATATTCACACTGTTCCATAAATAATAATATGCTGTTTTTTTATTGTCACTTACAGTAAGCCCTTTCTCAAAAAGACATGATCTCAAAGCTTCTTAAGTAGATACAGTGTATATGTACCCCTCTCCTCTTAAGCATCATATTTTGTTAGAAGTATATCTATAAAATACTTAATGGAAATAAATGTCAATTAAGGCTATGTAGCAAGCCTTTTATAAAAACAAAGCTACTGCCTACCATTACCCCTTCCTTCTACAACCAGCCGCACCCTCAAAAACTTAAATTCTAGTCAAGGTAGGAGGGGGGGGGGGGGGGTCATACGGGGGAACTAGTACTACCTTGGAGTCGACTCGAGGCAGTCCCTTTTCTTCGGCAAATTGCGAAAACAGGAAGGGACGAACATGCTGTAATAGGCACTTGTACATCAAAGAAAAACACTCGGGAACCTGTTGGAATTCTTCGCATTCAAGTTCTTCGAGAACGACCATTATATCCACGAGTGCTAATCGAACTTTGTCAAGAACTCTGGGAGCTTGCGATAATCGTTCCTCTTGGTTATGCTTAATCCACGCTATAACAGTAGTGAAGAGGAACGTTTCCGACGGCACGCTGAGATCGTTGCGTGAAAGAAGTAACAGTAATTCGTCTGCCGTGATGTTCTCCATAAACCCCTCTTCTTCGCAGATAACTCCAAACCTCAGGGCAAGCGATCGCAGGCTTTGTTCTCGAAGCTCCATCAAATTGTGACGATCGGCTACTCTATAAATTTTCAATCGCGTTTCCAGGTGGAATTTGTCTCGGGTGAGGTTGTGCATGATGAATAACGAGCATTTCTCAACAACGCTCAGAATTTCCAGCTGATCGGCCGCTTCCAGGACATCTAGGACATTGGCTTCGGTTACCGGGAGAACTGAAGTGTAGATGAAATCTAATAACAGTCTAAAGGCCTCAACTGTTAAGTGGTCTCCCTTAACTTCCACCTCGGTTTGCGAGCTTTCCTTCATACCTGCAGAAAACATGGCATCAAAATAGCGGCTGGAGGCGGCCAGAATTATCTTATGAGCGCAGAAAAGCTCCCCTTTCACGCTCAAAGTTACATCGGTGTATGAACGATTTTCGCGCATTTTGTACAAACTTTGAAACATTTCCCGCGAATGTTTGATATCAACCTCTTTTTCCAACTCCATGTCGGCTGTAATCGCGAAAAATTCAACAACGTTGCGTCTTCGTTCAGTCTGTAAAATCGGAAACTTCTCAGATATTAAATGTTATACTCATCGTTTATAATTATACGGCCTTTTCAACGCACGTGAAACACGCGTCTTTCCCATGTGATTTATTTATGATTGAAATGATTGGTTATCGCCACGAAATAGTCAGACTGCCGGTTGTTTTCCAGAGACGGCGTCTGCAGGTCTTCGTGAAAAACCGCACGCATCAATCACGAAGATTTTGTCAACAACACACAGATCCTATACGGTATACGCCGATTTGTGAACAAAGCCGGTCTCCATGTTTCGTGCTCTTAGCCGATCGCGCGACCAAACTTTTTGGAATCACTTTAAGGTGGCTCCCTAGAGTTTTTCTTAGACTCATTAGCGCGCGCTACCATTGCCTGCCAAACGTCAGTGATAATAGCGCGTTCATAAATGACGCAAGTAACCCTAAGAAGAAACGAAATCACTTCAGCACTTGAAAAGCGTTAAATCACTTCGGTATTAGAAGCAATAGTTTCAAACTCCGTTCAAACATGTGTTTATGACAAATGTGCCAAAAAAAGCTCTATAAATAACCGGTAAAAGAGCTCTAATTTACTCTTGCTTTCTCGCATGCGATACATGGCGTCACCTGAGCGCGCGCCTAAATGAATACCCACGCGCGATACCACGCGTGTTTTTCTGATTTTTGTGACGTCACGTGCGAAAATAAATGCTAATTTTCTCACGTTTCCTTCGGTGAATTTTTTTGAAATTTGGCTCAGTTGTAACCACATACAATTCCTATAAAATATCCTATTTTTGTTAAAATCTGTCGGAGCTAATCTCATATATTTAGAATAATGACAAATTACAGAATATTGGAAAAACCGTCTGAACAACCTTGACTTTTTACCAGTTCAAAATGTCAGGTAATATCATTTCCATGATATGGCGAAGTATGAAAAAATTTCACCGAAGGAAAGTATAAATATTAAGGAGTTTAGGTCAAAATAAGGAATATATCTGCTTGTCATTAGATGAGATGTTACCATGGTAACGGCTTTAATCCGAAAATTGACAACCAAAACATAAGCCGTGTTTTAACAGCATCCATACTGGTAAATCTCCAAGGGGAAAACTTTAAGAGAAATTAACTAAGTTTCCTTTTCTAACTCTCGCTTTTTAAGGAGGGTGTTTCGTAATAACTCTAGGGAGCCACCTTAAATTGCGATAAGCATAACACAAGCGACATAAGCACAAGCATAAGCACAAGGAAAAAGAAACATGTTCCTTTTTTTCTTGTGCTTATGCTTATGTCGCTTGTGTTATGCTTATCGCACAAGTGTGAAACATGCTTTTAAGGGGCCACTAAATTCAAGTAAAAGATGACGAGGCGTTAAAAGTGACAAATTACGTTTTTTACATAAACACATGTGAAGAGTTTGTGAATATTGACATAAGCCAAATATATTTGCATAAACTTACCTAACTCAGCTTTTTCAATAGCCAGACTGATTGATAACCTCTTGCAATTTGAAAATAAAGTTGAACCCTAATTAAGGGGCCACCCCTTAAGCGTTCAGCTGTCAAAGTCCTGCAATTGTCAGTAAAATTCTGCAAACAAAACCTCTATTAACCAGCCACCTCTACATCCTGATAAGGGTTTTCCAATTGTCTTTATCCCTGAGGCCACACAAAATTTAATACATGTAGTTTTCCTCCTTTTAGCTCTTTTTGGAAAAGGCAATAACATATAAAAGTCTGAAATAGAAAGTGACGCCTGATAAAAACATTCAAACACACATTTATCATGATTGTCTCAACGTCATTCCATATTCATTAAGCAGCCAACTCAATGGTCAATCATATTCACATAAACAACCCTTATATCTTAATCAGCCAACCCCCATTAAACAGCCACTTCCCATTTCCCTGAGGGCGGCTATATAAAGGGCTGTGACTGTAATAAACCTGAGCAGTTACTTCACTAATAATTTTCCCAGCAAGAAAATATTCTCTGGTTAATGATTTTGTCTCGTCAACTGAAATTGATATTGTATGGAGATATTAGATCTTGAACACAGGGTTTTAAAGGCAGGGATATTTTCAGAGTAGACACAAAAAATCTCTCAGACAAATCATTTCATAACTTATTTATTGTCATCAAAAACAATGACCATACTTTGATGGCTGATTTAAATAGTTTCAAATGAATAATCATTACTGTTTTGTAAAACTCTGTACATGACAGCACACACTGACCAGTACCTGCATTTTGAGATATCCTTTTTGCAACTACAATAAGTAAAAAGAATGAAGTTCTTCAAAAAAGGGTTGGAAAATTCATTTTAAAAACTATTGTATCAATCCTGGTATGTGGACGTTATTGTACAGTGTTTATACTGCCTCTAGAACAAGGTTCATTCTTTGTTACACTGGAAAAACTCTTTCCCTGCTCATAAAACTCCAAGACTTGTCAAGATGCAGAGACCCTTGTTTGAAAATCTAAAACTACAGCTTAAATCATTTAAGACTGCAAGGCAGAGAGACACCCCAAAAAGTAGACCAAGTGACTCATTGCAAAGTGGCAGGGGTATTTTACAGAATGCAGAATGCAGAATGCACTATTTCCTTGTGGCTGGCTTTCATCAATTTTGTTGGAAAGGGCCAAATGCAATATAACACTGTCAGGTAAATGCAAGCAAACATGAGTGAGAAAGGAAGGTGTATTTAGTGTTCTGCATTCAGCATTTGGCATTCTGTAAAATACTCTTGCTGATTAACAAACGATTCCAAGATCGGATCAAAATTTTCTGAGACTGACGATTAATAGGATATCATTTGCAACTCTTCCAGTCCGTGTCAATTACTTGACTACGTTTCTCTCTCCATGCAATTAGTTCATTTCATGAGACTTGACCCAAAAAATTCCACTTACATGTAGATGACATCAATCTACAAGAATCAGTGTAGTGCACATCATTTGTTTTTTAGCAAACAAAAATCCAAAACAAAGCAAAAACCCATCAGAGAAACATGTACTTCACTGATCACTACATTTCCTATGCCTCCATATGAACAAGGGATGAATTCAGTGTATGAAGCAAGCTGTTTGATTACTCAAGCTAAAAAGCCAGTGGTGGTCCAACTACTGTAAGATCAAGCTCAACATGTCAATCACTAACTGTCATTCTTGTCAACTTTCCAAGCATCTTTCACTTTGCTAATGGCTTCCTCCAGATCCTCTTGTTTGGCTTTCAAATCCCCTTCTAGACTAGTAAGCTGATCTTGTGAAGATTCTAGAGATTTAAACTGTTCCAAAAATGAGGCAACTATGCCATAGAGTTCTTCATTTGACTGACTTTTAGTTTTGCCTTCATCAGCACTTCCTTTATCTTCAGACGCGTCTCTTCCATTAGTAGAATGTTCTAAAACATTTTCTACACAAAATTAAAGTGAAAACATTTGATTTAGGTTTCCAGTCCCACTAACATCATAAAATACAAATGTTATTTTAATGTATTGATCAACTAGAGACATCTGCCTCCCCCTAGGAGTGGATCTGGTTCAGATATATATGTCAAACAAAACAAGCGCAAAGGTGCAAGCTTGTAGGGGGGTCCGGGGACATGGTTCCTAGGAAAACTTTTCCGATTTTAACTTCTTAAAGTCCCCTTTCCTGGGTTTCTGAGTTTCAGACAGGATATTAGCTACATGCAGTTTTGAAAATTAACTATTATTTGAAAGTAAATTATATATTTAAAAATAGAAGAACCGTAGCCTGGAGAAATCACATTAAACATTTATAAAAAATGTTCACTGACTATATACATGTAGAGTTTAAAACTGAGCCTTTGGCTGTCAGACAACAGCTACAAATATTTACATAAATAGGTGGGACTATAAAAGAATAGAATAAAATGGGAAAAATGTGTCAATAAACTAATGATAATTCTGACCGATTTCTGTAAATCGGTGGAAACCAGAATGGATCCACGCTTGCCCCCGGAAAAACCCTGTGCACATTTGACTTGTGAAGCAGAGATGCCAACCTTAAAAAAAATCAAAATCTGGCAGATCACCAATTTTACCTTTTTTAACCCTAAAAATAGTTGTTCAAAGTAGAGATCTGCATGTACAGTACCAATTAAATCCCAAAAATGCATCAAAAATCCCAAATTTTCCCCAAAAAATGCCAAAACTCAACCAAACTATGGCTGAAAAATTTATTTTATGCTCTTTTATTCGATTGTCTGGGAGATTTGGTGACATGTACAGGAGAGCGCGAGATTCGGTCTGTATCCAGGAGACTCGCGGATAATCTGGGAGAGTTGGCATAGATGGCGATGTGCCTGCAGCAGAGCGGGAAGTGGGCGATGAAGAATTTGGTACCAGTGGTTTGGAGATTTTGACCCCATACAGGAAGGTTGATCACTGGTAGCAAAAGTGACGAAGCTACCTTGAAATTATGGTGACACTCAACATCAAAGAGCAATCCCATTCTTTTAAAATTTCGAGTCACAAAACAATACTAATTTTACTTTCATATATGTTAATTTCTTTGTTCAGCCACATGTGAAATGTTTTATTAATTGTACAGACACCTGTGTTTTACTGGAGAATACACCACTCATAGAATTTATATGAAACAACATGCAGGACCTAAGTGGAGTACTTTCTTCATCTCACCAGTAAAGATATTATGTCATGTCATGCTCGTTATGGATGTTTTTACAAACAGTCAATTTGACTAGTAACCCAAAGAAAATTACACTGTAGCTTGAAAATATGAATTTTAATTTCTTCTGTTTAAAACAATATTTAACTCACTCGATCGCTGTGCTCATTTATAAAATATTGTTTTTACCACTTGAACATACACTTAATATACATACCGCCATGTATTTTCATGGCGTAATCTGCTCACACCAAAATACTGTCATATTAAAACAAAAAGGTTGTTCAATTTCAATACGCTTACAACCTCAGTCCACACCTGAAACTGTATTTATAACCCACCCATTACTTTTCGCGTGATTTTATAGGCTACTTTACGTCATGTGGTCTACTTTACGTCATGTGGTCTACCAATCCGATATCATTTATGGTTTTCGAAGATTTCCGACCACTTTCCGAAATTTTCAGAAGATTCTCTAATTAGGGGTCCGAAGGCCACACGAACGTTCTCGAACATTTTCTAAAATTTCCGAAGATAATCAGAGATTGCCAAAGACTACTGATCATGGTCCGAAGATGTTTCGATCACACACCAACAACTCTAAGCACTGTTAAAGGTAGAAAATGTACTGGCAAAGGTTGGTCAAGACAACGTGAAAATAGGCGTTGTTACAATATTTCGGCTGGCCAACACCAGCCTTCTTCAGGCTGGTGTTGGCCAGCCAAATATTTTAAAAACGCCTTTTAATAGATAAACACTAGATACTTAGTTCGGCTGTCAGCCATGCTGTCTTACTAACTAGGTAACCAAGCCTAGGAGTCCCAGTGTTCTTAGTGAGCCGCACTGGTGGCCAGTCTTAGCCGGTTAGGATACTACACTCCCTCCATGCATACAAAATAGTGAGGGCTAATCTTGATAAACAAATTGTAAAGTGAGAATGTTCCTTCATCGAATCTTATCTGGTAGCACACAGTCCGGGTACTTGTCTCTGAGATACTCGCCCGCGCTCCTCCGCAGCCTCGCACTCGGTCCTCCCATTTGTGTAGGGGTAGCCGGTTGATTTGGTTCAACTGTGCGATCAGATGAACCGTTCGTGACTCCCCTAGGAGGCGTATAATCTGCATCAGGTTGCTGCACTCCGTTGGTAAGATCCGTGCTCTGAGGTGGCTCAACTGGATCATGAGTAGGTGCATCTGTTTCTGCGGCTGGCGTAGATCTTTCTGTTTCCCCATTGGACTGGTAGGGCACCCTTTTGAAGTGCGCTGTTGACCTTGTTATGGTACTTCCATCCTTCCTTTTGGCCACCACCTGGGACCCTTTCCGATACTGCACCTTCAGCGGCTCTTCTTCAAATGGCGGGGTGGCTTTTCTGCGGGCGTCCTGTTTGACCAGCACTGAGTCCCCCATCTGAATGTCGGATGTTTTCACGACTTTCTTGTTGTCGGTATAGGCTTTCATCTGCATCTTTTTCTCTAGATCACGCTGGTACAGCTCCTCGAAATCCAGTTGGCGTGGGATCACACCCACCGGTAGTCTTGTACGGAACTTGCGGTTGGGGAACATCACTTCTGCCGGGGCAAGTTTGGTAGTGCAATGCGGTGTTGCACGATAAGAGCGCAGGAATCTGTGTACTTCTTGCTTAAAATTCTGTCCGGTCAGCCTGCATATCTGGTAGAGCTTCTTCAGCACCCTCATAAATTGCTCGGCTTCTCCATTGGCCTGGGGATTCCGAGGTGTCTTGCGTTCATGTTTGAAGCCCAAGTTCTTGCTGAAATCTTCAAACTCTTGCCCGCTGAATGGAGGTCCGTTGTCACTGTCCACCGACACTGGTATTCCAAGTGAAGAGAAAATCCGGTCCAGCTTCGGGATTACTGCCCGTGCGCTAGTGCCACTGACGAAATCCACCTCTGCCCATCTTGACTGTTTGCATACCACTACAAGCAGATACTCGCCCGTGTTGATTGGCCCCCAAAAGTCCATGGCTACTTCCTTCCAGGGCTCGCTTGGCAAAGGGGTCATTCGCAGTGGTTCGCGTTCGTAGGACGGCGTTACCACTTGGCACGGATGACAGTGCTGGATAAATGCTTCCACCATTCTGTCCAAACCCGGAAACCATACCCTGGTTCTGAGGTACTCCTTTGTCTTGGTGACCCCTTGGTGTCCTTCATGGGCGAGCCGGACCACCTTATCTCTTAGTGCGCTGGGTACCACTATGCGGGCTCCTCTCACCACCAGTCCCCCTACTACGGCTAACTCTGTGAAGACTGGGTCGAACTGTGGGCCCAGAGTTTTTCGTTCTTGTGTTGTGAGATACCCTCTGGCTATTGCACTCTTCAGCTCTATTAACTGTGGATCCCGGCCCGTTTGCTCAAGGAGTTCTTCCCATGACACTGCGTCTGGCAGCGACGCCTGGACTACTGCCATGATATCCTTCTCAAATACTTCTTCTGCTTCACTGGCTGGCCATTCTGCCTGGTTATCTGCGAAATCTTCTTGCGCCACAGATGGCCCTGGGTGTCTGGAGTTGTAATCTGCCTCATTTGCCTCCGCTCCTGCCTTCTTGCCGGCAACATAATTAAGTCTATAGTTGAAACCTTGCAAACGAACTCTCATTCTTTCTATCCTCAGCGGTGCCGTGGTTTTGTGGGTCGCAAACAGGGGCACCAGGGGCTTGTGATCAGTGTCAATGTCGAATGTGTCCCGGAGTCCGTACAAGTAGATCTGATTGGCAAACACACCCCACTCTACCGCCTTTGCTTCCTTCTCCAACTGTGAATACCTCGACTCAGTGTCAGTGAGAGCTCTCGAGCGGTACGTGACTGGTCTCCATCGTTTTGCTCGTGGATCGTACTGCTTCATGGTGGCTGCTATGCCTTGTGGTCCTGCGTCCGTCTTTAATTTAGTCTGGCGTTGGGGATCAAAGTACGCCATTACCGTGTCTCCTGTTAGCATTGCTTTCACTTGCTCGAACGCCTTCTGATGCTCTAGAGTCCACTGGAATTCAATTCCTTCCTTGATAAGTTCCCTTAGAGGTGCTGTGACCTGTGCGAAGCCTTCCATGAAGTCAGCATTGGCTCCCGCAAAGAACAAGAATGACCGCACTTCCGCCTGCGATTCCGGTGGGCCTGCTGCTTGTAACGCTGCCACCTTGCTCGGGTCTGGCGAGATTCCCTCGCTGGAAAACACTTTGCCAAAGAACGTGACCGCTCGTAGGTTGAATCGGCTTTTCTTGATACTGAGGGTAAGCCCGTGTGCTCGCCAGAGTTGCAGTATATGTTTCAGAGCCTGGTCATGCTCGTCCTGCGTTGCCCCATGGATCAGGATGTCGTCGTAGATGCTGATGGCGTGGGGTTCCAGCGCCACAACTTTACGCACTTCTTCGTTGAATATTTCTGCCGCGCTGTTGACCCCGAAGTGTAACCTCTTGAAACGCTTGAGCCCGCGGTGTGTATAGAAAGTGGTCAGCTTTCTGCTCTCTTCTGCCAGCTCAAGCTGCATGTAACCATCATTCATATCCAGGTGCGTGAAGTACTTGGCGCCGTTGAGCCTGGTCTCCAGTTCCCGTAAGGTAGGTATTGTGTGCCTCGTTCTCTTAATGTACCTGTTCACATCGGTCATGTCTAAGCTAGCCCTGACGCTTTCACCGTCCTTCTTCGGTGTGAGGACTACGTTACTACACCAGTCAGTGGGTTCGTCTCCTACATCTTCTATGATGTCTAAATCTTGCCATCTGTCCAGGATCTGCTCGAACTTGTCTTTCAAGGGTAGGGACACTCTTCTCTGTTTCTGCACCGCTCCTGGGGCATTGGGATCTACATGCAGCTTTACGGTCACCCCTTTAAGTTTCCCGATGCCGGTAAAAACATCTTCATACTCTTGAACCATGTCTCTTATGGCTTGCCGTTCCTCTCCCAGTACTGGCTGCGGTGCTTTTGTGGTCTGCTCGATGTGATATTCCACGAGGCCCATATTTTCAGCTGCCTGTCGACTCAGGAGCGCCGTGTTCCCTCGACCCTTGACTACGTAGACCATTTCCTGGATGTTCTTTTGACTTCTGCTAATGGTGGCCAAGAAACAGCCAACTAATGGCAAAACTGGTCCCGTTCCATCCCCTGAATAACTTCTTATGATCGCCTTGGTTGGCTGCAGACGGCTTGTACTTTTGAGACTCTCAAAGTGTTTTTCAGTGATGACCGTAACATCTGCTTGCGTATCCAGGTGTAGTGTGATTGGGACGCTGTTTACTTCTAGTGTCACTGTAGGGTTTCGCGATTTACCCTGCACCACTTGGTAAAGATACACCTCTTCTGTTTCCTCTGCTTCCTCTTGCACACAAGTCTCACTAGGCCCTAGTCCTGCCTCCACGGCTCTGACTTGTTTACCGGGGCGATAACCTTTCTTGCCCGGACACACTCTTGCAAAGTGGTTGATTCCCCCACATCTTAAACAGTTCTTTCCCTTTGCGGGGCAGGAACTTCCTTTGGGGTGAGCATCATTTCCACATCCTGTACACACGGATTTAGTTGTTGGGTTGCCAGTGGATCTGTCTGGGGTACTGTTCCTCATGCTATACCGTCCTGGCCTTGTGATCTTATTCACTTCTTTACTTTGATTTGTGTGCACCTGATGGTCTTCTTCTTTATCTTTACACTCACCGCTTGTTACGATCTCACTCCCCTCCTTGGCTATTTCAAATGCTTTCACCGTTTCACGCACCGATTTGAGATCCCCATTCTTTCGGATCAACTCGTTGCGAAGCTCATTGTTACTCGTTTTTACCACTGTCAACATGATGATAGCGCTATCCAGTGTGATTGGAAACTCGCAGTGGAGCCCTTGTTCCCTGCACTTCGTTTCAAAATCGGCAAATGGTAAGTCAGAAGGCCACTCTATGTTGAGTAGTTTGTACAGTTCCAAGGTGTTGTTCCGGTGGGCCTTGAAGTGTTGGTTGAGCTTCTCTATGTGCGACGCGTAGGTAGTAGGCTGTTCCGGTAGTGTTTCCACTAGCTTTTGCAGCTCTTCGCCACCGACCAACAACGGGAATTCATATTTTTAAAAACTTTTTAAAAAACTTTATTAGTACTAACAAATTTTTTTTTTGCAAAAAACTTTACCAGTTAATTTATATTTAATTTTAGTAAATTAAATTTATATTACTATATATACTGATAAATGGCAAATCTTGCAAACAAGCAATTTACTTTTTCGCCCGATTTGTTTACTGGTATATTTTAACTAATTTTTATACTAGTAAATTACAAACTGGCGAAAAGGAAATTGACTTTTTCGCCCGATTTGTTTAGTAGTATATGAAAACTATTTTTTTACTAGTAAATGACAATCTGGCGAACAAGCAATTGACTTTTTCGCCCGATTTGTTTACTAGTATATTTAAACTATTTTTTTATACTAGTAAATGAAAATCTGGCGAAAAGGAAATTGACTTTTGCGCCCGATTTGTTTACTAGTATATTTAAACTATTTTTTTTACTAGTAAATGAAAATCTGGCGAAAAGGAAATTGACTTTTTCGCCCGATTTGTTTACTAGTATATTAAAACTAATTTTAATACTAGTAAATGAAAATCTGGCGAGAAAGAAATTGACTTTTTCGCCCGATTTGTTTACTAGTATATTAAAACTAATTTTAATACTAGTAAATGAAAATCTGGCGAGAAAGAAATTGACTTTTTCGCCCGATTTGTTTACTAGTATATTAAAACTAATTTTTATACTACAGTAGTAAATGACAAACTGGCGAGAAAGAAATTGACTTTTTCGCCCGATTTGTTTACTAGTATATGAAAACTAATTTTTATACTAGTAAATGAAAATCTGGCGAGAAAGAAATTGACTTTTTCGCCCGATTTGTTTACTAGTATATTTAAATATTTTTTATACTAGTAAATGAAAATCTGGCGACAAAGAAATTGACTTTTTCGCCCGATTTGTTAACTAGTATATTTAAACTAATTTTTATACTAGTAAATGACAAACTGGAGAAAAGGAAATTGACTTTTTCGCCCGATTTGTTTACTAGTATATTTAAACTATTTTTTATACTGGTAAATGACAAACTGGCGGAAAAGTGTGGAAAGGCTCAAATGGACCTTTTTGGTGCTAAGGCCGGGAAATTGTGCTAAAAATCTATTTATCACCGAAATCTGCAATATTCATTTCAGCGCAACATCGCAAAAATGTGCCCAGCATGTGCTGCGGTTTCTGGATAGACTTTTTTCTTTCACCCGATTAGTTGAACTTCCGTTGTTGTTAGATAAACCAAGGGTAAACCCTAGGACTTGGTTCGGGAAATGTCATGGGTAATTCTTTTTTTCTTTTGGGCAACTAATGTTTAATCAA
>OZ026597.1:1989812-1994812 GCA_964020085.1 Micromussa lordhowensis
GTGAAGAATATATATATGTGAATTCCAAACTGCTGCTGTTGCATTGGTCAGTTGTTTTTTTGGATCATCAAACTGTTTCCTAACAAAACCTAAACAAGCCCCACCTTGCCAATTATTCTTAGGTGGGCTATACCTATAAGGTGCACATTTTGATCCACCACTAATTGCATATAAAAAGCCATCAAGAAAACACAGAGAGTCAATCTGATTGTTACAGTAGTCATTATGGCTTAGAACTGGGGGGAGTGTTTCCCACGAGTTGCTAACTGTGTCATATCGATAGTTGACAAAATCATTCCCTTTCTTTGCAGCTACATACAAGTAGTTGCCAACATACTCTGCACAACAACACTCATTTGCCTCGGTTAATTGTGCCATGGATGGCAAAGGTTTCCATATTTTTGTTTCAACATCAAAGTACTGCATCTGCGTCTGAGGGAGAATGGCAACAAGAACCTAAAATGAAGCAAGTTCAGCAAATTTTAGTACGTTAAAAAAACAAGACAGTCTAAATAGTGGTGCTAGGTCATGATACATTTAGGATGCCTGTTGAACGTGCAAGCATGTTTACATTGGGTTTCATGCTGATACTTGTTTGATTATGTGTCTTCGCGTACGAAAATTGCTCAACCAAGTTTTAGCCAGTATCTTGGTACCCCAGGAGATAACATTTTCTTATCTGGATCGATGACCTTGATTTCTCTTTCCCTAAAGTAAACTCGGAACTCAAGAACACGTTGCATCTCTGCGCTGTAGGATTTGTGCCTCCCCCACCACATTAACACCCCCTTTAAGATATAAGATATGTCACGTCTCACTGTGAGTCATTCTTTTTCTTACCGGCTTCATTAATCGCGGTTTTACTTTCTCTACAGCAAAATTGTGAGAAGGACTGTTGTTATAGACTAACACCACAAGCAACTGCATGGCAATCTCTGGAGCACGCTGCATTTCCTCTGTATCAAGTTCTTCTATCAAAACCTTGATGTCCACCAGCCCCAGACGAACAGCTCCGATAACTTTGGCTGCAACTGCCATCCTCTCTTCCTTCTTGTGTTTAATCCACTGCATCACTGACTTGAAGATGAACGTCTCCGAAGATGCACTGAGGTCATCTCGACTGAGAAGGCTGAATAATTGGTCTGCGCCAATATGGGTCAGGAATTCTTCCTTTTCGCAAACATCCATGTACATCGAAGCCATCTCATGCTCCGCTGCCTCTTGCAGATCTTTCAGACCGTGTCTATCGGCAATTGTCCAAACGTGGCAGTATGTTTCGACATCGAAACGAAGCTGAATACACTGAATTAGCAAAAAATCACAGCACAGTTTAACAACGCTTGAAACTTGAAGATGATCAGCTGCGGCAAGAACTTCAAAAACGTTTTCCTCGTTGACACGAAGATCTCCAGTGTAGATGGAATCCATTACAGTCCTTAAAGCATCAGGTGAAATGCTTTCATCTTTCAGTTCGATCACTTCCTGGTTCGACTCCTTCATTCCATCCGTAAACATGGCGTGGAAATAATCGCTATTCGCAGCGAGTACAATGCGATGAGCTGGAAAGATGTCTTCACGCACTTTTAAACGAACGTCGATGAACTGACCTTCGTCTCGAAACTGAGCACACTTGGATAAAAGAATCTCAGAATGGGCGACCATATTGGGATGTTTTGCTCTGTTCAAAATGCAAATATATCGTGGCGTGATTCTGCCTGCAACATCACGCGAGCAATGTCACGAAACAATTTGCTGACAGGCGCCCGTCCCAGGGCCTGCGCGATTCCTACATAGTGCTTATTTCTCGCTAGAGTCCATCGAAGCTAGACTCACTACTCATAATCTGAGCACACTTGGAGAATGAATCTCAGACTGGGCATTCTTTTTGCGAAACAATAATGCTACCGCGAAGAGTAAAAACTTACACGAGTGATCGCGTGACCAACTAATTACCGGAGTCACGCGATTTAATAATCTCGCGCACGAATCGCACGCAAGCCGTTCGCTTTGGGAAAGAATTCATTTACAAGGAAAGTCTAAGGGTTTTTGATGTCCAACTTTAGTCAAGTCCAAATGAACTAGAAATGTCTGGAATGTGATATTACTAAATGCTAGAAAATTCATTTACTCCACTTCAACCCTCCTGTCCCCAGGAAATAGCTGACTGCACTGCAAGAAATCTCCCTCCCCCCCCCCCCCCCGAAAGCTTAGTTTGATACATACCCCACACCAGTGTACAGATTCTTGTTAGAAATACGCTAAAACATTGTGTAACAACCTAAAATGACTGGAAACGACGCTCATAAGAGAGTATGTGTACTTTATTCTGAAACCTTAAAAGTGTTACTGGTCAAATTTACAAACATGATCTTTTTGTTTGTGTTTCTATCTTTTGAAATGCACTTTGTTTTATTCACACTTCCAAATTACTCATACAATTCATTTACTCATCATAAAACAATTTTGACTACAACTACATGTAAAAAGTTATAAACGAATAAACAAGAAATAAAGTTGCTTCACTTATCCTCGGAGTGCTCAATGCAAAAACGTGCAGAGCAAAATAGAGATATAGTTTTATATATGTATAAATTTATGAAGTACCGTAGATCAGAACTCAAGTTTCTCCTGACTTAAGAATAAATATTTCAGTTCAATTTACACTCTTTTTAATGCAAATATAGCAAGAATCATTAACATAAATTAGCTTATATAATATATAGGTCATGTTGTGTTTTCTTGTTTCCTTATACATGGAGTGTTGATTAATGCAAGCTGAAAGATTACAAAATGCTGACAACTATCTTTAGTCTATGGTTTAATGTTACTCTCCCATGGTGATTCATTTCATGCAGAATCGACTCCGACTGACACTTGCTTCATCTCACTAGCCTCAGCTCTGTTGACAGGCATGTAGACAAACACTGCGTCAGTGTCGTGATGACAAATTGGTTCCCAGTCTTCGATATCAACATGGTAAACCTCATAGTCATCAATTCTGATTCCACTGTCATAAGCAAAGCTTCCAAGTATAAAGTAAATGCGACTTTCGATTTCCACGGCACCATAATTATTGGGTGGTATGTGAGGCTGCGGAACTGAAAACCACTGGTCATTCTCTTCATCGTAAACTTCAACATGCCTGGATGGGACAAGTCCCCTTTGGCGTTTGCTGGGCGGGTCTGTTTTACCACCAGCAACATACAACTTACCCTTGACTACAAAGGTACAGGCTTGGGTGTGGCTGTAGGCAGTGCCTGCCAACTTTGTCCACTCATTCTTGGTAGGGTTAAATCTGAACACACCACGGTCAGCACCTCCTTCGGCCCAAGACCCGCCAACAGAATAAATATAGCCATTATGCACGGTCTGGGCACAACCGTACAAACCCTGTTCTTCATGGAATCCAACAAGCTGCCATGTTTTCTTGGAGAAGTTAAATCTCTCTGATGCAGCAGTGTGATTAACTTCACGGCCACCAACTACATACAAGAAATCTTCAAGCATACAGGCCTGGAAATCATGTCTCGCATTCTTCATCGGTGGCAGTGTCTTCCAAGAGTTTGTATCAATCTGGTACTGATGCACATCTTTTTCGTCAAAAAGAAACAGATGATTTCCACTATATAACACCGCTGGCTTGATTTGGAGACTTGGCAATTTGAGGCCGGTAAAAGGCTGCCAGGTTTTGGACTCACTCTCAAAGTACTTGACCCCAGATGTTGGTGATAATGAAACTAGAGCCTGAAAACAAACAAAAACTGGAGGTTACTAATCACATTTTTTATATTTCTTCAGATTGCACAACCCTTGCAAGATTCTCTTAAGTAACAATAATAATAATAATAATAATAATAATTAATATTTCTTAGGCGCAAATTAACATGCGAATATGATCAAATGCGCCTTACAAAAAGGTAAAAAGATTTAGAAACAAGTTAAAAAATTCTGGATATAATAAAATACTAGAAAATATCACGAGTTTTCATAGGGTAAGTCGCTCTAAATAAAAATGTCTTTAATTTAGACTTAAAACGTTCAAAATTGTCCTTGTTACGTATTTCACTCAGCAGTTTGTTCCAAAGTGATGGTGCAGCAGCAGTAAAAGCCCTGTCACAGAGTGTTTTCTTAAGTAACGGATGGAGTGTTAAATTCTCCTTTCATGTTATCTGGGTTGGGGATATTTCTCATAATGTGTTGTTCCAGAACATATTCATACCCCTCCCATGGAGGGTTTTTTAGTTTGACACACACCCCCCATCCCTCTGGTAATTTCAGTCTTTGTTCATACTTTTCTTTAAAAAGTTGGATTTTGACATCCCCCCGTTCCCTTAGAATTTCCACTTACCCTCCTCGAAGCTACCTGACAAAGAGTACAAACATGGTTTATGAATTCCCCTTTGGATGTAAAAAATTTTTAGTGTGATTACTGTAGGAGCCTCGGCAAGGGGTATCACAGAGGACTGGGCTCTCATTGCAATTGATGTGGCTCATTGTACGTATAATTTTGAGTGCTTGGCCCTATACCTAAAAACCAACTGTAAAATGCCCAGTAATGGCATATTCACACTGTTCCATAAATAATAATATGCTGTTTTTTTATTGTCACTTACAGTAAGCCCTTCCTCAAAAAGACATGATCTCAAAGCTTCTTAAGGCGGGGGTTTACCTGAAAGCCGTATTTTGGCTTGGTATTATGTTCTTAATGCAAATATCTCGTTTACGTTTCAAGCAATCAAGAATCTGTTCACTCATTACACACATCTATGTTTTGCGCCGTTTTGTAATTTTTTTGGTGATTTTTAGGTTTATTTGGAGACAGATAGTTTTTCTCAAAGGATTAGTAAAATTTATGGAAATAGGAAATTTTGAAGATTTGGTGTTGTTTTAAAATTAGAGTTTGAAGTTAAAAATTGATAGATACACACCAAACAGTTGCCTAACAACCCGAGTGCCATTGTGGGGTCGGGCAACTGTCTGGTGGTGTTCCATAACCTTTT
>OZ026597.1:2004812-2052312 GCA_964020085.1 Micromussa lordhowensis
GCCACTGTTGCCTTCAATAATTTCTGTTTTTCATTGTGACTGCTCAAGTTAGGGATCACAAAGGTTTACAGTGGCATCCAGATGTATCGTCGGAGTGTGCCAATGTTGCCTTTAATAATATCTGTTCCTCATGTTAACTGCTCAGCTACCACCAAGGTTTACAGTGGCATCCAGATGTATCGTCGGAGCGTGCTACTGTTGCCTTTAATAATTTCTGTTTTTCATTTTAACTGCTCAGTTATCACGAAGGCTTTCAGGGGCATTCATGGAACTGGATATTGAACTTGAAGGAAATCGGAAAAATGAATTGGAAGAATAAATAAATAAGAATAAATGAGTGCCTTGCACTGCAAAGAATGTTTTTTTTTTTTTCTCGTGGTGCTTACATAAGAGTACGAAGCTTTAAATGGTTTGTCGCAAATGCGCTTTCTGTTATCTCTATCATACACTCGACAGTTTTCATTGAGGGAAAAATTAGCTCCTCGGGAAACAGAAACGAATGGACGAAAAATTTATACGTAATTAATTTCTGTAATTGTGGATCATCTTAAGCTTTGTCTGTAGCTTTGTCTGCTCAAATTCATGGATCCAAATAAAGAAACTTTCTCAGTGACCCGCTGCATACAAAAATATCCATAGCCTGCGTAGCTTGGCCGTTTAAGCAATTTGAGCGCGCTGCACGAAGCGCAAAAACGAGCGGCAAAGGTTTCGCCGCTCGTTTTGTTTGGCGGCTTTGTAGCGCCAAGTTTTACGCAGACCAAATAATTCGAATCTGTACTTCCGGTGACAAAAATGATTTTTGACAGCTGCGGCGGCGGATTTTGACACGTATTACTTTGCACACGTTGATTCCTGACAGCCGAACATAAAAATATGTAAGGAATGCGGGTCCAGCAACCCCGCATTCCTTTGAGGTACTTACAGATAGACCCCGCTGCGTCTCGTCATGAACGGGAGCAGAGTCTCTGCAGAGTCCCACCCTCACCGGTCCACCCGCACGAGGAGCCTCCAACACCCCTTCGATGCGACTAAATTTAAATAAGAGGTGAAATGCTCTTTGCCTCCCTTTTGGGAGGCATTTCTTAGACTTGCACGAGGCGAAGCCTCGTTTTGGCGCTAAGCTTATTGTTGTCCTATAATGCCATGCAATCGCTGTTTTCATATCTAATCGTGACAGACGCGTTAAATTTGTGACTTTCTTCACATCTATTAGCTTGACAGTAGCTACAGCTTGAAAAACCTTGAAAACTTCTCTTAAGGCGGGGGTTTACCTGAAAGCCGTATTTTGGCTTGGTATTATGTTCTTAATGCAAATATCTCGTTTACGTTTCAAGCAATCAAGAATCTGTTCACTCATTACACACATCTATGTTTTGCGCCGTTTTGTAATTTTTTTGGTGATTTTTAGGTTTATTTGGAGACAGATAGTTTTTCTCAAAGGATTAGTAAAATTTATGGAAATAGGAAATTTTGAAGATTTGGTGTTGTTTTAAAATTAGAGTTTGAAGTTAAAAATTGATAGATACACACCAAACAGTTGCCTAACAACCCGAGTGCCATTGTGGGGTCGGGCAACTGTCTGGTGGTGTTCCATAACCTTTTCTCCCCCTTTCAATCTCTCTTAAAACTTCCTCAAATTTCACTTTAATTCAGGTAAAGCCCCACCTTAAGTAGATACAGTGTATATGTACCCCTCTCCTCTTAAGCATCATATTTTGTTAGAAGTATATCTATAAAATACTTAATGGAAATAAATGTCAATTAAGGCTATGTAGCAAGCCTTTTATAAAAACAAAGCTACTGCCTACCATTACCCCCTCCTTCTACAACCAGCCGCACCCTCAAAAACTTAAATTCTAGTCAAGGTAGGAGGGGGGGGGGGGGTCATACGGGGGAACTAGTACTACCTTGGAGTCGACTCGAGGAAGTCCCTTTTCTTCGGCAAATTGCGAAAACAGGAAGGGACGAACATGCTGTAATAGGCACTTGTACATCAAAGAAAAACACTCGGGAACCTCTTGGAATTCTTCGCATTCAAGTTCTTCGAGAACGACCATTATATCCACGAGTGCTAATCGAACTTTGTCAAGAACTCTGGGAGCTTGCGATAATCGTTCCTCTTGGTTATGCTTAATCCACGCTATAACAGTAGTGAAGAGGAACGTTTCCGACGGCACGCTGAGATCGTTGCGTGAAAGAAGTAACAGTAATTCGTCTGCCGTGATGTTCTCCATAAACCCCTCTTCTTCGCAGATAACTCCAAACCTCAGGGCAAGCGATCGCAGGCTTTGTTCTCGAAGCTCCATCAAATTGTGACGATCGGCTACTCTATAAATTTTCAATCGCGTTTCCAGGTGGAATTTGTCTCGGGTGAGGTTGTGCATGATGAATAACGAGCATTTCTCAACAACGCTCAGAATTTCCAGCTGATCGGCCGCTTCCAGGACATCTAGGACATTGGCTTCGGTTACCGGGAGAACTGAAGTGTAGATGAAATCTAATAACAGTCTAAAGGCCTCAACTGTTAAGTGGTCTCCCTTAACTTCCACCTCGGTTTGCGAGCTTTCCTTCATACCTGCAGAAAACATGGCATCAAAATAGCGGCTGGAGGCGGCCAGAATTATCTTATGAGCGCAGAAAAGCTCCCCTTTCACGCTCAAAGTTACATCGGTGTATGAACGATTTTCGCGCATTTTGTACAAACTTTGAAACATTTCCCGCGAATGTTTGATATCAACCTCTTTTTCCAACTCCATGTCGGCTGTAATCGCGAAAAAATTCAACAACGTTGCGTCTTCGTTCAGTCTGTAAAATCGGAAACTTCTCAGATATTAAATGTTATACTCATCGTT
This sequence comes from Micromussa lordhowensis, assembly GCA_964020085.1. Classification (NCBI taxonomy): domain Eukaryota; kingdom Metazoa; phylum Cnidaria; class Anthozoa; order Scleractinia; family Lobophylliidae; genus Micromussa; species Micromussa lordhowensis. The sequence goes on from OZ026597.1 coordinate 2,007,665, forward strand.
TATAATTATACGGCCTTTTCAACGCACGTGAAACACGCGTCTTTCCCATGTGATTTATTTAACATCAGCAAAATGATTGGTTATCGCCACGAAATAGTCAGACTGCCGGTTGTTTTCCAGAGACGGCGTCTGCAGGTCTTCGTGAAAAACCGCACGCATCAATCACGAAGATTTTGTCAACAACACACAGATCCTATACGGTATACGCCGATTTGTGAACAAAGCCGGTCTCCATGTTTCGTGCTCTTAGCCGATCGCGCGACCAAACTTTTTGGAATCACTTTAAATTGCGATAAGCATAACACAAGCGACATACATGTAAGCACAAGCATAAGCACAAGGAAAAAGAAACATGTTCCTTTTTTTCTTGTGCTTATGCTTATGTCGCTTGTGTTATGCTTATCGCACAAGTGTGAAACATGCTTTTAAGGGGCCACTAACTTCAAGTAAAAGACGACGAGGCGTTAAAAGTGACAAATTACGTTTTTTTACATAAACACATGTGAAGAGTTTGTGAATATTGACATAAGCCAAATATATTTGCATAAACTTACATAACTCTGCTTTTTCAATAGCCAGACTGATTGATAACCTCTTGCAATTTGAAAATAAAGTTGAACCCTAATTAAGGGGCCACCCCTTAAGCGTTCAGCTGTCAAAGTCCTGCAATCATTGTCAGTAAAATTCTGCAAACACAACCTCTATTAACCAGCCACCTCTACATCCTGATAAGGGTTTTCCAATTGTCTTTATCCCTGAGGCCACACAAAATTTAATACATGTAGTTTTCCTCCTTTTAGCTCTTTCTGGAAAAGGCAATAACATATAAAAGTCTGAAATAGAAAGTGACGCCTGATAAAAACATTCAAACACACATTTATCATGATTGTCTAAACGTCATTCCATATTCGTTAAGCAGCCAACTCAATGGTCAATCATATTCACATAAACAACCCTTATATCTTAATCAGCCAACCCCCATTAAACAGCCACTTCCCATTTCCCTGAGGGCGGCTATATAAAGGGCTGCGACTGTAATAAACCTGAGCAGTTACTTCACTAATAATTTTCCCAGCAAGAAAATATTCTCTGGTTAATGATTTTGTCTCGTCAACTGAAATTGATATTGTATGGAGATATTAGATCTTGAACACAGGGTTTTAAAAGCAGGGATATTTTAAGAGTAGACACAAAAAATCTTTCAGACGAATCATTTCATAACTTATTTATTGTCATCACAAACAATGACCATACTTTGATGGCTGATTTAAATAGTTTCAAATAAATAATCATTACTGTTTTGTAAAACTCTGTACATGACAGCACACACTGACTAGTACCTGCATTTTGAGATATCCTTTTTGCAACTACAATAAGTAAAAAGAATGAAATTCTTCAAAAAAAGGTTGGAAAATTCATTTTAAAAACTATTGTATCAATCCTGGTATGTGGACATTATTGTACAGTATATATACTGCCTCTAGAACAAGGTTCATTCTTTGTTACACTGGAAAAACTCTTTCCCTGCTCATAAAAGACTCAGTGTTAAACTCCAAGACTTCTCAAGATGCAGAGACCCTTGTTTGAAAATCTAAAACTACAGCTTAAATCATTTAAGACTGCAAGGCAGAGAGACACCCCAAAAATTAGACTAAGTGACTCATTGCAAAGTGGCAGGGCTATTTTACAGAATGCAGAATGCAGAATGCACTATTTCCTTGCGGCTGGCTTTCATCAATTTTGTTGGAAAGGGCCAAATGCAATATAACACTGTCAGGTAAACGCAAGCAAACATGAGTGAGAAAGGAAGGTGTATTTAGTGTTCTGCATTCAGCATTTGGCATTCTGTAAAATACTCTTGCTGATTAACAAAGGGTATCGGATCAAAATTTTCTGAGACTGATGATTAATAGGATATCATTTGCAACTCTTCCAGTCCATGTCACTTACTAAACTATGTTTCTCTCTCCATGCAACTTGACCCAAAAAATTCCACTTACATGTACATGTAGATGACATCAATCTACAAGAATCAGTGTAGTGCACATCATTTGTTTTTTAGCAAAAAAAAATCCAAAACAAAGCAAAAACCCATCAGAGAAACACGTACTTCACTGATCACTACACTTCCTATGCCTCCATGCGAACAAGGGATGAACTCAGTGTATGAAGCAAGCTGTTTGATTACTCAAGCTAAAAAGCCAGTGGTGGTCCAACTACTGAAAGATCAAGCTCAACATGTCAATCACTAACTGCCATTCTTGTCAACTTTCCAAGCATCTTTCACTTTGCTAATGGCTTCCTCCAGATCCTCTTGCTTGGCTTTCAAATCCCCTTCTAGACTAGTAAGCTGATCTTGTGAAGATTCTAGAGATTTAAACTGTTCCAAAAATGAGGCAACTATGCCATAGAGTTGTTCATTTGACTGACTTTTAGTTTTGCCTTCATCAGCACTTCCTTTATCTTCAGACACGTCTCTTCCACTGGTAGAATGTTCTAAAACATTTTCTACACAAAATTAAAGTGAAAACATTTGATTTAGGTTTCCAGTCCCACTAACATCATAAAAATAATTAATACAAATGTCATTTTAATGTATCGATCAACTAGAGACATCTACCTCCCCCTAGGTGTGGATCTGGTTCAGATATATATGTCAAACAAAACAAGCGCCAAAGGTGCAAGCTTGTAGGGGGGTCCGGGTATATGGTCCCCTGGAGAATTTTTCCGATTTTAACTTCTTAAAGTCCCCTTTCCTGGGTTTCTGAGTTTCAGACAGGATAATAGCTACATGCAGTTTTAAAAATTAACTATTATTTGAAAGTAAATTATATATTTAAAAATAGAAGGACCATAGCCTGGAGAAATCATTCTAAAAATTTATAAAAAATGTTCACTGACTATATACATGTAGAGTTTAAAACTGAGCCTTTGGCTGTCAGACAACAGCTACAAATATTTACATAAATAGGTGGGACTATAAAAGAATAGAATAAAATGGGAAAAATGTAAGTGTCAATAAACTAATGAAAATTCTGACCGATTTCTGTAAATCAGTGGAAACCAGTATGGATCCACGCCTGCCCCCGGAAAAACCGTGTGGACATTTGATTTGCGATGAAGAGATGCCAACTATAAAAAATCAAAATCCTGCAGATCACCAATTTTCCTTTTTTAACCCTAAAAATACACGTAGTTGTTCAAAGTAGAGATCTGCATGTACAGTACCAATTAAATCCCAAAAATGCATCAAAAATCCCAAATTTTCCCTCAAAAATGCCAAAAATCAACCAAACTATGGCTGAAAAATTTATTTTATGCTCTTTTATTCGATTGTCTGGGAGATTTGGTGACATGTACAGGAGAGCGTGAGATTCGGTCTGTATCCAGGAGACTCGCGGATAATCTGGGAGAGTTGGCATAGACGGTGATGTGCCTGCAGCAGAGCAGGAACTGGGGGATGAAGAATTTGGTATCAGTGGTTTGGGGTGGAGATTTTGACCCCATACAGGAAGGTTGATCACTGGTAGCAAAAGTGACGAAGCTACCTTGAAATTATGGTGACACTCAACATCAAAGAGCAGTCCCCTTCTTTTAAAATTTCGAGTCACAAAACAATACTAATTTTACTTTCATATATTTTGATTTCTTTGTTCAGCCACAGGAACTGCATGTGAAATGTTTTATTAATTATACAGACACCAGTGTTTTACTGGAGAATACCATGGAGAAACAACATGCAGGACCTACATGTAAGTGGAGTACTTTCTATATCTCACCAGTAAAGATATTATGTCATGTCATGCTCGTTATGGATGTCTTTACAAACAGTCAATTTGACTAATAACCCAAAGAAAATTACACTGTAGCTTGAAAATATGAATTTTAATTTCTTCTGTTTAAAACAATATTTAACTCACTCGATCGCTGTGCTCATTTATAAAATATTGTTTTTACCACTTGAAAATACACTTAATATACATACCGCCATGTATTTTCATGGTGTAATCTGCTCACACCAAAATACTGTCATATTAAAACAAAAAGGTTGTTCAATTTCAATACGCTTACAACCTCAGTCCACACCTGAAACTTATGATATATATCTGTATTTATAACCCACCCATTACTTTTTGCGTGATTTTATAGGCTACTTTACGTCATGTGGTCTAAATCGCCGGACAGTTATCACGCAATAACCCCCGCCCGCGTCAATATTTGTCCTCTGATTGTTTCCGTTGAGGAAAAACAGTCAGCCCAAGAATTTCAACTTTTCTTTTCTTCAGTTAACATGGAAGGAAACCAAACTCGTTTTAATGAGTGTAGCGACAGTGACATTGAAAAGCTGGTGCCACTGGCTTTTTTACCATGTTTACGCGAGGTTTAATTGCGAAAAGAAAATTAATGGGAGGCTTTTATAAAATAAATAAACCCCTTTCTGGCTTGCTGGTATGTCGGCTGATAATGTCCTTGGCTGAGAGATTGTCCTCAAAATTTCACATTTGCCCTCGAAGCTTAGCTTCTCGGCCAAATGTTCATTTTTCGGACAATCTCTCAGCCGCGGACATTATCAGCAGACATACCAGCCGCCTGAAGGGGTTTATTTACTAAATATACACTGTAAGCTATATTAAGGGGAAATCCATCCGCAATAAACCTAAAAAAACCTCTTATGGTTCAAAAACTAGACTTCAAGTTACCTGTTTTATCCGAGTGAGTCGCTGCGATGTTTGTTTTGCCTTTTGTTTGATCACGAGTGGCATAGAGGCTCACATGTTCTCCCAGCATTGGTGACTTGAAAACAACGTCATCATCTTTTGCTGCCGATAGATCTTCCAAAATTTGTTCTACCGTGGGAGGAGAAGGACCTTGGCGAGCTTTTGGACTTGACATTGAAAAGGAATCTAAAAATACCATCACGAAATTTCGGCTACATCTGAAAGAAAAAATATATCACACTAAAATTGAAAAAGGCTTGGTTTGAATCCGCTGACCGCCTCTTGACGTTGTAGCATAGCTCTCCCCACTCCTTCCCATCCTGTTTGGATATAGCACTTCGCGAGAGCGGGAAAGATTTTCCCATGAAAACTTGTTATAATGAGGAAAATAAACCTCGGAAAGCTACGATGCTCCACACAGTCTTCTGCTAATAGTCATTCTCCAAGTTGCAATTCCACAAAAGGTCAATCACAGGCTACAATTTCGAGTTTCTTCGTTAGAAAACCATGTTCCAAGTCGAAGGATACTGATACAGGAGCAAAAGCTTCCAAGGTAGGGTTGTTCACAAGACTGCGGTGCCTACTAACCTAGTGCAGGATTGCATACTCTTTCTTTATCTGGAATGTTTGATATTTTGATTTCTACTATTTCCTGGACAAAAGCAACGCACTGTTCTGGGTGCTAGAGGACAGATTTAGGTACACTAGTGTCAAATAAGGAATCTGGACGGTAGACTCCGGACTGCAGACTGAGGACCGAAGGTAAAATGTAGACTGAGGGTAAAGTACAGACTGCAGACTGTAGGCTTTTTAACTGAATTGTGTTATCGTTTGCATCATTGAGAGCTAAGAGTAAACAGGCTGAATGTAGCACCATGCAGGCTAACCTGAGTACAGGGAAGATATTATTTGTTTACAAACAGAGATTTTGTTATTTAAATATTCAAAATGTTAAACAAAAGTAATTCTTTGTTTTACCAGCCAATAGTTCTCTGGTTGGCATATTAATAACAATAGGTGATGATATCTTTGCTTTTATTCAGTCTAACAAGAGTGGTATAGGATCATGTGTATTAAAGGCACCCATGGACTGATACTCAACCTTCAGTATCCTGTCGGTTGACAGGATATCACCTGACATGTTGACCGAGTATCGGCCGACTTGCGGTCAAGAGTCGGCTGATATGTCAGTCGATACGTTGGCTGATATTTGCATGACATGTCATCGATGTCTCGACGTGTCACTTGATTATTGATTGGTATATCGATTAATATATCGATTGACATTTGACCTTGTGTCAGCAGATACTCGGTCGACATGTTGTTTGATACTTTGTTAGTTTATCGGCCGACACTTGGCCAGCAACTCAACCGCCGATATCTCGGTCTACCGTCAGTGGTGTATTGGTCAACTGGTGCTGGTATACTGTTTTTTTGTTAACATTCATTATTTTGATGTCAGCCATATCAGTAGCTACTGTAAGAAACAAGTCGTCTTTAATTATTCTCTATTGAACTAACCATGCACTATCATTGACTTTTATCAACTATCATTCACTTAGAACTTGTTAAAGTTCGTTATCGGGTAGTCAATAGTTTTTCCCGTTTGGCCAGAGTCGATGATAGCCAATCAGAGTTGATGAAAACTCTCATGATAGTCAACTCTTGTCAACTCTCATCCTTGTTTGGCTGGGCTTATACTGGATCTCGACAGACTGAGCCAGCTTGGTCAACCGGACCTGCCCTTCTCATGTAATCAGGCCCTTAAGTGGCGAAAAAACGATGTTGATGTCTACCCCCTACTTACAGATTTAAATAAATTTTGCTTGCTCCGGGATGAATAATGATAAAGCCAAGAAGCGCAAACTTCTCCAGGTGACAAATGTTCATCACCTTGATCAAGTAATTAACACATCAACGAGGATAACGGAAACGTCATCTACACTGATTGACTTATTGTTTACTAACATTTCTCATCGTGTCATTCACCGAGGTGTAATTCCATCACCTTTAAGCGACCATTGTTTGATCTTCTGTGTTATCAAATCAGGTGTTCCCAAGGCTCCAGGGAGAACCATCGAATATCGGTCATACAAACATTATTCAAAGCAGGAATTTGTGAATGACTTGAAAGAAATTGACTGGAACCAAGCTCTAAACAAGCACGACATTGACTCCGCGGTCAATGACTGGAATAATCTTTTTACTCATGTTGCCGATAATCATGCTCCGATGAGGAAAACAAGAATTAAAGGGACTCGTTCTCCCTGGTTAAACGCACAGCTATCTGAAGCTATGTACCAACGAGATTATTACCATCGTAAAGCCCTGAAAACAAAGTCTGCAAATCATTGGTCACGCTATAAGGAACTTAAGAACTACGTCAATAAGGAGATAAAGAGATGTAAATCGGAATACTACTCTAAACTTATTACCGAAAACAAATCTAATCCACAAGCATTATGGAAAACTTTAAACGACATAACATCTCGCAAAGAAAGAACTCCCATCTCCTGCATTGAGGCCGACGGTGTTCAATACTGTAGCAATAAATCTATCGCCAAGATTCTCAACGAACACTTTTCAACAATTGGAACTAAACTGGCACAAAAGCTCAGGTCTTGTAGATCCCACATCCACTCGGCGCCTGCGGTAAACTCGAATCTACCCCATGAATTTGCTTTCGAGCCAATTACGGAAGACTTCGTTCTTCGTCAGCTTAAGCAGCTCAAAACCAATAAAGCCATAGGCCTAGATAATATCAGTGCTCGTCTACTGAAAGATTCAGCCTCAGCAATCAGTGCCAGCCTTACTAGATTATTTAATCTTTCACTGGAAACTCGCACCTTTCCTTCTCTTTGGAAATCTGGAAAAGTGGCAGCGTTATTCAAGAAAGGTGATCGCTGTGATGCTAACAATTACAGACCCATCACTGTGCTGCCAACGATCAGTAAAATTCTAGAAAAAGCCGTATACACCCAACTGTATGCTTATCTTATGAACAATGGGATCCTTACATCTAAGCAATTTGGGTTCAGACCGAAGTTATCGACTGCAACAGCCTTGTCTCATTTTACAGACAATATCCTCCAGAATATGGACGCTGGTTCTTTTACAGGTGCTGTTTTTCTGGATCTGTCTAAGGCCTTCGATACAGTGGATCATCCCCTGCTGCTGCAAAAGTTGACGAATATCGGTCTCACCACCTCTACCACCCAGTGGTTTAGATCGTACCTCATAAACAGATCACAAATTACATCGGTGGGAGATGCTCACTCTGCTTCTACCGATATGCCGGCTATTGGAGTACCCCAAGGCAGTATATTGGGACCTTTACTGTTTTTAATTTACGTGAATGATCTTCCGGACTGTCATCTGGCAAGTGCTATTATTCTTTATGCTGACGATACTGTACTCTATTACTCATCCAAAAGCGTCAGTGATCTTGAACATCACATCATTATTATTATTTTATCAATGCTGACTTGGGGACAGTGTCTGAGTGGTTCTCTAGAAATCTCCTGACACTCAACATATCCAAATGTAATTTTGTTATCTTTGGAAGTCCTCAGAAACTGATTCGTATTCAAGGCATCTCAGTTAAAGTGGAGGGCACTAGTATTGAAAGATCTCAATCTTTCAAATACCTAGGCGTTACGCTTCATCAGTCTATGTCCTGGGCAGATCATGTTGATGCTATCAGCATGAAGATTAATCAGAGAATAGGCCTAATCAGGAGAATCAGGAATCTATTGCCGTTACAAGCTAGAGTTGCCTTGTACAATGCCCTAATCCTCCCTCTTTTCGATTACGGAGACGTTATATGGGGGGACAAGAACAATGACACCATTATGTCAGAATTACAGATTCTACAGAATAAAGCTGCTAAAGTTATGCTAGGGCAACCACCCCGAAGCTCGTCAACCGAAGCACTGAAGAGTCTTGATCTGAAGTCACTCTCCACGAGAAGGCTTTTTCACCGCTGCATCGCAACCCACAAGTGTCTTATTGGAGAAACCGATTTCAACTTTAATTTAACTAAAAATCAAGCTATTCATTCATACAATACAAGACACTCTAATGATATTCGCTTACCCCTACCCAGAACAAACTGGGGTAAACAAACTTTTAGTTTTCATGCCGCGAAAGACTGGAACAGACTTCCAACTGATTTAAAAGAGTGTACTTTTTTATCTATTTTTAAATCCAAGTTGAAAACGTTTTTAAAAGATCTTAGCTAATTTTTAAACCTCGAAATTTTGTAAAACTTTGTAATATATTTTACTTTTTCGTGAAAATTTTTTAATTAGTTAATTAATGCATGAGGGCCCCACTGAAGACCGCCTTGGCGAGTTGGGCTCCCTCTTTAAAAATTATTATTATTATTATTATTATTATTATTATTATTATTATTATTATTATTATTATTATTATTATTATTATTATAGATTTGATTTTAGATTCATATGAACTTATACCTAAGGGGCGATTTACATGGCTCTTATATATTTACAGTGATTCTAGTGACATGGCGTATGTAGCTGTATATGAAAGGCTGTTCAAGTTCATGCTAACAACTTAAAAAAATCACCATCGTGGTTACCTTTTGTAACAACCAACGACACAAGAAGAACCTCGGCCGTTTCAAGTTGTTGTTTTGCATTGAAGGTGCGACCAAAATGATCCCAAGATATTGCACAGTTAGAAACTTTCAGACAAAGTAAGCCCTCAGATATTTTGTTGAACCTTTCTGCTGAGGGATTTTGGTTAAATTTGGACAGAAATTGGGCTTTGTATTGATGCGGAATTTGAAGGCTGTAAAAAGAGTTTCATCCCTTGCGATAAACTAAGAGGTTAACGAGCGGATGAGCAGTTATCGAAAGATTTCTCAGTTCCAGACCTCACGCCACTTGACAATGTATAATTTATTTGCTTCCAGACCACCTACCGGGCATCGCGTATTTAAAATTCAAAATGACCCTTACAAAACAAAAGGAAAGTTAATCTTATATTTTCTCCAACATGATGTGGAGGCTCCTACCTTAGGTTTGTGATACTACTTGGTGTCAGTAGAGTACCTGTATCTGCCAAATGTCGGTCACTTGTCGATTGACATGCCAGTCAAGATATCGGCCGACACAGTGTCAGCTGATGTACATGTAGCGACCAAGTGTCAGTTGACATATCAGTCGATGTATGGACCGACACGCTGTCGGCCGAGTATCGGCCGATCTGTTGATCGATACTGGACCAACATGTCAACCATGGATCGACCAAGATATTAGCTGATACTCGGCTGAAAGTATCAGTCAAGTATCGGTTGACGGGTGCCTTTAATGCACATGATCTGTGGTATTCAGGCTGACTGGACTACATACTTTCACTAAGATTAGCCTGAATAATCCTGTTCATGGTTAGGACTCGATAATGGAAATAACAAGATATATACTTAAAAAGTCTGTAGTTGGCAGTCTACATTTTATCCTTAGTCTGTATTTTACCTCTGCAGTCTGCAGTCCACAGTCTGTGTTTAACACTGACCGTTTAGAGGATGGATGTCTTAAAGAAGGGGGAGAGGAGAGGGGCTGGAGGAGATGAGAGGGTATGGAACAGTCGGGAAAATTCCCCACTGTCGCTACAGGGTATGGATAGAGCTTGACATTACATCTGCCTTCAGTCAATTTGGTGCAGTGAAGTTCATAGTCTGGCCACACAGTGATGCCAAATGTCAACCTGGACATTACAACATCTAGCACGGTGTCCAGGGACATTCTTACACTGTACATGTACCTCCCCCCTTTCCTCCCAAAAATATATTTCAAGCCTATATACATGATTGTATCTCTCATGTCGTCTCCCCCTCTCAAATCGTACAACCCTGCATGATAACAGCATTATACATGTACATGTAATATGAAATTGAAATTTTACTGAATGATCTCTAATCACAATTACATGTAATTCATTGGGGAAAAATTCAACATAGAGAGAATTTTATTGACTGCTATGAATTGCATTTTATTTTTTATTCATTCAAATCAGAGGACTGCCAGCAAGTCATCTCATGATGAGGACAATAATACACAAAATTCCAAAAAGCAAAGACTTCATCTGGATCAGTCCATGCAGGATGATGGCCAGAATGATGCCCATTTAACATTTTCAAACAAGGAATCATTAAGTTCTTCAACTATGGCTAGATTAAGCTGTTTCAAAATGGACTCAAATTTAAAGGATCAGTCATCTATTGACAACGAGCTGGGAAGTGTGTCTAATTCTAGAGGTCACAAGGAACATTTCAAGCTGGATAATGATTTTGATAGCAAAAGTAGAAGGGCTCATATCTGTGATAATAATGAGGATGATTTAGAAGATATGGAGATAAACAGTAGCGTTCCTCATGAAAGCTTCAACATCACAAAATTTGCGTGTGTTTCACGTCCACCTGTGAAATCAATCAACAAGATCAAAGGTATCGCAGGCAAGAATGACTCAGACACCAGGACTAAATCTTCATATACCCCACTGGAACTACAGTTTCTTGAAGTGAGGGCTCAATACCCTGACGTCATTTTATTTGTGGAGTGTGGGTATAGGTACAGGTTTTTTGGAGAGGATGCTGAGGTAATTTTTCAAACCTTAACTACATGTAGTTATAATTTATAATGTACATGTACCTCCTTTTTAGCTGTGCTTTTCCTGAAACTATCAATTCACAACCCTCACAGAGGGGTTTTTTTGGTTAGAACCCTTCACCACCCCACTTCCAGTTCAGCATCATACTTTCCCCTAAAAATAGGGGGTACAATGTAAGTACGACTACATGTACCTTTGACTGCCAACAACGCATATAAGTGTACTTAGTGATCATGCTCTATGTACCACTTGTGATGTCATCGATTTAAATGTCACTAGATATTCTTGATAAGCATTTAGTATTGCTAGGATAGATCTCTCCACCCAACAGTCAGTTTTGGATATCGACAGCATTCTGACATAGCAAATTGGAAAACAACGTTATCAGTTTGTGTAAAAATGGTAGTAAAATGGCCCATTATACGTCCTGTAATTGATCAACACTCATCATTATTGAGGTTACAGGTTTGCATTTGGACAGTTCCTAGAGGCTTAAGCTCAGAGTTGTTGATCATAACTAGGGTAGTCTTTTGAGAAAATCCCAAATTACAGACTGACTTACTATGTACAGGAGATTAAATTATTGTAATAACTTACATTGTAACTTTAAATTAATTTTATTATCAATGCTTGTTACAATATTTATTGGGAGGGGTTCTAGTGAGAATGGCTTTTGGGTTAAAATATCATAGTTACAACTTGTCCAAACAGTAACATCAAAGGTTTGTTTTCTTTGTACCCTGTATCTACTAAATGGTGTAAAACATGTGAATATATTAAGCTATATTGTAGACATGATGATAGATGCGCATAGAGCCATAACTCTACTGGAAAAATGGTGTTACGGGTGCAGTGCTCTAGCAACTGAGCTATCAAGCCACATGAGAGTGGTCATGTGTGGGTTGGTCCTTTGTGTTCAGTGGACGTAATACTCAGCTCAAGTATATGAATTCCATGGTAATAGATGTCCAATAGTAACATTATATGTTGACACTGATGTGAATGCAGCCATAACATTACTGGAAAAAAGTAAGCTACATTGTGGACAGTTTAACATATTTAATATTGGATAACAACAAACTTTAATGATAATTCCAAAACAAAGTTGAGTGACTGGATGTTTCTTAATAACGATGGAGAGGGTTGCAATCTTTATTGCTTACAAGCTTGAAAAGGTAAATGAATGAAAACCAATTAACCATTATTATAATGTTGTCTTTTACAGATCGCTGCCAAGGTACTCAACATTTTTTGTCACGTAGATCATAATTTCAACACAGCAAGTATACCTACACACAGACTGCATGTTCACGTCAAAAGGTAATCAATGCCTGTTGACTGAAATTTTAATGTATCTTTGTGTCTCCAGTGAACTGTAAAGGTGACCCCAAAAAGTAGCCTACAGTATCTAAAACACTTTTTACCACAATCCTCCGTAGGAAAAAAGATGGTGATTGGTACATAGTTCTTAGTGCACAAAAACCTTAACAATGTTCGTTAAAAATGTACAGAAGAGTAATAAAACCTTCAAACTTACAATACACAATGTTCTTAGTACAGGGACAAATATTGTAAAAAAATTGGCTCTCCTTGTGCCTTATACGCTGTGTTAGATTCGCAAGGTATTGTGGTAAAATGTACAGCCACCATTTTTTTTCTATGGTGGACTGCTACTAATCTTGTAATCTGGTTGGCTTATTTGCCATCGTCGATAAGAGTCCAGACAATGCTGCTCGCGTCAATGTGTCACAAAATGCCTTTTTCAGCTCATGCTCTGAAAAAAAAAACATTCACCACTGTGACGATACGTATCGTTGTCAATAAGAGTACAGACCACGCTAAACCACATTCGATTTGTTAAAGAGCATAATGTCATTGTCGTTTCGTCATCATCATCATCATTATTGTATTCATTGCATTTATCATCATTGTCGTCGTCATCGTCATTGTCAGTGTTGTTATCATCCTTGATTTAATTATGCAGCTGATAAAAATGTTGGCAGCTCACGAGGTGATGTCAACCCTCATTAAATTATTAGATAAAGATCACGACTCTTCTAGCCACTTCTCGCTCGAAAATCCAGAGTTCAACAGCTTTGTGTTGAGTCACAATGTTCTCACCAGTAGAATACCATCCACACCTAATGTTTCTCTGCAGACCCTTTTTGAGAGTCTGTCCTTTTACTCAGATGGCTTTTGATAACATACAACACATGATATACATGTATGTCCTGCTCTTCAGGTTGGTTAGTAAAGGTTACAAAGTTGGAGTAGTAAAGCAAACAGAAACAGCAGCACTGAAAGCAGCAGGGGAAAACAAAAGCAAAGTTTTCACAAGAGAGCTGCAGGCACTGTATACAAAGACAACATTAGTTGGGGAAGGTATCTTTCTTTTTTCAAAACCATTTTTGTCTGTTTTGTTGACTCTGCATTGAAGCCCACGTACAGTGGCCCAGTTAAGTTAACACATTAGATCAAGCAGTCCAGGTTAAAGCCTTGAGGGTCATAACATTGCAGTCCTAGGTAAGACACTTAGCTGACAAAGTGCCTTTCCCTCCACTAAGGTCAGTAACCATGCCATAACATTATTCCATTTTTCCTTGTGTCTAGAACAAATTTGGAAACCGGTGGGGGAGGGCTAGAAATACATTAGTATGTCCTCCCAGTCTATTTGTGTTACAGAAACTGGGATAACCTATGACAGCATTGGACTCCTGGCACGATGCAGGTTTTATGTATACCTTAGGCTATCAAGACATGGTTATGATGAATCAGATTTGGCTTTATTTGTAAAAAAAAAAAAAAAAAATCAGCCCCTTCCTATAAATATAGCCTGATGCTTACAATTGAACAATGTTTCAGAGACTTCAGTGTTTTTTTTTTTTTTGAGACTCCAGTGTTAGATCCATGCTTTGGAGTGCATCCTGTCTTGCACTAAACTGTTAAACTCTATGAAACATTTTGTCATATTTACAGCAGGCATATTATTTTCATTTCTTAAATATTACATGCATAAACACACAAACATACATGTATTTATTTAATCACGAAAATGCCCTCCTTGATTGCCTTAAATATATATTAAAGATGTGAAGACACTGGAAGAATTGGATGAAGTTGATTCTGTGGAGATGGGGAGTGGGTATCTCATGTGTCTTGTTGAGGTTGATGCGCAGGACTCTAAAACAAGCAGTGACAGGAAGATTTTTGGCTTAGTGGTAAGTAATTTAATAAAAATAATAATAAAAAAATAAATAACACTTGATTAGCAAATCCAAGTAAAAGTTGGCTTTTCTATGCTACACAACTAGCTTACAACAAAAGACTAAGAATAAAATTAAAAATTAGTTTACACTGTTGAATAGTGGAAATAGTAAGTTTTGATAAGGGTGTGTATGCGTGCAAGTCAGGGTACTTTCTAAAGCCAATAAGGAAAGAGTGTAAAGTACTGTTGTCATTCAACTTCGTAAAGTACTGTTGTCATTCAACATCGACGGTTAAAGTCATAGCCAACTGATTACAGTAGTTTGAGGAGCGAATTCAAAGCTGAAGACAGCTGTAGATGCATTATCACACATTTAATAGCCGGCAAAGCCTTCTAAGCAGCCCTATGGTGCATGGCTGCCCCAGACAACCGCTGACCAGCGTTAACTCAAGTATAATTTTGCATAAATTACATTCAGTCACATAATTATGACAAAATACAAGTAAAACAAAACTTCACCTTTTTCAAAATTAAATATACTTTTATACTCAAGATTCTGGTAAATAATTTAAAAATTTATCTCAAACTGAAACCCATGCCACAAGAAATCCAGGGAAAAACGTTTACTGTGGAACTTTTTGATCGGTGTGCGACACTTGCAGACTGCAGACTGCAGACTACGGACTACATTTAGGTCTAAATAGCACTCTGGTTAGCCTGAATAGCACTCAGGTTAGCCTGAATAGCACTCAGGTTAGCCTGTTTACGGTTAGCTATTGGTAATGGAAATGGAATACAATATTTTAGTGAAAAAGTCTGCAGTCTGCAAGTGTCGCACACCGCTTTTTGATAGGCTGTTCAACCCTCCACTGGTGACGTCATCTATAATGAATTTGAAGATGGACCAAGTTTCACAGAACTAGAGTCTCATTTAGAGCACATCAGCCCAGAGGAGTTACTCCTTCCTGAATCCCTCACCACACAAACAGAGAACTTCATCAGGGATTATATTACAAGGGTGCAAAGGTTTGTTGATGGATCTTTAGTTTCTGATATTAGATTCTTTCCCAACATCTTTGAGTTCCTCCCCCCCCCCCCCCCCCCTTCTCTAGGGACAACCTGAGTAGGCCACTTACGAGGTTTTTTATAATATTGCCAAAACCAAATTTTGCAATAAATGAATATGAGCAATACCCCCAGCATTAAGACCAAAAGAGGTGTATAAGTTACTTGAACAAATGGAAGTAAAAGCTAAGCTTAAAAGTGGTGCAGATCAACCGCTCTTCCTTACTTGTTTTTTTTAGTCAAAATATAACATGGCAACCTCTTCTGTTGTAATGTACCTTCAGTTTATTTTAGGCTGGATTTTGAAAGCCTTATCTGTGACTTATACATGTATATGACAACAGAAATGGTCAAATTAAATGTCCTTAGGATATTAAAGGAAAAAAACGTGAGAAAGTTGTCCAACCTCCCTTACCTCCAAATAAAACAGCATTAAAATTTGGGATGCACAGTAGTGGGATTACATCTCAGAGCTGTAGGTAATGATCACAAGTGTTTGCCAACCAGAAATGTAGCTCTTCTCCACCAAATTCAGTGCTATATTTTTAACAATAATAATATGATAATTTAGGGATTTATATTGTGCTTTTTTCATGATGAGATGATCAACTGTGCATTATAACAATACATAGAACGAGAAAAACTAGAACATAAACAAGAGTTACATCGTGTGATGTGAAAAATATTAAACTATAGCTAGGAATAGAGAGCCTCACTGAAAGATAAAAATTAAACATTAATGATCTTTTCTTTATTCTCCTTTAGCTTTTAGCATCTTATTACATCTGATTTATAAATACATATCCTCTTCTCACCTGCTACATTTTCCTAACATTATTCTTCATTCTCTAATTTTAATATGTTAGAAATTAAGTGTAGACATCAGCTGCTGTATCCAGTCCTATTTTCCACTACTGGAAACAGAATTAAGTTAATATCACCTGCTCACCTCACCTATCCTCTTCGCGCTCTGCTGCGCATAAGGCCACAAATATCACCTGCTTATACCAAGCATATTTATTTTTTCAAAAAATTGTCATAGACCAGAGGACAGTATCAGACTTGAAAGAATGCCGGATCAATTGTTTGATAACTCAGCAGCCCTGAACCGCATCACAGGATTCTATGAAGACCAGAAGCCTGTGAGAAAAGAGGAAATATGCAAAGTGAATATCACAAGAGAATCAAATGAGCAGGAAAAATGTTCGGCATTAGAAATAATCCTCAAATTACCCAAGTCAGTTCAGACCTGTTTTGCAGCACTTATACAGTATCTCAAAGATTTCAAGCTAGAGAGAATTCTCCGAGTAACAAGGTTTGTACATACATGTATAGGGTGTACAGTCAACTCTCGCCTTGCGGACACCCCGCTATTACGGACGCTCGCTATTACGGACAAATTTCAGATCCCCGGCGAAAGCTATAGAGGTTTGACTGAAAACAACTCCCGCTATTACGGACTCTCGCTATTACGGAATTACGGACACTTTTGTGGTACCAACATAACAATTTTATTGTTTTCACTCTCGATGAAGCGGACACTAAAAAGTTCTCATGTAACATCATTACGTAAAATGGCAGTCTGTTCTTCTTCATTTGTCAACGCACACTTCAAAATAGTCTGGAAAGTTTATTTTCTCGTTCGGCCGGTCAGACTTTTGTCATGTAGACTTTTTGGTTTCTTTACTTCAGCTTGCGCCTTTTCCTTTTAGGCTCTTCAGTCGCTAAGCCCTCGTCCTCCTTTCTCAACGACTTTCTGGCACTCTCGCTGCTGTTGATCAACACGTCCAGTCTTTCAAGATATGCTTGGTCACCATACAATTCATAAATGACTGGAATCTCAAGCCCTAGACCGCCACCTCTGTTAATCCTCTTCCCGCAGATTATAGACAACCCTCTGTGGTTGTCCCTTTTCAGAAAGCACGACACAATTTTCGACAGCCCCAATGTGTCCTACAATGCGTCCATTTTCTTCTGGTATAGTGTATATTAACTCAGCACCCTTTAATGGCACTTTTATTTCCGTACCCCGCTATTACGGACTCTCGCTATTACGGACACTAAACGCCGGTCCCGAGGGTGTCCGTTATAACGAGAGTTGACTGTAATTGTAGAGCAATGTATGTCTCCATTATAACATTTGGCTAAGATTCCTTTTCAAAAGGGCTAATTTATCTTACAAATTATAAACTAAGCTAACTTAATATTTTCTTGTAATTAGTACCCTTTCCAGGTTCTCCATCCAAAACAAATGTCTAAAACTAAGTGGGCAGACCCTTAGGAACTTAGAAATATTTAAGAACCAGGTATGTGAACAACAGAGTGTGTATTGAGTTTTAGTGGTACTCTCAAGGTGGCAGATAAATTTACTACACGTGTACATGCAGTTAGTCATCTATGAGTTGGTAATAATTATCAATTATTGGACAAGGTTGAGCAAAATATCATGATTTGTCAGTGGTGAGCCAATTACGCATTCAGAGCAGACCATTATTTGTAGGCAGTTATTTGTAGATCAGATGCCGAGCTCTCAGCCAATGAAATGAAAGAAAAAAAGGATTGAATGATAATTAATTGTAAGTGATGCTCTCTACTAAATTACCATAAGTTTCATGAGATATTTTCATTAATAAATGTAATAATATGTTAAATATCCTCTTTAACATGGTCCAAGGATAGCAATTTGATTGAAACAACTTATTGTGATAAACAGTGATTTCACTGACTCCATACTTTAGTTGTAACATTGTGTGATTATTGCAACCATCACTACTGTAGTTGTGATTATTGAAAACTCCAAAAGTTTATGAAATTCCTTTACAATGGTGTGGCATTATAGACATACTACGCATTGCCTCACTGGAAGTTTTATTCCATCATCTTATTCACAGACCAATAGAAGTGAAAAGTCCACCTTATTTTGGGTCGTTAACCACACCACAACAGCTTTTGGCCGAAGACTCTTGAAAAAATGGATTTCACAACCATTACGTGATGTCAGGTACATTTGATTGTAACATTTTGGTGTATTCATTCTTCTACTGTAATAGTGTGGTAGAGCTCTAAACAGAACTCCTGTGAAAATAATTTTCCTTGATATGAAAGGTAACAAGTGGTGCAAATTTTTTTCTATCATTTAAAACATGTTTATGTTGTAGGCCAAAATGAAAGTCAGGTTAAAATGAAATTCCTTTGTCTCTTAACCCTAATTATTCATGGATCATGAATAATTAGGGTTAGAAGACAAAGGAAATTGAGAATCAAACTAGGTTAAAATCATTTTAACCTGAATTCAATTTTGACCTACAACATATATACTATACATAAAGGACTGGGAGAATATTGTTGCACTTGGTCTTTTTGACAGAAACAGAAAACACTTTCTTTGTTTCTGTTGAGAAACACATATGAAGTTTGGGAGAATGAGAAATGCTGTAGAAAAACAAGCTGCAAGCTAGTGTTTCAACAGCTTCTTCCATTTTCCCAAACGTTCATTAGTGTTTCTATTCCTTGATGGAAATATGTAGAAGATGTTTTCTTTTTCCATTAGAAAACACCACAGCAAAAAGAAAAGAAAATAACTTGTTTATTTCCGTAATGAAAATGTAAATTCTCTTTGCTCTCGCTTTCATTACATTAGCTCATTCAACAATCGTTCTGTGTTTCTATGAAGTCTTAGTATAAATCTACCAGAGTTCCCTCATGAATGCTGTTCTTTGATTGGCTATGCTACTCACTATGTACTCTGTGATAGATACATGTAGTGAGTAGTTGAACAGTGTGTGCTTGTTAACAAAATGACGGCCACTTCTTGGCATTTTTGAAGTGTCTGTGAAAACGATTTAGATAAAGTTTTGAACAGCTAGCAGATTTATACTAAAACAATTAGGTTATTCACTCTTGATTTCTTTGCATGATAGAAGACTCAGGCCGCGACCTCATCAACTATCACACGATAGAAATCTCGAGCTTATAATCTAATTGTTTATACAGAAGTACAGCTTTCAGCATCTGCTCTCTTACAGGCCAGGGTGTTTTCTAATTGGGTATATGTCTCTTAACAAGAAAATATCTTTACTAGAGAGATTAATATACGGCTGGATGCTGTGGCAGAGCTTTGCAGTCCTAGAGCATCATGTTTGTCATCTTTAAAGGGTCTGTTGTCTCAGCTTCCTGACTTAGAAAGAGGATTATGTACCATTAACCATAAAAAGGTGAGTTTTACATTTTGTCATTCCAAGTGCTTTTTTAAACAGAAGAAGAGAAAGCTGCTTCTTCAACAGAATCACCACCAAGTAAATTATTTCCCAATAATTTTTCTTCTTGGCTTTTTAGCTCGGATACTGACGTAGTCATTATTTGAGATATAGTTATGGGTGGAACAGGGCACTCCTTCCTTCCTTCCTTCCGTCCTCATTATTGATTCCTGTTTAACTTTTACTACATCTGCTGACCAGTATAAAAAGCGGTGCCCAAGTTGGAAAAGATTTATTCACCAAGTGATTTGTTTTTGTGGTCATATAAGCATGATGATAGATGCGAATGTAGTCATAACACTGCTGGAAAAGTGACCTGAATAAATTTTAAGGCTTTGAACCAGATTCGAACCCACGACCTTTGCATTACCAGTGCAATGCTCTCCCAACTGAGCTATGAAAGCCACGTGAGAGCAGTCGTGTGTGAGTTGGCCCTTTATGTTCAGTGGACGGCTCAAGTATATGAATTCCATGGTAATACATGTAGATGTCCAACAGTAGCAATTAAATGTAAACACGAAATGTGATTGCAGCCATAACACTATAATTGCTACTAATAGTCAGCCGATGTAAATTTTGTGAAACATATTCATTATATTGCTTTGGACAAAAACGCTGAGTTGTTAGAACAGCAGGCTCATGTAAAAAGAGTCACACTAAAGTCCTACGAGTCGATGGCTTGTTCAAGCTTATCCTTCAAATAAGTCATTGCTGAGCTTGTCCAAACGGAGTTGAATTATTGACTTTTTTAATGTTTCTTATTTGTGCATTCGTGGATCTGTTTGGATGTTTGACAATGGCGTCATTCGTCACTCAATGGGGCTGGAGTAGTGGGAGGCTGACAGTACAACTTGATGTAATTTCGAACGACTACGTTCGGACATATGAATGGACTCGCGTTATTTAGTTACTACAAAAACCCCATTCTCAACCTTTCATAAATCATTATCCGAGCTCAGTGGCTCAAAGTCAGTTTAGTCATAGTCATAGTCATAGCAATTTTTCTTGGACAACTCTGTCCAAGGGGGAAAGGTGCGTGAGGTTATCCCTATGTGAAGCACCAACCCATGAGACAAGGCCAGACCACAACACCGGGAACTACGTGCCCTACTCTTTTCAATAAGTGTGTGGGTTCTTTAACGTCCCCTGCTAACCATGTAACATTAGGGACCTTAAGCAACGACGACGGCGACGCCAAGGACGACGTCTAGAAAAAAATGAATTTATATTTTACCGTCGAATTTCGCACATGCCTAGATCTGTTCAGTACGTCTATCGGTCTCAGAAATTGCGCAAGCTTAATATGCAATGCCAGCGTACAATTCCAAAAGAAAATACGAAAAATAAGCCGCCGTCGCTCACGTTCTCCAAAATACCCAGAACGTGGTCATTTCACGTTGTCGTTTTACAGAGGACGGCTAAGAAATGTACCAAGAATTATAACGCACGTGCACAGCTATTGTTCTGCTCATTAAACCTTTTGTTTTGTGGCGTTCTCGTTGCCTTCGCTGTCGTGGTTTGCTTAAGGTCCCTATTGAAGATGCAGGAGACGGGGTCTACGGTTTATTGTTCTTATCCGAGAAGACCTGAACATCTAACCATTTGCAGATGAATTTACAAAGGCAGCACATTCTCCTCAGTTATTTAAGACCCTGAGTGTTGGTCCGGTCTAGGGCTCGAACCCTCGACCTTCCGCACAGCAGACTGGCGCTCTACCAACTGAGCTAACCAGGAGGCGGTCAAAGGCAGTTTGATTTTAAGTTAGTGACAATGACATGTACATTGTTCAAAGTTTATTTTACATCTACACACGTAGATCTGCCTTATAAAAGGGTCGATTTATGTTGCCTTAATTTTCTTTGCACAAAGTGCGGGCCTAGGGTACTGGTACAGTATGTAGTTATTGAAGAGAAACCAATGGCATGGCTATGTTTTTTAGCTTTTTCAAGTCATGCAAAAAAAAAACACAATAAAACTATGCTTTTGATGTAATGCCAATTGAAGGTTTTTATTCTCCTTTGTACTTATTGCAGTGCACGCCAGCAGAGTTTGTAACGATTTCAAAATCTCTGGTAAAGCTCATGAAACTTCTTCAATCTAACAAGGAAGTTGCTGCAAGCAAACTGGAATCTCCATTGTTGAGAAACCTTTTTACTGAGGTATGGAAAATTATTCGTTAACTAATAATAATTATAAAAGAGTTCTTCAGTGACATCAGGTTTATTTATTTTTTGTTATTTATTGGAACCCTCATGTGAGGCAACTCACTTTACTCTCATTGTGCCTCTCTCCACCCAGGTGTATAAATGGGTACCAGCAAATTTAATGCTGGGGTAACCCTAAAATGGACTAACATCACATCCAGGGGGGAGTAGAAATACTCCTAGTCGCTTCATGCTACATAAACCAGAGACAAGCTCCAGCTTGATGGGCCACTTGGCTCGTATGTAGACTTCACCTTTACCTAAAGTGAGGAAAAAAACTTACTTGTAAAAGTTCCTAGCCATTTTGTGCATTTTTACAAAATATAATAAATTATGTATAAGAAGTGCAAGGTCAGGAAAACGGCCAAGTATGGAATGAGAACTTTTAGGAAAACCTTGGTTGTAAAACATTGAAAATTAGAGAGAATTTTATATAGTCTTAATTGGTTTTGTATGGGGTTGTAGGTGCTATTTTCATAAAATCCCATTTCATAAGATGTTGATCAATTTTTTCAGGTCCCAAACTATCTTGATGATGTTGGAGATTTTCTGAAACTGATTGATGAAAATGCCGCCAAGTAAATACTAATTTGCACTGACACAATTGAGTAATAATTGTATTAGTACGGTTGTGTATGACAGGCTTGTCTCTCTTTTGGTGAGAATACATAATGTGTTACTGATGGAATTAAAGAACGACTAGCATGAAGAGTAACGGCATAAAAAGCAGAAAGGAAACAGTTTAAAAGGGAGACAAGATTTTTTTTCCTTTCAAAATACATGACTTTTCCCTCGTTTACATAACAATTATTCCATGAGCCCGAGTTGGATATGAAGTGATAAAATAACCAACGAGCACGTAGCGCGAGTTGGTTATAATCACTTCATATCCAACAAGGGCGAATGGAATAATTGTTTTAGTAAATTCTCAAACCGGTTTTTTTACCACAATTGCTGCTAATCTCGCAATCTGATTGGCTAATTTGCCGTGGTCGATGAGAGTCCATACCACGCTGCTCGCGTCATTGTGTCACACAATGCCTTTTTCAGCTCGCGCTCTGAAAAAAAACATTTTCTTTGACGTTGATATTGTGGTAAAAACAAATCGAAATGCGCTTAATCGTGCTCTAAACTCTTATCGTTAACGAGTACGCGTCATTGCTCGTTTCCCAGACATTTTTTTCGTATTGTTTCTGTATGTTGAGCGAGTTTGCAAAAGTTTTTGAAAGGTAAGTATGACGCGTACAAATTGCTCATTTGCATAATGCAGCGCGTGCACTTTCAAGTCCGTGTTTAGCAAAGATTTCCTTCCTTATCTTTGATATTGTGGAAAAAACAAATCGAATGTGGTTTAGCGTGGTATGTACTCTTATCGACAACGATACGCGTCATCACAGTGGTCAAAATTTGTTGCGGACTCACTCGGCTGCGCCTCGTGAGTCCACAACATTTTGACCACTGTGATGACGCGTATCGTTGTCGATAAGAGTACATACCACGCTAAACCACATTCGATTTGTTAATTTGCCGCCGATTTTTATTTCGGCCTTTATAGAGGGCTGAAGTTGAAAACTTCATGCGGAAAATTTTTAAACTTGGCGCACTATTTTCCATATGACGTAAAACTCCGACTATTGGCTCCTAGTCGGAGTTTTTTAGCCAATCAAAAAGCTAGAAATGCAATAGTCGGAGCTGAGAAAGTTTTTAAGCTAACGAATTTTTTAAAAAAGCGCTTAAATAAAGGTTAAATAAATAGCACGAGGGGGGCTGGAAGAATGAATTCGAGACAGTTATGCAAACCAGAGACCCAGTCGAGGTTTTCCTTAACTTTCGAGAATTCTCCCAGTGTTGAGATGAGGCTATGTAAAAACGGAAAAAGTCTCCTATTGTTTTTAGAAACACACTTGTTGTCAGTTGTTTAGTCTTGAAGTGATCAACATTATATTCTGTAAGAGAATTGCAGTTCTGGTGAAATTTTGTAACTTTGATATTCTCTCTACTTTTAGGGATGGCGATAAAACCAAGCTGTTTTGTGACCAGGCAAAGTTCCCTGCAATTTTAAAATGCAACTTGGTGAGAAGTATAACAATTTGTCGCTCTGAAGCATGCGTTTTCAGGGTCACCGACAAAAGTATTGTTTTTGTATTGTATTGTTGTTCAGTTTGCTGTGAACTGTAATGACCAATTCCAAGTTGTGTTTTGCCTCTGTTTCAGAACGAGTCTCCGTACAAAGCCATTTTCATTTCCAAGACTCGTTTTGAAAGAGAGGCACAAGGCAAAACTCGGAAATTTTATAGCTTTCATCCATTTTGAAGACAGCTGAGTCTAGTGGTTAACTAGGGAGTCAAATCTGGAGGACCCTGGTTTAATTCTCTGTCCTGACTTCTTGTGGAACTGTTTAACAGTAGACCCGAATTTAATTTTTCGGCCATAATTGTCAAATAGGTCAAATAGCCAACTGGGCTACCTCCTGTCTCATTTCAGTTGGGATTCTTAATTAATTTTGTTATATTTGCTGTATTTGTTTGCGATGATTGAACAAAAAAGTGAACTTTATTTTTACCGCATTTCCAAACACCGAGGAGAGAGTTGAAAACGCGACTCGCAGATGAGAATTTTTGGCAAACTTCGGGTGCTTCCAACTATGCCCAAGATTCCGAAAATTTCGGTCTGAAGCCAAATGGACAGGTCCGTTCCGGTTCCTTCTGACCGGAAAATTCGGGATCACCTCTGGAGGTTGTCGGACCCAAATTTGCCGTTCCATTTTGACAAACTGGTTCATTGCCCTACTTCTCTTCACTTATGTAGCGAATTCGGAAAAGGAATAAACTTGGTATGCCTGGTTTGATCGGAAAATGTCATCCCATTTTCCTCGGTATTTCCACTGGTCTCTGACCGGTTACTCTGGCATAATTGAAAACACCCTTCGAACTGTTTGAAAATGTGGTTTAACACTGTTTCAAGCGTTTGATTTATCTTCTCAATCGAAACCAAAACTACATGTAAATAAGAACAACACTCTCTTTATAATCCTTCCAGTTGTACTTACTTGCCCACCCTTCATCGCTAAATAGATGTATGTACACTTTGTTTTCCCGTAATTTAGGAAATTGAAAAGATTGTAGCAGACTTGAAGAGCCACCGTTCTGAAATTAGACAGATTTTACGCCACCCATCGCTGGATTACTGTTGTGTATCAGGGAATGAGGTATTATTGTTAGTATTTTATTTCAGAAATAGTTGGCGGAGTGTTGTTGAAGGCCTTTGTTCCACGCGGAACTTAAAGATTCAAATCAGTGAGTCAGTCAGCTATTTATTCATTCAATCCGTCAGTCAGTCGGTCAATAAGTTAGTCAGTCAGTGTAAGTCAGTCTGTCAGTCGGTCGGTCGGTCGGTCGGTCGGTCGGTCGGTCGGTCGGTCGGTCGGTCGGTCGGTCGGTCGGTCGGTCGGTCGGTCGGTCGGACGGACGGTCGGTCACTGCGTCACTCTGTCCATGCGTCATTCACTCAGTCAGGCCGCGTGCTAACATAAGACAGTGAGGGAGCCATATCATGCGATTGCTATTTCACATTTTTGAGATTGATTTGTGTTTTTCTCGGTAAAAGTGTTTGTTGAAGTTATCCTAGCATGTATTTGGTAGTCGTCTTTTGCATGACTTTTTTTGTCTTGTAGTTCTTGATTGAAGTAAGGAATACAAATTTGAAGACGGTGCCTAGCGACTGGATCAAAATTAGCGCGTAAGTTCCAAGAACTGTTTCTGCTCCATTGAATCTTGGTTTTTACCTATTGGAAAATTGTTCATTTTACGCAAATCGATGTGACTAAATATCGCAAAGCTCCTCCAATTAAAAACGCGAACGATAAAATTTCACCAGTGAAAAAGCAGCTTTCGCCCTATTAGCAAAGGGCATGATGAATTTGAACAAACGATTAAAAAAATTTACAAAGTTTCTGAGACTGCCATTCATTTAAAATCACAGGCTTTGAAGAAACTGCGGAAGACAGATAACTTGTGCTCTATGGAAGAGTTTATTTCTCGCCAGCAAAGTTCCTTATCTTAACTCTCTTTACCAATGGTCACACATTCCTGTTCATGTTCCTTAAGAGAATGTGGTGTTACATCAAAGTAGTGTAGGAAATGGGGGAACTAGGACATTTCTGGATTTTACGCATCTCAGCGTAGTTAGTGTAAAAATCTGAGTCTAAAATATATGATATAATACACTGAAACAGCGTGGTTATGCGTAGGTAGTGTAAGTAGCGTAGATATCGTAAAAATTAGACATACTATTTTACGCACAAAAATGCCTGAAATGCGTAGGATAGTGTAGGATATAGTAAAATTTAGATTGTTCTCACGATGCGTAATTAGCGTAGTCTGATGCATCAGACAAATATTTTAATTGGTCGATATTTGCATGTCACCTATCATTAATATTCAAAACACGTACTCACGCATACTAGCGTGTGTCTGAAGTCAGTGGACAGTGTCATACATCTTTAAATATTTATCAATAATTGGGCTATTATCAATCACAAAATTGTCAACGCTTGTCATTTGATTAATTAAACTTTCTCGGTTAAGATCACCTGAGCGCATCGCTTCTCGAATCATTATTAACAAATGCTGGTAACTTTGATAGGCATAGGTACAATTTTGAATTTTTAAGTCTAAACCTTTGTGTTCCATGTAGCCTTTAACTAATAATGCTACTGTACTAATCGCTATTAGACTGATACCACCAGTAGCGATAGCGCTAGCAATACCACCTGAAGCGGTCAGTACAGAGAGTGAATTACCAATGAATTTGAACAATTTGAATCTTTTGTAAGCCTTTTTAAAAGCCCAACATTTCCTATGATAGCTTAGATAATAAGACTTTAGTTCGTCTACTTCATCAGTTGATAATTTGTCTGAAATATGATTCCAATCGAAAATATTCTTTTTAGCCACCATTATATTATTTTATTATATTTATAAATTAAAAACAATTTGATCACTATCATAACCCATTTGGATTAATTCATCATATATTTTTTCAGTTTGATCACCTTGTAGGTTTACAGTTTGGTCTCTAATAAAACCGTTACACGCTAACTTTTTCTTCCAATCTTTTAAATTAAAACCTTCAATCTTTTCAAATGAGGTGATTGATTTTTTTCCCCTCTTTTGAAGAGAAATTTTAATAAACTTTCTACTTTCATCTATCAAAGAAGATAAACTTTTAATATCCATCTATTCTTTGGATAAGATAAATTTTTCTAAAAGTCATCAATTATTTTAGTCAAACATGTCTAGATGAAACGCGTTTCCGGGAATCCCCTGTAGGTATGAGTCATCAATTATTTTAGTGATTACAA
This sequence comes from Micromussa lordhowensis, assembly GCA_964020085.1. Lineage (NCBI taxonomy): Eukaryota > Metazoa > Cnidaria > Anthozoa > Scleractinia > Lobophylliidae > Micromussa > Micromussa lordhowensis. The sequence continues at coordinate 2,035,111 of OZ026597.1, forward strand.
ACTTCAAGGTAGATTACAAAATTATAGAAATATTTTTATCTCGTGAGTTTGTAGCTTAGTTTGTAGCTTAGTTTGTAGCTATACAATAGCTTTTATTGTCTAGATGAAACGCGTTTCCGGGAATCCCCTGTAGGCATGAGTCATCAATTATTTTAGTCAACCATAGCTTTTATTGTCTGGATGAAACGCGTTTCCTAAACTCATTTGCATATTATCTAGACAGCTTGCAATTACATATCAATTTCGATCAATAAGTTTACCATCGCGTGTGTTACGGATGAATTCGATGTTTTGCTTCGAAAATTGATCCTGTCGCCGGCTTTTATCGTAATCGGATCGCTGAAAATAGTGTGATTTGACCATTCATTGACAGGTTTGGCAATTTTTAAATCTTTATCAGCACCATTAAGAACTAAGCCGACGATCACTTCAGATGCTTGATGAATGCCAGCGCAAACACAAATGCTGCCACGAATTATTTTACCGTCTACAGGACTAGGCCAACCATATTGCTTATTTCTCTCACATCCATTACCGAAACTCCATTGGAGAGAACCTTTAATCAGTGGTCCATTCTCTTCTGCATAGACGGTGATGAACGGGTATGTTTTTTGCGTATTAGCTGCTAAATTATTATCTTGCGTCTTAGTCTCTAAATCATTGTAATCGACTTTGCTTTTTAATGCATCATTGAATTCGATTGCTAAAGTTCCTAAATCAGTAATTAAAGCGTAATCCTTTAAAGCCGATGAGTTAGTCTTTTTAGCTAGTTCATTGTTAACGTATGTAGTTGCTGCTTTTGTCTTTAATAAATCAGATACGAAACGTTTAGTGGTTGCGTCGTGATCATCCATTGGAGCGGAAATGTTAGTTAATCTCTTGTTTTGTAAATGGAAATGATTGTCTGGAGTTAATTTTAAACCTATTCTTTTTTTAAGCTTTTCTACTTTTCCTGTTGTTGATGGTTTGTCATGTTGTCCATTAGTAAACCCCATATATATATTTATATTATATAATAGTTCCTTGACTCTTTTCAAATTCTTTCACATTTTCAAATGCTGTACTATTATTGTCCCAAACATTCTTTGTTACCAATCCTCTCACCTTAGTGAAAGGATTATCATCTACATTTATTCTTCTTATAGTTCTTAGTCCACTACTATCAGTAAAAAAATTATTAATAATAATTGGAGCACTAATTCCACTAAAAATTAGGTTCATATGAGTGTCTTTAAACCAAATCCAAAATAGGACTTGCTTTCCTAAAGCGTTATTTGGAATATTAAATGTTCTTAAAGATGGTTCATCTATTGTAGGATTACGTGAAATTACGACTTTGCTTTTATCAACATGAATATGTTCATAGCCAAGTAAGTGCCTATATCTAATACTTATAGACATTACACTATTTGTAGTAGCGCTATGTTGAAATACATAATAAAAAGTTAAATCACCTTTGTTATCACCAGTAGTTACAAATGCATATGTATTTGGTGTTTTACCTTCATTACTATCAGAAAAATACAAATCTTTTATTAAAGAAATCTTTGAATCATTACTTAATATATATTTTACTATTAATTCTACTAAATTTTTATTTTCATTAATAGTAGGATTTTCTTTTGCTATTTCACTATTTACTTTTACAATTTCACCATCAACATATTTTACAACATTATCTTCTGTTTCATTTAGTTGTTTCACATTAACAGCATCACCGTTTTCATTCCCATCAGATAATCCTTTTATCTGACGATTACCCATATCTATAGATGCTTCATAATAGACGATTTTGTTTCTGATGGTATAGAATCTATCCCAAATTCTCGAGTCAACGTCATTCTGATGACCACTGACACCATAAAGGACTACAAAGATGTCGGTTTCTGCATCATAAGTGTTACCACTCTTGTACTTTAAAGTTAAATCAATATCTAAATCAATAATCCCAATGTTTCCATATTTGTGAAAATTCACTATTGTTCTACTGTGATCGGAAAAAGTATTTGTATTATTACGTGAAACATTCAAAGTTTCAGATACAGCGTTAACAACCACTTCGTCATGATCTACTTTATCATTGTAATACATTTCAAAAGCTAATGTATACTCACCTAAATCTAACGATTTTAAATCAATAGTTAATCGGGTGCTATAATAACCGATAGCAGAGTCATACTTAATTTTAAATTGATAAGTAGCTTTGTTGATATCATAGTAATCTTTGTCGACTTTTCTTACTTTGGTAATATCATCATCATCTTCCTTAAATAAATCATCATCCATGACAAAAGAGAATTCATTATCTTGTCGGTTTGCTTTAATATTCAGTTCTTCAAATTCACTAACTTTGTATTCAATAAAAGATCTAAGTACTGAGTTATTATCAGTAACTCTCCTATTAACATAGTTAACATTAGTTGCATGTGTGTTATCTGATGAATTTGGATCTTTCAAGCGGATAATGCTATGATTAGCCATATCAAGATTTCCTTCCATGTCTCTATCTCCTAAAAGTGGTAGATAAGTAGATTTTGCATCACCAACTGTTAGGGCTGCGTCGTCTACAGAACTACTACTAATTCCAGTGATAGCATGATCACCCATTTGGAGACTTCCTGTCATTGATCTGGAACCATTTAAAGGTAAATTCAAATTATCTCCATTGTCAACATAAGTTTTATTAACAGCATCATCACCACTAACTGGATTTGGTAAACCATAAAGATAACTATTATTCATATTAATTGGACTATTACCATCAGCAACCATGGTTAATCTACCACAATTTGTAATGAGATTATTATTCATGTTTAGATCACCTGTCATGGGCCTTGAACCATCCAATTTTAATACATCTGTAGGTAGCTTACTTATTTCTGCTAAGACAAATGCCTTGGAGACCAAATCATTTGTATCAAAAGTATTGACACCATATGGTTCAGTATTTCTTATCCGTTTACCTTTTAAGTCATAGTCATCACCTTTTAGTTTTAAAAAGTTTTCATTGACATAAAGTTTATTAACAGCCATTTTAGAATCTTTTAAAGCATTAGGGTAATCACTGATTGGGACATCATCTTGAGTCTCTAAATCTGTTATTTTTTTACTACCAATATTGAGATCTCCTGTCATAGCGCGTGAACCATCTACTTTGAGATAAAGACTTAAATCAGGCTGTGGTATGGAAGCAATTTGACTTTCTAAATAAGTCTTTGTCACAGGTTGCTGAGCCCCAGTTGGAATAGGTAAGCTAAAAATCCTATTTCCATTCATAGAAAGATTACCCGTCATGTTTTGGCTTCCGTTTAGGAGTAATACTTCTAACCTATCTGCTTTTCTAGAAGATAAATCATTAATAGCAATATCCTGTTTAGCGTCTTCATCGTCAACATATTCTTTGGTTGTTGCATCTTTAGGGTCAGTAGGATTACCAATATTGATTATCTTTTCATTATTCATATTGATCGGTTCAAAATTTAATATTGTTCCTGAAAAATCAGTACTTTTAACATTAAATAATCTATGATCAAAACTAGTCCTTTGTATTCCTTTGACACATCTACTAAAAAATAGAAATTTAAAATTAGAGTTACTGGAACCATAATATCGAAATTGTAAACGGATGTTCACATCTCTTTTCGAACTATTAAATATTATGTAAGCTTTTGCGTAATTGCTAAACCAATCATGACTAAAATCAATTATGTTTGCATTACCAGTGACATTTGTAAATAATAGCCTATCTGAATCACCATCTGTAACTATATTTGTTCCATCATATCCAAATATTTCAAAAACGATAGAATAATTAGGATCTATTTCTAAATTGTTCACTAGTCGAACAGTAGAATAAGCATAACCAGATTGCGCCCCTTCTCGAGGCGCTTCTAATAGTTCAAAATGATCAGTGTGCCCAGGAATAGGTATAGATCCTTTAGTACATTCTGCTTTATCACCAAAATCTTTATAAAAAGTAAAACTAGGTTGCAAATGATAATTTGTCCTATGATCTGTTGTCATCTCCTTTAATTGTTTTAGAGGTACAGCATCATTATCATTAGTAGCATCTTCTAAATCACTAATTTTATGATTATTCATATTTAAATGACCAGTCATTGAAGTTGTTCCATCTCTTTTCAGATAAGGTGACAAATCAATAGCTGATAGGTTATTATCAACATACTCCTTTGTAGCTGCATCATTTTTATCGATAGGAGCAGCTACTTCAGTTAATCGCTTACTATCAATGTCAAAATTACCATCATCAGTTAGACTAAATCCAATTCCAGGTAAACCAGGATCACCTTTTTCACCTTTACCAGTTGCTGATGGTGATTCAAGTTGTCCATTAGTAACACCCATATATAATATACTAAATTAAATTTCTTCTTCTTCTACTTCCAGACCCTTAAGACGTAACATTTTCCGATGAATATTAAAATCTTCAGAATCTTCAGATTCAGATGTGTCTCTCAAATAATCGATATGTAAGCTATAAAGACTTTTAGTTAACGACAATATTCTATCGTCAATAACTTCGTTGTACTTTTCCTCAATTGATTTTAGTTTTAGTAGCATAGCACTAATATTTTCATAATAAAAATCCATTTCTGACAAATCAACTATTATTGAATTTGTTAGTCTCTTACATTCTTCTTTATCATTTACTTTTTCATTAACATTACCATTACCATTGCCATTGTCATTACCATTTCCATTATCCATCCTATATATTTTCATTGAAATTTTTTCTGATTGTCTTTTTTGTCTTATCAATGTACGCAAAACTATAAGGCTCACTAGTCGCACTCTCGAATCGATTCTTAGGTACATTGACTTCTTTACACATTCTTGCTGTCTCTGCATTACTTGGAGAGTCAAAAATACAAAAATGAGAGCAATTCAACCTGATGTCTTTGGGAGTGAGATAATAAGATTGACTTAAATAGATTACACTACAATTTTTATGACGACCACCAACAAAATATTCAATGAGTGGTTTTTGGTTTCTTTCACAAGCGTAGTCATCAAAGATAACTATTTTTTGATTATCATTATCTAGGCTTTCTAGAGGAATGACATCACTATTGCTCTCTTCTATAACATCATAACCAGCCTCTTCTGAAATGGGTCGAAATGTTTCTAATAGTTGTCTGTACTTCGGTTGCTCGAGATTTTTAGAAAACAAGTAAATCTTATCATAGTAGAGTAGATTATAAAGCATATGCATAAGAACGTTAGTTTTACCACAACCGCTTGGTCCACAAATTAACATTCGAAAAGTGTCTGAAGGCATATAAGGTAGCAGTCGTTTGAAATTGCGGTCATTATTAGAAGCTGAATCATAATTAGGAATTTTCATCTATATAATTAATATTTTTTTAATAAATGTTGCATATTATTTCACATAATATAAAAAATATAAATATTATATGAGTCTCTCAAATTGGAAACGATTAGCTCAGAAGCGGACAGAGACTGGAAAGATGAAGAATCAGCTATATGATGAGATCACTGAAGAGAAGATAAAGAGTAAGACCTCTGACGCAAGGATAACAAAATCTTTTAGACTTGATGAAATCATAGAGGGTTTAAGGGCACAAAAGCCTAAGAATAGACCGCAAATGAGAATACGTCCTGCCCCCGCAGGTAAACCAGATGAAATTGATTATGCACCAGAAGTAGATCCATATGAAGATATGGATGTGGAAGGATTATTAGATCTCCAAGATTACGTAGCGCCCCAGGCAGAAAAACAAATAATACCTAAAGGCGCGCCACCAAAATATGAAATGGATCCTAGTTTTTGGAGAGGAGATGAATCTTTACCACCAGAATATTCTTTTGTGGAAGAAGGACCTTTAGCAATTGAATCACCACCTGATGATGATGAAGATTTAGATAGAGGAGATATTAATAGAATTTTAGATAGTGCAAATCTTCCTAACTATGATGATGTTGAAATGAGATTATCCCAACCAGAAATGACACCAGTTAAACGTAGTAAATATCTCGAGAGTAACATAAAAAGAGCAAATTCTGAAATAAGCAGTATTACAAGTAAATTTAAGACAAATACAACTAATAGACTAAAACAAGCCATAAAAAAAGGATTGCCAAAAGATGTAATAGAAAAGCTAGAGCGAGAAAAGGATATGGCTCATAAATTTGCTGATAGTAGACTAAAACCTATTCAAGAATATAGAGACTATCTAAAAGTACAGAAAAAGAAAAGTACAAAGGGAAGTGGCGTCAAGAGGGGAAGTGGTGTCTATTTCTATAATGATGCTCAAGAATTACTAAAGAAATTAACACTAATTATTGGCGAAATGGAAGCAGGCAATACAAGTGTCAAGATGAGAAATATGGGTCAAACTATCTTAGACGCTCTATTAAGAACAAAATCAATAAATAAGTCGCAATATCAAAAGTTAGTGAAAAAATATTTCGGGGTTTAGTAAATATTATTTACATTAGTATATGGAGAGAGAAATCTCATTAAGCAGTTTTGCAGTTAAAGATGAACCTGGTAATCGACCTGGTGATTTTACTACAAGGTTTTCTAGAACGCTGGAATATGAACACAGTGATGGGATTTGGTATATTGGTTTTAATAAAATTATTTCAATGGCTTTTACATGGACAAATATAAATTCTGGTTATAGCAATCAAAAGATAGCTTACAGTAAAGACGGAGGGAAAACATTTACAGATATTGATTTTCCAAAAGGAGTTTGGGATTACACTGATATTGATAATTACATTAAGGAAAAGACTAAAACAGTCCGCGGTGATGGTGATGAAGAATTTCCAATTACGGTGACTTTTGATGAACCAACTTTTAGAGTCTTGGTGACTTTAGACGCTAACTATCAGCTTGACCTGCGTAAATCTAATTTTGGTAAACTAATAGGATTCGATAAGGTGATCTTAAGAGATGAGAGAAACGTTAGTACTAAGATACCTAACCTATCAGAAGATACAGATGTCTTAAATATTCATTGTGATTTAGTCTCTGATTCATTAGTAGATGGGAGAGAATCAGATATTGTTTTTAGTTTTGGTACAGGAACGCTGAGACCTTCTTACAATTTTACACTTGAACCGCGTCGTGTTATATTTAATCCTATCAATAAAACAAGAGTTTCAAGCGTTCGAATCTATTTAACTGATGGTTTAAGAAGACCAGTCTATTTAAATCATGCTGACACAGCATTTTCATTAATCTTAAAAAAAGTTCCATTCTAATTAATTTTATTAATACTAATATATAATGAAGTCAAGAGAGTTCAAAAAGATTTATCACCCAAGAACGGGACGATATGTCTACAAACACCGCGGCAATGGAATTATAGTAGATAATCTTATGAAACCACTAAAAAAGGTAGCTAGTGCTTTAACTGGACAGGTTTTAAAACCATTTGCTAAAAAAGCAATACAAGCTGGTGTCGCTCATGCGGGAGAACGAGTTGGTAAAAAGGCTGCTGATAAAGTTATAGAGCGATCAGGTGAGCTTATCCGAAAAAGGCTATCCTCAGGATCTAAAAAAGCAACAAAGTCAACAAAGTCAACAAAGTCAACAAAGTCAAAGCCAGGTAGAGCAAAGCCAAAAACGCAGGAGGAAGTTTATACACTGATTAATAATCTTATAGCGCGATCTTAAAGAAAAAAAAATCTGATAAAAAATATATAATGGCATTTAGATCACCAGAGAATGTTCAGAGAAACGAACTAGTTCAATTTCGTCTTCAAGACGCTATAAGAGCTCCTGCCAATACTCAAGAGCAAAATAAGAAAGGATACAAATTTCATGTTACTGATCGTGGTATTATGCTTGATTGGTTTAACGCCTTTTTTGAAGTGCGATTCAAATTAGACCTTCGAGCAAATGGTGGAGACAATGCAGACGCCAGAACAACAATTATTAATGGATCGCATTCATTAATTAAGCATATGGTAATAAAGAGTGCAGGAAAAATCGTCTATGACACTGATAATCTTCATCTTGTAACTTTTGCAAAAAATCTTTTAGAATATTCAGATGATTTTGGGCGTAGTACAGCCAAAAATAGCTTATGGTATTTAGATACAGATGCCACTTCAGATGATACAAACACTGGTTTGGAAAGTAGGCGTTTATTAACAGCTAACAGAGCTCATGTTAATACAAGTATACCATTAAATAGGTATTCTTTTTTCGAAGAATTAGAAGGACGATTGTTACCTCCAATGGATCTCCAATTTGAAATAGAACTGACACCAGACGCTGAAGTCTTATATGGGGCAGTTGATACATTGAGATTAGTAATTGATCGTTTTTATCTATGGGTACCACGACTAGAACCAAAAGATGCTCTTATGACTAAATTCATCAGTGAATACCAAAAACCCAGTAAATGGAAATACCTCAAAGAAATGTACCAAACTTCAGATACAACCAGAAACAGTGGTGATTTCAGAATCTCAGCTAGTATTGATAAAGTACAACATGTTTTCCTCTACTTCCAGAGACTTAAGACAAATGATATGTCAGCAAATCCTTATATTTTTGATACTTTTAAACTTAATGCTGCTAACAATAATAGTCATCTTAGCACATGTCGTCTTGAATATGGTAATGGTGTCTTCTATCCAGAACTTGAATATGATACAGAAAGTAAAACAAGAATCTATTATGATTTAATGAATTATTCATGGAAAAAGAATGATTATAATACAGGTACTCAGCTCAATATCAGTAATTTTTCGAGTCTTTACCCAATGTTATATTTTGATTTAACTTATCAAACAGAACAGGTAAGCAGAGATCCAAAGCAACTTAACATAAGATTTCGCCTCTCACAAGCCGCAGCTGCTGATTTCCGAGTGCATGCAATTGTTCTCTATGAAGAAGATGTTGTTGTTGATAAGGTGGGAGATCAATTAGTTATTGTATAGTCTAAAAAAAAATAAAAAAATAAAAAAATATTTAGAAAAAAAATATTTTAATATAATATATGAGAGTTAAAGAGAGTCAGAATGAAAGAGCAGAAAAAGAACAAATAGTCGATTTTCTTCATATTGACCCTTCAAAGATAACTTTTACAAAACCAAAACCAAATAAGCATAATGGAGCACAGATAGGAATATTATACAATCGAAAGCCATTGTTTGTTAAATATGAAGGATTTACACAATTCGGTTCAAGAGAAAAATATGATGAAGATGGTAAGTACCAAGGTACTAGTATGCAAATTAATTGTGAGGGTGAATATCTAAAAAAAGCTAAAGAATTAGACCAATTCTTCATTGATTATATTCATTCTTTTAATGATGAAGAAATACCAAGAGAGGTTGTAGAGGGATATGATGAATATGGACAAGGAGGTTCTTGGAAAAGAATTTGTAGAAAACCATATATAATTGTTAATGAAAAAAGAATGTATACAGATTACCCATCAAAGATGGAGTTTAATTTTTTTTATCGCAATGACAAACTATTTACAACATTTTTTACATGGGATAAAGAAAAGATTGAAACAGAAGAAATAGGTCCGCGAAATACAGTTAAATTCATTGCTGCCTGGTTTTCTATAACAACTGGAAATTTTGGAGCTACTTTAAAACCAAAAATAATGCAAGTAACATTTCTAGAGGAAGAAAATATTTTCGATAAGTTTCTCTTAGATGATGATGAAGAAGAAGATGAAGAAGTTGACTATTGGATCTGATTAATAACAACTATTCCAAAGTCATAGACTATTCCAAAGTCATAGAATAAATATTATTTATGAATTTTAAAAAAAGTCCATAAATAATATATAATGACTGAACTACATCAAATTTCTATAAAACTTTCTGAAGGCCAAAAACGAAAACTATCTAAGGCTTACAGAAACAGAGAAGAAATAAGTTTACGCTTAAGTAAAAATGCGTTAAGTGGTTCCGATGTTCTTATGGTACCAATGAATACTGTTAAGAGACTCGCTAAGGCCAAAACAGCTAATCGAGGAATGGTAATTACTATATCAAAGTATAATATCAGGCGACAAACTGGGTCTGGTATCTTTAGCTCAATATTGCCAGTATTAAAGAATGTAGCACCAACTATCGGTAAAACACTAGGATTGTCTGCTCTAGCAGGGTTAGCTTCTGAAGGTGCTAGTCAAATAGTTAAGAAAATTAGTGGCGGACAAATGTATCAAGTACCAAATAATAAACTATTTATGTTAGCTCAATTGGGTGATCTACTAACTAAAGGACAAATAGGAGATTTAGCCCGAGCTCATAAATTAGGAGAAGACTTACTTTTCAAAATGACACAACGACAAGTAGGTAATGGTATTGGAACTTTAATAGCTAGTATTGCTGCTCCAATGATTATTGATGCATTAAAAGGAGGAAGTATAAAAGGTGGAGCTCCTAGAATGGGCAGTCCAAGATCAAATGGAGGAGGAGGTCCTCGTATGGGAATGCCTATGGCTCCACCACCTTTTATTGGTACTTGGGGCAGGGGAAAAAAAAAAAAAAAAAGGTAAAAAAGCCTAAATTCCATAAAGATATCCCAATGAGTAATTTTGATCTTTTAGATTGGTGTAAATACTTGAAGATACCTATCAAGAATGTTTTAAGTAGAGATCAGACTGTACCACATCAGCATAAGTTAGCGCTTTTTATCTATAATTTAGAACCTCATTATATGAGTGGTAGTCATTGGGTTACAACCTATGTTCGTGATGGTACAATAAATTACTTTGACTCTTTTGGTATGCCACCTTTTCAAGAGTTGGTAAACCATGCAAAAGAGAAAAACTTAAATTTATTACACCAAAACCATCAAATACAGAATCTCTATACTACAACCTGTGGCTATTTTTGCTTGTATTTCTTGAATGAAATGCATAAAGGAATCTCTTATTTCGATTTATTGCAAGTTTTTAGCTTTGACACAGAAGAGAATGAAAAATTCATAGAAAAATACATTAAACGATTGCTTAGGTAGTTTTTTGGATTTGTCGGAGCTTATTTAAATCTCGTTTCAAACTATTTCTCAGATTTCTCACTCTTTTAGCTTCTCCAGAACAACATAAAAAGGCAAGTTTTCTATAAAGAAGTTTGTAATGTTTATACATCGCTTCTATTCTACGTATTTCTTTTTCAATGACAATTTGTTCCATTATATAATATATTAAAATAAATAAAAAAAATAATAAAAATTATTATATAGATGAAAAGCTATTGTGTAAAACAACGAAAACAGACAGAGTGCGTTCCTGGTTCAGAAAGGGTTGTACAGGCAAGAAATGGTCGTGCCATGATGAAATGTAAATGCGCAGAATGTGGGATAACAAAAACTAAATTTGTCCCTTCAGGTACGGTAGGAAGAGGTAGAAAAGGAAAAGGGCTATTACTGGGTAAAAACAGTCCATTTAAGGGAATTCCCCTCATAGGAGCTATATTATAGTAAAGTAACTTTGTTAACAATAGATTAACATATATTTATTATAATATTAATTAATATATGTTATCTTATTGCGTTCGACAAAGAAAAAGGACAGAATGTATACCTAATTCTGAAACTTTTGTAATTACAAAAAATGGTAGAAATGCAATGCGATGTATTTGTGCTGAATGTGGAATTACAAAATTTCGTTTTATATCTAAAGCGGAAATGCAAGGAAGCGGTTTTGATGAACTAATTGTCAAAGGGTTGGCTGCTGGTGCAAAAGGATTGTACAACCTAGGTAAAAGGGGAGCTAGTAGAGCAATAAAATCTGACTATGTAAAAGACAAAGTTAAAGGCATTGGTAAAAGGTATTTGAATAGAGCAATTGACTCACTGGCAGATGATCTTTCTAAAAAAATCAGTGGAAGGGGAAGGGGAAGGGGTCTTGATATTCATAAAGCAATAGGTAAGTTACCTAAACCGAAAGCTGGTTGGACTCTTCCAGGTCACAAATATACTGGTCCTTACAATGATTTAGAACGACAAGTAAAATGGGATCGTGATACTGGGCAAATCTATGAAATCTATGATCAACCAACAGGTAAGACAGATGCTATAGCCATGCAACACGATGTTGATTACTCAGTATGTGCTGATAAGGGAGGTAATGTAAAATCATGTAAAAATGTTGCTGACAAGAAAATGGTCCGAGCTTTAGATGCAATTCCCTGGAATGAGAGACAGTGGGGCCATTGGTTAGCTAGAAACACTATTAATACAAAGCAAAAACTTGGTTTAGGAGTAAAAAAAAAACGCTAAAAATTTAGACACATGGGAAGGTCTGGCTAATGAGTTACACAAACCTATAAAACGAAATTTTACCAAGCGAAGAGTCATTTCACATAATGTAGATGATATCTGGTGTTCAGACTTAGTTGATATGCAAAAGCTTAGCAAATGGAACCGAGGTTATAAATATCTACTAATGGTCTTAGACCTTTTCAGTAAATATGGTTGGATAGTACCTCTAAAGACAAAAACTGGCTTAGAAGTCGCTAAAGCGTTTGAAAGCTTATTTTTCTCTAATAAGCCTAAAATGTTATGGGTAGACAAAGGAAAAGAATATTATAACAAAAATGTGTTGGATCTCTTAGCTAAAGATAAGATAAAGGTCTATTCCACTGAAAATGAAGAGAAATCATCAGTTTGTGAGAGATGGAATAGAACTATCAAAGATAAAATGTATAAGAGATTCACTATGCAAAACAATACAGTCTACGTTGACATCCTTCCGAAAATACTCGCCTCTTATAACAACAGCCGACATAGATCAATAGGAATGACGCCTATCCAAGCTAGAAAACCTGAAAACTATGGAAAAGTTTATTTTAATTTATATGGTGATTTAGCGAGAGAAATCAAAAAAACAAAAACAAATAGAAAACCCGAATTTAGAGTAGGTGATAGAGTCCGAATAAGCAAATACAAAAGGGTGACCTTTGATAAAGGCTATACTCCTAATTGGACTGAAGAAGTTTTCATCATAGACGAAATTAGATTCACTAATCCTATTACTTATAAGATAAAAGACTTAAATGGTGAAGTGATTAAGGGTACTTTCTACAGAGAAGAGTTACAAAAGACAGATCAGGAGGTCTATAGAATAGAGAAAATTATCAGAAAGTCAAAAGGAAAAGCATTAGTCAAATGGAAAGGTTACCCATACGAATTTAACAGTTGGGTGCCAGCTGGGGATTTAAAAAATTTATAAAAATTATTTAAAAAAATTAGAATATTATAAATAATTATATAGATGGAAAAAACAGAAGAACAATTGAAACGAGAAAAATGGAACAAAATTACAAATGAGAGACTGAAAAATACTGAATGGTACTGTGATGTATGTGGAAATGGAAAAAATTACACTTATAGAGGAAAATATATGCATCTAAAGACAAAGAAACATGAGCGTAACATTCTAAAATACACTAATCCAGTTACTGGTACACTAATTGATTTATAATAAATAAAAAATTAAGAATTTAAAAAAAAATTAGACATATATTATTATATATAGATGGATTTTAAAGTTAAAATTAAACCCAAAAAGATATCTGTGGACACATTACCAAAACCATCTCATTGGTATTGTAATACATGCAAGAAAAAATATTCAAAAGGGGGAAAATATCAGCATTTAAAGACAGATTTTCATAAGCTTAATGAAGCAAAAAAAGGTCCGCAAGGTCAGCCACTACCAGTCCCACCTGTCAACCCACAACCACTAAGATCTAAGAAACATGGAGATTATGTTGAAAATCGACTAATCCGATCAATTGCAGAAAGGAGACTAAGAGACTCATACCTTGGAGGTACTTTAATAGATGATCAGATAAGTCCCTCAGTCAATTTACCAGAACCATTAAGACCTACTGAATATAGACCACCTGCCCCAGTACCAAAACCACGTACAAAACCACCAACCGCTCCAGTGCCTTTACCGAGGCTAAAAATAATAAGACCTATAAAACCTGTACCTACAAGACTTCAAAGAAAGGTTAAAAATGTGATTGATCAAATCGCTCCATATTATAGGCCTGAAACTATAAGAGAATTCAGAAGAAATTTGAAATTTATACCTAAAGACATCACTATTACTGAGCGATCCAATGCATTAAGAGGTAATGTCAAATCTTATGAAGTGCCAATTATTAATACTTATGACCCAGGGGTACAGTTAAATAGTACTAAACGAGCAATATTTGATCTTTTAATGAAATTATTAACAGTCAAAAGGGGATTCAAATACAATACTACACTAAGGGTTCGATTATCAAAGAGTACTGAGGATGGTGTCATTTACAGAGAACCTTATTTTAACGCTGGCCCTTTTACGGTGACCAATAGACTAGATATAGAAGAGTCTATCGATAATGGTATTGAAAGAATTTTAGAGTTAATAGCTGTTTGGCTATCTGAAGGTTCTGGTTGGGTATTTGAATCAGTAAAATTACATATCATTAATATTGTCTCTTACTTTCCATTAAGAGGATCATCATATATTGAACTACCTGAAGAACTACGTAACCCTATGAAGGGTTTAATCAATCTCAAAAATACAGACAATAAATGTTTCCTATGGTGTCATAATAGGCATTTAAATCCACTTATAGTTCATCCGGAAAGAATAACCAAGGCAGATCGAGAATCTGTCAAACGGTTAGATTACACTGGTATCACTTTTCCAGTCACTGTAAAAGATATTTATAAGATTGAAAAGCAAAATAAGATTAATATCTGTGTATTTGGTTATGATGGAGAAGCTTATCCTATCAGAATATCAGAAACTAATTTTACAGACCACTTGGAATTACTATGGATTGAAGAAGGAGACAAGAGCCACTATGTGCTCATCAAGGATTTCGATCGATTTATGTTTTCATTCAATGATCACAAAGAAAAGAAATATTTTTGTTTGCGTTGTCTACATTGTTGTAGTTCTGCTAGTGTCCTAGAAGATCACAAGCAAGATTGCCTGCTCCTTAATGGAGCTCAAGCGATAAAGATGCCCGAGGCAGGATCAAAAATTTATTTTAAAAATCACAAAAAAATGTTACCTGCACCTTTCGTAATTTACGCTGATTTTGAATCAATCACAGAAAAAATAGACGGTTGCCTACCTAGTGATGATAAATCTTACACTAGTACTTATCAAAGTCATAAGGCTTGTAGTTACGGATATAAATTAGTCTGTAGATATGATAATAGTTATTCCAAACCAGTAGAAATATACCGTGGAGAAGATTGTATCGAAAAATTTATCATGAAAATGTTGAGTGAAGTAAAAGATTGTATAAAAATAGTTATAGAACATTTCCAGAAACCATTAGTTATGACTGATAAAAATGAAACACATTTCCAAAATTCTACTATATGTCATATTTGTGAGAGAAAATTTAATGAAGAAAAAGATAAAGATAAACCTTCAAAACAAAAAGTTAGAGATCACTGCCATATTACAGGTAAATATCGTGGTGCTGCTCATAGTAATTGTAATCTTAAATGGTCTATTAGTGCAGAAAATTTAAAAATTCCAGTAATATTTCATAATCTTAAAGGTTATGACTGCCATTTTATCATGCAAAATATTGGTCATTTAATAAGACAAGATTTTAATATTAATGTTGATGTTATAGCAAGTAATTTTGAGAAATATATTGGCTTTAGACTAGGTAATTATTTGACTTTCATTGACAGTTTTTCATTTATGAGTCAGAGTTTAGATCGACTAAGCAGTAATTTAAGTGATAATGCATTCTTTTATTCAAAGAAAGCTTTTCCAAATGATGATCAATTTAGATTAATAAAGCGAAAAGGTGTTTACCCTTATGATTACATGGACTCATTCCAGCGATTCAGTGAGAAGTCTTTACCAGCAAGAGAAGATTTTTATAGTATTTTGAATGATACAAATATTTCAGAGAGTGACTATGAGCACGCAAAACAAGTATGGAGTGAATTCCAAATTAAAGACTTAGGTGATTATCATGATTTATATTTGCGTACAGATGTACTGCTCCTAGCGGATGTATTTGAAAGTTTTAGAGGAACATGCCAGACAAACTATAGGCTAGATCCTTGTCATTATTATTCAGCGCCTGGCTTATCTTGGGATGCATTACTGAGAATGACAGGGGTAAATCTAGACTTAATCGCAGACCTAGATCAACAACTCTTCATTGAAAAAGGGATGCGTGGAGGTATTAGTACTATTACTCATAGACACGCAGTTGCAAACAACAAGTATATGAAGTGTTATAATCCAGAAGATGAAAGTAGTTATTTAATGTATTTAGATGCAAATAATCTTTATGGATGGGCTATGTCACAGTCACTTCCAACTAAAGATTTTAAATGGATTAACTCTGAAGATTTCATCTTAGAAAATTACAAAAATAATACAAAAAAAGGTGCCATTTTAGAAGTAGATTTAGAATATCCAGAAGAGCTACACGATTTGCATAATGATTATCCATTAGCACCAGAAAAGATTTTAATCACTGATAATATGTTATCAAAGTATTGCAAAGATTTAAAAGAAAAAGAAAATATTAGCAGTGGTAGAGTTCACAAGTTGGTTCCTAATCTAAAGAATAAAGAAAAGTATGTATTACATTACAAAAATTTACAGCTTTATTTATCTCTTGGTATGAAGTTGAAAAAGGTTCATAGAGTATTGGAATTTACTCAGCGACCATGGATGAAACGATACATTGATTTAAACACAGAGAAAAGAACAATGGCTAAGAATAGTTTTGAAAAGGACTTCTTTAAGCTGATGAATAACTCTGTGTTTGGTAAAACTATGGAAAACTTGAGAAAAAGATCTAATATTAAATTAGAAACGGATCCGGATCATTTATTGAAATTGACAAGGCAACCAATGTATGTTTCTAGTAAAATATTTGATGAAAATTTAGTTGGGGTACAAATGAAAAAGGCTAGACTAGTCTTAGATAAACCCTCTTATGTTGGATTCTCTATTCTAGATCTAAGTAAAACATTAATGTATGACTTCCATTACAACTATATCAGAAAAAAATACCCTGTTGCAAAGTTACTTTTTACTGATACTGATTCTTTATTTTACCATATAAAAGCAGAAGATCTTTATAGTGATTTATATAAAGATAAAGAAAGGTTTGACAATAGTGATTATCCCAAATCGTCAGAGTTCTTTTTTGCAGAAAATAAAAAAGTAATTGGTAAATTCA
>OZ026597.1:2057312-2162312 GCA_964020085.1 Micromussa lordhowensis
AGTTCTTACATCAAACAGGTGTGGATCTTTAACTCAAAACCACTGATACTTTTATCCTTTCTTTGGCTATGAAGAAGCTTTCTGTGAAACACAACAAGGCTAAGTATTGATTGATGAGTATTATGATTGATGGGAGGAGACTTCGTGAAATAATTATTTCGTAGTCACGCAGGGTTTTCATTTGAGGCCGGAGGCCGGACGTTTCGTCCGGTCGTTTGCGATTCCACGTCCGGTACTTTGAGATCAATATTGGCGATTTTTTTTTACTACTGTATTATATGTTTTTCGGACCTTGATGAATAGACTACACTCTTGATGAATGGACTACAACCCAAGTTACCAAACATCTTTTTTGAAAATCAAATAAATTCGCAATGATAGGCCAATGAAAATTCTGTTGTTGCCAGACCCCTCTAGGTGCTTGCGCCTTCGGCGAGGCACCATACGCGAGGCACCATACGGCGCCAAGAAAACATTCACGTCCGGTGCTTTCAGAAGTATGTCCGCTACTTTACAAAACAGTTGAAAAACCCTGCGTAGTGTCTAAGTGAGCGAAGTAACGATCTTTTGATCATAAGAACGAACGAACGACTGGATTAAACGTGTGATCGAACGAAACGAAGCGAACGACACGAACAAACGAACGATCTAACGAAACGAAGGAACGAACGCCCGCGCGCACGAACGAACGAACGAACGAACGAACGAACGATTCGCGGAATAAACGAACAAACGAACCAACGAACCAACCAACCAACCAGAAGGAGTGAAATAATAAGTTAACCCAACCATTCTATGTTGTCAAAGATCATGTCAGTCAAGTTATTCGTGTTCAAGTCCCGCCAAAACATGACTCGTACCTCTCCACGTAGGTTGCTTTGATTGCTATTCTGGCCCAGGTCGGCTCGTTTGTGCCAGCCGAGGAAGCACAGTTTGGAGTCCTGGATGCTGTTTTCACCAGGTACAGATTGAAAACTCAAATCGCTATTTTTTTCCGCAACTGGTTGCTTTCTAGTCATTCTGTAAATGCTTTTTTTTGTGTTTGTCTTTTATCTATCGATAGAATGGGAGCTACTGACAACATTTACAAAGGGCAAAGTACGTTTATGGTTGAACTGCAGGTATCTATTTAATCTGTACTGTAACTGTATCATACAATTTAAAAACACGAGACAACTTTTCAAAGGAATGTCTCAACTCTCAACAACTGGTTTTAAACCTTGAAGCAAGGTATATGACTGTCATCTTGTTTGCATTTTTGCATCTTCTTAGCTATCTGTGTGATCGGTTTAAAAAAACCTCGTGTAAGTTGATGTTCCCAATAAAAAGAAACAAACGCTCGTCAAAGCGTCTCAAATTTTGGAAAAAGACTCACTTTATTGTAAAAGAAAAAGCTCAAACAATCACTGAAAAGTTAAACTTTGCACGCCACATACAGTCGAAGCTCTCCACAACAGAGGGAAGTAGCCATTGTAGAGAGGTAGCTGTTATGGGGAAGAAGGGGTGCAATATGACACCTGGATTTTTTTCCGTGGGTGCAAAATTTTTTTTAGAAATGCTTGTTGTAGAATACAGATACGTAACACAGTTAAAATGTATCAATAAAACAGAACACAAACAAACGCAGAAGACAACGACGCGCGCTGCGAATCAAATTTCGTGAATTACAAAATGGGTTTTGGAATCCACCAACCGTGAGTCGTTGATTAACTCGTCGTCGAGAAGTTATTTTACCAGTCCGGCCGCACTTTAATGGCCGAAGAGGCGGCCGATTTAGAGAGGTAAAAATAATATACACTTAATGTACGGTCCCGAGGGAAACAGTTAGTTTTGTTTTCCTGAGAGTCCTGATGCAGGACTCCAGGACTCGAGGGTAAACAAAACTAACTAGTTTCCCGAGGGACCGTACATTAAGTGCTTTGTTATATATTTAGACTCTCCCTTAAACAATCATAGAGCAAAAACAAACAAACAAAGACGGCGCGCAGGCAACAACTGCGCAATTGTATCCCGGTCGGGATACATTTGAATTATATCAGAGGCACGTGACCAAGAATCAACCAATCACAGTACTCGTTTTGTTGAGTGGAAGTCTAGGTATATAACAATAGTGAATGTATGAACCGTCAACCAGGACAGAAACAAAATGTCCATTGTAGAGAGGTGATTGTTAGTGGAGGTTCCACTGAATGGAGATTATTTTTATCCACTCAGTTATCGACTGGCAATTTCGTTTACCACTGCTCTTTTGTGGCATTTCTTGCACAACACTTGCACGTTTTCGCTTCAAACTCTTATTAACATCAAGGCAACGATAACTGAAAGAGGCGTACGATTTTCGCCCTCGACCGCTGTGAACCATGAATTGGTTTCTAAAGATTCCCGTGCTTTCTGGCGGTTGCAAGTTTTTGCAGAGAGTTCTCATCAATCCGGCGTTTGTAGGCAATGTCATTAGCTAAATATGATTCCTTTTTTTTCAAGAAACATTCATTACAAAAACCTTTTTAACACGTTAATGTTGTTCTAATTATCGTAGGAGACTTCTGATATAATTTCCCAGGCCACACCAAAGTCACTTGTCATTCTGGACGAGCTGGGCCGGGGTACTAGTACCCATGACGGAACGGCCATTGCGTATGCTACACTACATCACTTCATTAATCAGGTAGGTTCTGATTAAACACAGAAGAACGTGCTAAACCGTAGACGTGGCAATCCTTGGCCTTGTTAGTTAATAGATACAGTGGGATACCAATTTTCCGAACTCTCAATTTTTTGGTCCGAGGCAGAGAGGATGTTTAGGAGAAATTTTAGCTCTCTGCTTCGAGCCTTAAATTTTTCCTTGGCCTTGTTACTTGATAGATACAGTCAGGAGCCCATCACTAGGAGCCAACAACTACCCCATATTCCTGTCACGGCGTTTTCACAGACCTGTCTATTTTTAGCTTGAATTTACCGCGAATTCAGACTCCCGCAGGGACAACAGTGACAAATCATAAGCGCGGACTTGATTCTTTAATTGACGTCGGCATTTTCACTGGAAGATTAAAAGGAAAAGCCGCCATTGTTTCCCTTACCGATGCGCGCTCGTGTAGAACGGAACTGACCTATTTTGCGGGAAAAGAAGTCTAAAAATAGACCGGTCTGTAAAAATGCCGTGACATAGGCTTAGTATTGGAGTTGCAAGCTCCTAGTGATGGGCTCCTGATATAGTTGAATACCAATTTTCCGAACTCTCGATTTTTTTGTGTGTCCGAGGCAAAAAGGATGTTTAGGAGAAATTTTACCCCTCTGTTTCGAGCCGAATTTCGCTCCCTGGGCGGTTTAAAAAATAGTGATTCTACAGTAATAGTGCTTTAATCCTGATACTGTATTGATTGCCTGAATGAAAACATTTTAACAGAGTGAAACACGGAAAGAGTTTGTATTGGTTCGGTCGTGTATAAGGCCCTGTCAACACCACACTGGAGAAGTTTAAAAACGCAACAATCACTGGTCATTTTAGATTTGTGTTTGTGGAAAACCCGGGCGGGGAAATCACGTGGTTATCGTGACGCCATCTTGTTGGAAAAGCTTCGTTTTCAAAACGTTTCAGTTCCATCTACGCTAAAACGAAAACCCGGCGTTTTCAAATTCCTCCGGTTTGAAGAGACTTTACGAAAAGTTCGGTTTTCGTGACGGATTAGTGTGGACGGTAGGCCTAACAGTAGAAATAAAGCTGCGTTTTCAATTTCCCTAGCGCAGTGTGGACGAGATGTAAATCTAAATCACTTTTAAACATTATTATTATTTAAGAAATCGAAAACATGTGCCGTGTTTCTATCGAGTTATAGAAACACGAGTGAAAGTTCGGGAGAACGAGAAATGCTGTGGGAACACGAGCCGCAAGCGAGTGTTTCCACAGCCTTTTCGAGTTCTCCCAAACTTTCACGAGTGTTTCTATAACTCGATAGGAACACGGAGAACATGTTTTCTATTTCTTTTAGAAAATACCGCGACGAAGAAAAAGAAAAACAACTTGTTTACTTCGATCATCAAAATGTAAATTCTCTTCGTTCGCGCCATCATTACGTCAACAGCTCGTGCTAGTTCTGTGTTTCTATGGAGTTATAGAAACACGGTTTTAAACCAATCAGCGTGCGTATTTGCTTTGGGTTATTTTCTAAAACACTATAAGGCAACGTATAACTAGTGACATTGTACTTAAATATCCGTCCTTTGATCTTTTAAACGATACTGACAAAACTATATTCTTGTTTAATAATGTTGATTCTTTCATTTGTAAGAAATAGGTTATTTTATATATGAAGCGTTACATATAAGAGAAACTTGTAATATTATTTAGTCTAATATGATTACTGTTATTGTAAAGTTAATATTCGTTATTGCAGTAATTTCTTACATTGTCATTTTTAGGTAATATCATCTGTATATGGGAATACCAATAAATTGTTGTAGTTGTTGTTATTCTGTCAATAACACTCAAGTATTTTGAGCAAACTGCAATTGTCCCTCCTGTATTACGACAGTACATCACATAGCTTTTGATGATTTGAAGGTTGAGGGTTTTACCAGAAGTATAGGAAACTCTTTTGCGACGGTGCTGCTGTTCCTTAATTCATTGATTTTGCTAAACTATTATGTTTCTTCCCAAACAGGTTTCATGCCTGACCCTCTTTGTAACACATTATCCGTCACTAGCCGAGCTCGACGCCATCTTCCCAAACCAAGTCACTAACAATCACATGGCGTTTATGACTTCAGAAGAGGTACAAGATCAACAGAGCACCATACAGGATACTGAGGGAGGGGAGGCTGAGGAGCAACACTTACCGTCTACTGTACTCTCAGTCACGTTTTTGTATCACTTGGTGAATGGAGCTGCGGCGAGAAGCTACGGCTTAAATGTGGCTCGCTTAGCAGGCATTCCGGATGAAATACTCAAAGAAGCTGCCGCAAAATCGCGAGAATTGGAGAACGTGATCAAAACAAGACGGTGAGTGGCTTGCAAGTAAGCAATGGCATTCCACAACGCCATGTTTACTCGTCACGCATTCCTCCTTAACGAAAGATTGCGTGACGAGATCAAGGAGCGTCTGCTTATAGTTGTGTTATGCTCGCCGAGGTTTTGCTTCCTCTTTACATAACACAGAAAATGACATAATTTTGTTGTTCTTGTTGTTTTTTCCCTTCGTAAATTCTCCAAGTGGTGTTTGAGACCAATCTCTCTGGACTTTTTCTTGATAATCCTCGAGACATTTTTAACTGTACACGGAATGGGCCATTTCCAAGTTACCTTACGTCTCTGTTTCAAAACAAGTCTTCGTGCAAAACCTCAGTTTCATATGAAAACGACTTTGATTTACATGAAAATGAACATGTAGGCGGTACACATTTCCTTATGAATGGTTTCTTGCAGAGAGGTTAAAGGCAATTCGGAAATGGCCTATTGCAAAAATGTCGCTTTGTCAATTTACACAGTAAGTAAGGTAAATGTCCAGTGGTTTCTCATTGAGTCAAATCTCCAAGCTCCCTAACGAAAATTAGGAAAATCGCTTTATCTTCCCCAAGTAAAGACCACGATTTTGTATGCCCCGTGCAAAACGGGCATTTTTAGCGCGCTTTTCTCGTAATCATGAGGGAGCTGAGAAAAGGAACGAATTTGTTTCGGTCTGTACAAAGCAATGGCTCTGCCCTTGCATTATACATCTTGTCAGATTGCTGAGCTTTTCTCTAAACAGCACACCGTAAGATGGCCCAGTTCTGCGTGGTTTGCCTCGGACAACACGTCGAAACGACGGCCGATGTTTCTTAATTCGGTTGGGAATTGAAAGCCGTTCTTGCATATTCAGCGGGAGATTGTTCTTAGCCCGAAAGATGCACTGAATAGAATAAGATTGTTGTGAGATTCTTAAGTAAAAAATAAATTAACAATGTCGATTCTAGAAATAATATATATTTTACTAAAGAATCTCGTTGTTAGTAGCATACATTCAGTGTTTATTACGTTGAAAGTATAAATCTGAATTAGCATAGAAAGATGCAAAGAATTTAACATTTCTTTATCGGTTCTTGTTTTTTCTTTATTTTCTCTTAGCTACATCAAGGCTAGTTTCCAGGACTTGTTTTCAAACAAGTCGGTTACACGCGAGATGATCAAACATCTACGGATGGAATTGGAAGAGTTTGCATCTGAAGGACAGAGATACATTGACTGTAGGCCTTGATGTTTTAGTCAATTGACATTTTTAGCTTTTATTTGAAGAACTACGCGTACTCTGTGGAGAAATATCGTTGTTCCTTTTGTTCAAATTTTCCCTTGCGTCAGTCTTAAAATGTGTGGTAAATGACGGTACACTTCGCTTACTGCTCCATTTTTCAAGGGAAAAGTAAGTCTTATGACGGCGTCATGGTTGGCGAAACACATTGATAGACTGATGGTAGAGAATGTTTGTACGTCTTCGGAAATGTATGTATGTATGTAAATCTGGTGTTCGGAAATCTTCGGAAGGTCCTCGGAAATCTTTCGACGTCTTGGGGTATGTTCGCGTCTTCTAAGAAATCCTGTTAGCCGCAGGACTAAAATCTCCGGCGTGTGAATCGGAAAAAGTAGGCAGGTATATAAGGTGAAGTAAAACATTTCTTTAGTTTTCTTGTAAATGTAATAACGAAAGTTGGAACATAAACGAGGTCAACAGCCTTAACGATTATATCGATTCGTTACTGGAGAACAATACTGCGCTCGATCCAGACTCCCGCATGCGGCTCAAACAGTGCACCACTGACCTCTAAAGGCTCGATTTCACTGGCGCACAAGCATAACCAACATTTACAGGTGTAGGAAGAACTTGATAATTGACGCGTTTTGTTAGGAACGTTTCTTGACAAAAGACGAAATTTAACAGCACCACGTGACCCATCATGTCGGAGCTGATCCCGGTTTCAGTAGCATGAAGCGACTGGGAGTATTTCTACTCCCCCCCCCCGGATGGGATGCTAGTCCATCGTAGGGTTCCCCCAGCATTAAATTCGCCGGTACCCAATTGTACACCTGGGTGGAGAGAGGCACTGTGAGAGTAAAATGTCTTTCCCAAGAACGCAATACAATGTCTCCGGCCAGGGCTCGACCCGGAGACCAACGCACTAACCATGAGGCCACCGCGGCTCCCAGAACCAGCCTCAATTTGTCAGTTTTAAAAACCGAAATTAATGGGAGGAACCCCTAACTATCTCTCACACCAAGTACACAAAAGGTTGACCGTGACCTAAGAATTGCTGGATCAAACGACCAGTAATTAACTCGATTGAGAGAATGACCCAAGCGCTTGTCATAAGACCGCGGCACCGGTAACATTTGTTTTGAAAAGGTTTTCCCCTTTGATGGTGTCTCAGGTATATTTATGAACCTTGCGCTAGTGAATATAAGTAAATATTTTGACCAAACACCGTGCCGTAACAAGGGAGCGTTCTTCTCGTGGAAATATATTTATCTCATCTTTGCTTTGACTGTGGGTTATTTTTCAATTCCTTCACGTAATTTACCTTAAATAAATAATGATTGAATGCGTCCAGCCAATAGAATTTCTTCATCTTTCACATGAAATATAATTCCCGGGGATCATAAATCGTTAGTGTTTCTTTGGTTTCATGGTCAAAATGCTGTCTTTTTTGGCTCTGTTTGCGCTGCTTGGTTATTCTGCCAGTCTTGGTTCCGACAACGTGTACCATCTAAACGAACGGGATTTTGAGAGCCACATCCGGGACAAGGACATTATGCTTGTAGATTTCTTCGCGCCATGGTGAGTGGAATCAAATATTGACATTTTTTGAATTAGTCTGTTACACGCTTGGATGCGTTAGTTACCTGAGAATATTTAATGGTTAGTGCTGTTTGTACACAAGGGTAACGTTTCTGAGAGCATTTTCTTCGCTCACTAGTCTCCATCTTATTTCGATTCCCAGTCGAAATGGTCACGATTTAGCGAAAAAGGTCAAACGATATTTTGGTCTCTGTTCAAGAAAACGAACATGTACATTTCATTGGTCTATTTCTTAAGTTACAGTGAGATGTTCTTCCATTCATACGTCGCTGAGTTCAGTAATTATAATTGTTTTTTCGTAATGAGCGAACTACTGTTTTGCTATTGGATTTTATCAGCAAGAAAGAACTTAGCAGGTAACTCCGGCTGTGCAATGTTTTGCTTTATAACACTTAAAAGGGAAATGTCCCCTTTGTATTTATAGCAATATTTTTTTTTCACAAAAGTACATCAAAGTGGCTTAAAATACTTGAATTGTAACCCATACAAATACTGCCTGGATTCTAAATTGAAGGCGTACTAGAAATCAAGTGGAAAAATAGTTATGTTTTGAACGTTTTGAAAACAAATGTCACGAGCTGTTCTAATTGCGGGCATCCGAGAATCAACAATGTCAAACGTCAGTCAATTTGATTGACAGTTGGATACCCTTCGTTTGTATTCAACCATTTTGCCCATTTAATCCCTAGATCAACAACTTTAAACTTCTTAATCAAGAATTTTATCTCACGGTTAGCCAATTTTCCGCTCATAAAACACCAACCTGTTGGGGTTAAATTTAGTTTTCAGCCACCTGTATGTCAAAACTAGTTGAGTAACTTGACCATCGCTGGTAACCTTTTTTTCTTTTTCACCCATTGCCTTGATTGATTATGCTAGGACGAGATAAATTAATGACATTTGTAAAAAAAAAAAAAGTGGAGTGTAATACTCAATTCCTTAAGTCTTTGCCAAAGTAGCCAATTAAAACGCTCGTATTATCGCGGTCATGTTATAGACATGTTTAATTTCTAGATGTTTATGTTTATTTTCCTGCTACATTGCACACTCTTCATTTCGTTCTCTTTGCCTTTTTCTTCGTAAGCGTCAGTTTTATTTTTACGTTGTTTCGCCTTTAGCCATGCATGGTAGCTAACATCACACAATGTCGGAAACTTCTGACAATTTTCATTCTCATTTTCCTCTAGGTGCACACATTGCCAGCAACTAAGTCCTGAGTTGGACGCAGCTGCAGACCAACTCGCTACAAAGAACCAGTTTGTTTTTGCTAAGGTGAGTTGCGCTTTGCAATTTGCACTAGTCTTTCTTTGCCACGTAGTAAACTATTGTGTTGGTGGGGCTGTCACGCACGAGGTTTTGGAGGTGTTTCACGCAACTGCCGCGTCAGTGAGTCTATGCAATGGTTGGGTGTCTGAGGCGAATACACCTTATTCCAAAATGGCCACTATTTTAGTGGTCTTTTGTTTGCCTTCAAATTAGCCCTTGTTGCCTTGATCTTAAACTCGAAATTCAAAAGAATATTTTCCCTTGAACGAGGCAACAAGGGCTAATTTGCAAGCAACAAAAGAACACTAAAATGGCGGCCATTTTGGAATAAGGTGCATAGGCCTCTTCCCAATTGTCTTTTGTCTCTGTGTCAAAAAAAGTGCAAGGAATCGTTCGAGCATACATGCATCAAACTGAATAAAAAACAAATACCCATAATTCACATCTACATTACGTTAAGCGAAAAAACTTGGGGTAATGCTGAGAGTTTCCCACTTTAAAATGAGCGCAAAATTTTTTATCTCTGTTTGTAGGTGGATTGTGTTAATGACGGTAAACAGTTGTGTCAGCGGTTTAACATACAAGGTTATCCTACCATCAAGCTCTTTAAATATGGTCAATACGTTGGGGACTATGTTGGACAACGAGACAGGGGTAAGTAATGGGACCTTTCCTTTGATCTGTGAGCCATTTTATAAGTTAGCAGAATGACTGTTCTTGTCGGCATGGCTGATTTCCGTTTCGTAAACGGTCGATGCCATCTTAATGGTAACCAACCCTTTCAGAATAGACGATGCCATATCTGCTTTAGTTTAGGCCTGGACAAGGTAGAAACTGGGTACAGTTTGTTGATGGAGTACAACGCACTCACCAAATGCTTAATTGTTCGTATTCACACCGGTTTGCTTGCGGTTGGCTTTTATTTGATGGTTGGAGCAACTGTGTCATAAATATTTAAGAAAGTCACGTTTTAAATTACGTTTTGCGGAGATTTGGCGGATCAACCTGGTAGTATAGTGGTATAACAGGGATGTTAGGAAACAGAGGTTCAGGGTTCGATACTGCGTGGCTATCTAAAAGTTTTCGTTTTTCTTCAATTTAGTAGAGAAAAATTCGTTATTGTCGCAAAAGTGGCACCGACCGTTTACGAAACGGAAATCTGCGTCGGCATGGCTCTTTGAACTAATAAACACTGTTATATTCTGCGCAGGCGCACTGATGCAATACGTCGATTCAGTGGCGTCGTCTTTCAGGCAGAGTGCACCGCTGACCAGTGGAGCGTCCACGCCCTTATCGCTGGCTCAGGCAATTAACTATAGACCTCACGCCCAAGTATTCCCCTCGCACCATGCCTCCGCTATTCACGCTCCCGCTCCGGTCGTTGCACCGACGTTTATCAATCATGCGAACATGCACCAGAAGAACCCGTCTCTCATGCATTCCTTTTACGGTCCCTCAACGCATGCGCAACAGCCTGGAAATACCGCTGCGTTTCTTGGCTCAAATCCTCTTCTGCAGCAAGCGAGCCCAGACTCCTTGCAGTCCAAATTTGGCAACTTGGCGTCACTGGATGTGTACAGGGCCAAGCTAAAAATGATAGCAGCGTACAAGAATTATCAGCGACGCCTTAAAGAGTACAGAACCAAACTCACGACCGCCAGTAAAACAAGCGTGAATCCCAGTCCCCAAGGGTATGCAGGCGCGGTTACTCGACCGCCTCGTCCTGGTGTGAACGCATTTGCTCAGCCCCAACCCTTTCGCGGATATTATCGACCCGAGGCTTTGGCAGCTCAGAATGTACAAATCAACCGTGCGTATCCCCAGGCCGGATACGGGGTAAATACCATGGGTTATCCGAACAAGTTTGCAAGTCCATACGGTTATCAAGCTGCAGCTAGCAGCCCGTATTATAGAAGTAAAACGTTTCACGGAGGAAAGCGGCATCATGGTAAACAAAGGAGGCCTGCTCCCCGCCCTGCTGCTGTAAGGAGACCCGCGTACAACCCTCGGCAGAGAACGGCACGAGTAAACAATCAAGCAGCTTATTATTACAAACAACAACAACAACGACAGCAACAATTGTCACAGCAGCCACCAGAACAACAACAACAGTTCAGACAACAACATCAGGCGCAAGAATTCCAACAACAGTTTTCACAGCAGCCACTACAACAACAACAACAACAACAACAGCTTAGACAACAGCAACAGGGGCAAGAATTCCAACAAGAAGTGTCACAACAGCAGCAAGAACAGCAATTGCAACAAGAACCACACAAAGAACAAACGAACTACAAACAACAGCAGGACAACAACAAGCCACAGGTATTCAAAAAGAAAAATTCAATTTCAGTTTATCGTTATACCCTGAAACGTGTTTTGAAAAAAATTGTGGAGACACCTTGCGTCAAGAGAATGAAATAGGAAAGAGGAGAAAGAGAGCTTTGCATTCCTTCGACCCTGGAATGTTTCTCTTGGCCGAGTAACTCTTTATCTTCTTCGGGTGATAATTTTCAGTTTTCAGGGATTTCAGTTGTGTAAGCATGTTCAATTGAATAGACCAGTTTCGTATTCTCGGTATTGGACTGGAACTAGCTTGCAACCGAGGCTAATGCAGGAAGTCTGTTCAAACGCAAATGACAATGATATTCCCCCACACGACCCAGTTCCAGTCCATACTGAGATTACGAGGTTTTTGGTCATTTGACATAAAATTGTTAATGTACCCGAGGTAAAACAACGCAAAAATTTACACCAGAGGCACTGATCGTGTTGCGTTTACGAAGTTTTAATGACAAGTCCATTGTGTTATTTGTAGGCAAACCAAGCCGCTGACAAACCAGCCCTACCCACCCCTGGACTGTCAAACGACTCACCAACCAAGCCAGACACTTCAGCCCTTAAGGATCTCAAGGCAGACATCGAGTCCGCCATCCAAGATGCATTGCGAAACGCTGTATCAAAAGAAAGCGACCAGACTAAGACGAGTCCAACAGTTCATGTTGATGGCGAGAGGGCTAAGTCCCAGGCCGCTGCGGCTGCTCCCGAACAAACAGGCTCTGGTTCTGGCGCCCAGTCACAGACCGATTCTGCGCATGGCTCGGGCATCGTTGGAGATGCCGTGACCGGGGAAGTCGCGGGGAGTGGGTCGGGAGTGAAACCTGATTCTCGGTAAAGAGTACGCACAATTCGAGACGAGGAATAACTTATTCTGATTCTGGTATACGATGTTGTAAAAAGCAGTGCTCTCTAAAGGTTTTGAATACAGTCGTTCCTGGCTGACCTAAGCTTTCGCGAGAGATCAGAGAGTCCTCTCTGTGTGATGTAACTACCTGTGCGATTCATCGGCGCCTACCCATTCTCCACCTGTCAACTTGGCAAAAGTATTCAAAAGTCCAAAAATCTTCCTTCAAAGAAGTTACGAGTTGACTGTCGAGATTCTTATGTCTTGTTATGTCTTCTTTATCGCTTCGTTTTCCTGTTTCTCTTTTTCCGAAGAAAAGGATACATCGCTTGGAACAAGAAAACCACAATATATATTTTGTAGTCAGTACAGTTAAAGTACACATTTTGTAGAGATCAAAAGAAACGATGTATGTCATAGTGGAAATTAAACTGATTATTCTTTTTATCCGTCAATGTCCAATTTTGTGGTTCAGGAAGGAACACAGGAAACAATTATCAACAGTTTCCGTAAGCAATGTTCAGAAACTTATTTCTTGTCTGTAAAGTTTTTAAACTCGTCAGCACAAAATGCGTTAAAGCTTTAGTGTGTGATGCACATTGTTCAATCAACGTGCAATATTGTTGCAAATCAAAGAAGACTGTATGGCACTATTAGCACACACGTTCCCGCGCGCGGCGTTTTCTGGGACCAGAACGGGGATAGCGTTTAACAATTGCCGCCATCACTTAAGCTTAAAAAAGTCTAATTCGCTACTTGCACATGACCCGTAATCCCTTGCGTTGTTGGGGGGTAACCAGTAGAAGAAATGTATGGTATCATGACAAAAATTAGTTCGGTGAGCTCGGAAAACCAACTACTAATGCTTAAAAATGCACCAGAATTTACCAAAATAGGAGAAATTTGTACTAGTTTATAACTAAATGTAGAGAATTTTTTTTTTGTCCATACATCGTCTGTAAAATTACAAGACGATGTATGGACAAAAAAAAATTATCTACATTTAGTTATAAACTAGTACAAATTTCTCCTATCATGATTTTGGTGCATTTGTAAGCATTAGTAGCTGGTTTTGCGAGCTCACCGAACTAATTTTTGTCATGATACCATACATTTATTCTAATGGTTACCCCCCAACAACGCAAAGGATTATGGGTATGTGCAAGTAGCGAATTCACAGAACATTTTTTGTTACTCAATCTTCCACCTCACCACAGTGATTTTTCTAGCAATTTCTCCTTCCCTTTTCATCGTGGCTGTTTTGCTACTAATCACTGAAGTGTGTTCCCTTTGGACTCTGGTGGTTTTTCAAATAATCACTAGTGGAATTTTTCACCAATTATCACTTAAAATTTCTCTAACAACTACCAGAGATTAAAATGCGCTCCCATCTCACAACTTTCATTTTTCTTCCACTCGCCACGTAATGGTTCTATTATTCACTACTGATTATTTAATTAATAATTATAATTATATAATTATTAATTCTGTTTACAGTGCGACTACTCTAACCAAAGCCACCCGACAAAATTTTCTACAAATTTAACGAATGAAAATCGTAGAGGTTACGAATAGTTTTGCAACAAATTATCCAAAATAACCACAAATGTGTTGCCTTTGTAATGTACAGATTGATTACATGGATATTTGTTGAAAAACTTTTGCTATTTACCTCCATAATTTTTATTCATTAAATTTGTGGACAATTTTGTCGGGTGGCCTTGGTTGGAGTAGTCGCACTGTAATACTAACTATCGAAATTATTAGATTTAATAACGTGAAACAACTATGCAATTTTACGTGAAGCGGGCTATAGTTGAAATAAGTTTTATACTGGGGTCTGGAAACACTACGTATACCAAAAATAAGACAATCAATTTAGTTCAGTTCATTTTATTTGCTTTTATAAATTATAGTACTAAATTACATATAGTTATCATACATTTGGCAGGCAGTCCAGGAAGCTGCTTATTTAAACCTTAGAAAAGGAGTAAAAAACTAGAATGTAAACTGTCAATGGCAGAACAAAAATATTGAGACTGAAACTAAATAAATAAATACAGAATTTATAATTGAACCATGCGTTTAAGATAAAAAGCAGCGCAGCAACAACAGAAGCAAGAGCAAGCGTTAGCACTCTAATCCAAGAACGTGGATTTCAATTTGGAAGTAAATTCTTTAAGATTTAATGATTATTTCAAGATAAATAAGAACGGTAGTTATCAGGACGACGTTGTTTCTCCTTATTACGTTTGATATCACAATGATGCAACCAGGCAAGGAAAGCTAAATTGTTTCACCCAACTAGTGGACTAATTCAAATCCTGCATTTTAATTGGCTACGCTACTCGAGGACTATTGCTAATAGTCCTCGAGCGCCATCGAGCGTGATGCCTTCTTTCGTTTTAATCCCAAATAAATATTTCTTCAACTTTCATTTGCTAACGTTCTTATTGCCATTTCTGTTCGACTAGTTGGGTGATACTAAAAGAATTAGACCCTTCGCCATCAAGGGTCACGGGTCAATAGCCCATTCGGCTTCGCCTCATGGGCTATTGACCCGTAGCCCGAAAGGTCGTTGGTGGCACGAGCGAAAGCCGCAACACATGAGAACCTGCTCGCAAGCTAAATTGTTTATAGCAACATTTTGTGTTACATGCAGCCGGTACAACTTGAATTCTATTTTCACACCAGTCAAGTTGTCCTTAGATTGTAGCGCAAAACTTGCGTGGACTCAGTTTGAAAACCAATCAAGTGTACCAGAGTCTTCTTTATGATTTGCCTTCCACTTTGATGGATTTGATGCGATATAAAACAGTTGTCGGGTTAACCTCTAACCAATCAGGTGAATCATCCTGTTTTATCGACCAATCAAAAGTAAGAACGAACCACTCGTGACCTCGCTTGCGTAGGTATTTTCGCCCGCTTGTGATCGCTTACGTATTTTCCCGCGCTTGCTTTCCCGCGCTTGCCATCCGTTGTGTGTTTTCCCGCGTTTGACATTCGTGACTTTTGCTTTGGTTTTACCACTTGTTTATCAGAAGTCTGGCGAATATGCTTTTTACGGCCCAGTCCGGAGTTATTGCCGAGCTATGTGTTAAATGATGATTTTAGTTTCACTCGACAACCGAAGAATTAATCTTCATAATAAACAAAGAGATACTACAAACATATGCCAGGTTTAGCGTTGTTTTGTAACCAAGCTATCAACAGGTAAAACTTTAATTTAATAAGAAAACAAAACTGAGCACCTGTCGGAATCAGTCACCTCAGTCAATAAAACATCACTTGAAAACAAGTGAAGCTGAAAAAACCTGACTGTCCTAACAAAAATGGGTACCATTCCTTTGCGTTTCTTCTTCATAACAAGGCTGCAACAAAATCCGCGACAAAATGTATGTTCGGGAAAAATTAACAGGTACGGTGCGAGCTTATCATGAAGACTTCCAGTAAACATTTAGTCGAGAAGTATTAGCACTTAACAAATTATGTGATGCAATAAGAAAACCACTCGATGATAGGTGACAACGACAAAATTAACCAATCACATTACAAGAAAATGACATATGAGTAGTAAAATGTTGGTGTACTTCATATCAACATTAAGAACTCTTTCATATCGATCTACAAACTGAACACGAAATTTGACGATGTTTTCGATAATATTTTCGATAACCCTGTCCCTTTTCGGGCAGGGTTTATGCGCTCCAACTGATCCAGTGTTTAAACTAAACGATGCAGATTTTGATCATTTTCTCAAAGACAAAGAAACCATGTTGGTAGACTTTTACGCGCCCTGGTAAGTTATTATTGCCGCCCTTTTGAATTTTGTCCCCTTGCTTTGAAACAACGAAAGGAAGGCTTTGAAGAGACCTTGAGGCGACTTTATCTTTTACGAATAAAATGAACGGGATTGTTTTGTTATTGTTGGATTTGAATCGTTGAATTTAAGACAAATGGATAACATAGAGCCATCGAGGTGTTATTCGCAGGTCATTTATCATACAGGTAGGACGGACAGTTTCTTGCTTTCCTTTATCTTCCTTTACATTATGCTAGCTGTATTTTTAATCTGACATTAACAAAATACCAAATATTGTGCACATATTAGCCGTTTAATAGAGACAAGTAAAACCTCTTGGACACCTTATTGAATGAGACTTTTTAGCAGTGAATTAAAACGACCTTTCAAATGAACTTTTAAAAAAGCAGATAACCATATTGACGAATGAGTTCAATTCAGTTGTCGTCTTGTTGAATTCAGAATGTTTCCTTTTCTCTCTGGTTTATTTGTTCTTTCAAATTTTTGTTCTTTGTCTAAAGTCATCAGCAAGCACAGACACTGATTCATGACTGGATTTGTTTTGCTGAACGATAAACACAACAAGTCAACCTAAATCAAACTTCGCGTGTGAAACAACATTGTTTCAAAGACCTTGGAGGCCAATACAAATCAAATTACAAACTAATACCTTCCTCTCCTCTATTAGGTGCAGTGATTGTGCTAAACTGAAGCCTGATTTTGAAGCTGCAGCGAAGGACTTTGCACGAAAAGGAAAATTTGTTTTCGCCAAGGTTGGTGTTTATGTTGATCGCTAACCTTTACTACGTTTGGAGTTCCATTAACATGACAGTCACGGTTGCACAATGCTTAGTGCGCAAGGAGTCTGGATTCTAGTGGTTTCTCGGATAATAACCTATCGGGTGATAACCTCTTACTAACCGAGCGCGAGGGCCGTACTAGGAATTATGATTGCCCCGTGATCGTGACTCGTGACCACAGAAAGTGGTTTGTTGTATAAAAACTAGTGCCTTGCTTGTTTCACTAGTTTCTGCTAAAATGGCCTTCCGGTCACTTAAATTCATGTTTAATTTTTCCCTGTAATATCTTCTTTAAAAACAAGTGGGACTTTTAAACTGGATCGCGATCTAGTCAAATACCAGAAATGGTGAGTTTGAAGCTCAACTTAGGTAAGGCGAGTAACTTTTTTATTTCTATTGCTTCGCAGATTGACTGCTTCGGCGAGGGAAGGAGTATTTGCGAGAACAGGTTTAATGTGCACAGCTGGCCGCAGCTGAAAGTATTCCGAAAAGGGCAATATGCTGGAGAGTACAGTGGAAATCAAGACAAAGGTAATATAGTCTTGCGTGGCGTGCAAAGCGTGTTTTTAAAAAGATCGCGGCTTTGACTTGTGATAAGGACAATTTTTCTGAACTCTTCAAGAGCGTTTTCCATTTAACCAAACATTCCGGTAATTTCCTGGTAAAGTTTCTAGAAAAACGTTGAAATTCCAAAATGCGATCCATTAAACCGAAAATTCCAGAAATTCCGGGAAGAAAAACCAAATGGAACCGAAATTCCCGGTAAGAAATTTCCGAAAATTGGGGTATACCTCACGAGCTGTTGTCCTCCTTCCCGGAAATTCTAGAAAATGTTGTTCCACTCGTTAACGGAAATTCCCAGAAATGCAAATTAGAATTTTCCGAGGAACGGAAAGCGCCCCTAGTCTCTCAAAAAGTCAACGACAACGCCAGAAAATCTACCTGATCGATATACTTAATAATAAGATTATGAGCTGGATGTTTCTATAACTCGTAGAAATCGAGAGCGAATAATGGAACTCTTCACAGACACTTCGACAATGCATGGAAGGGGCCGCCATCTTGTTTACATCCGGGCACTGCTGGGCTGCCACAACAGAATAGAGCTAATCGAGATTGAGTAGCGTAGCCAATAAGAAAACGGCATTCGTGAAGAAAACGCTGGTAGATTTATAGTTATGATAAAAATGACTATTTTGCTGGAAAGTGATCGGATGGGGGGGGGGGGGGCATACGAAGTGGTATTTCTACTTTGGGGTTAAGGCCCCGACAATACTAATGCGTTTTTTAAAGCATCCGTTTTCCTCTCAACTAAAACGAAGCAAAATATTTTCGCCCTCACTAGCGTTTTCGTTTTTCTGTCCACACTGATGCGCTCCTATTCGAAAACGGAAACTTTTTGACGCGTTTTCACTTATCGTCCACACTAAAACGCTCGAAAATGCTGACGGAAACGACGGTATATGACGCTTTTTTCGTCACCGTTTTCGCAAGCTTCCATTTTCACCTGCCCTCACTAAAAACGGAGCGTCAAAACGATGCGTCATCAAAACACTCCACTTTCGAAACCGTTTTTAAAAGTCTCCCTGGTCATCATCGTTTTTGGTCATTTTAGTGATGACGACAGGCGAAATCGCGTCAAAACGTATGCGTTTTCGAAAACGAAAACGCATTAGTGTGATCGGCGCCTAAGATCGACAACAGATGGTCCCTAAAATATTTTTTCTTCTCCTTTCGTCTGTCAGCCTCTATCGAAAGATTCATGAATGAACTTATCAGGCAGAAGGTCCCGAATAACATTGCGCAAGATGACCCCGCCGCAGACCAGCCTGATGGCTACCCTTGTGGGCCAACTTGGACACAGAATGGATGGAATTATTCGCAAATGAGCCCGTGCAATGTACCTTATCAGAACCCACCAGGCTGGAAAAGAGGATAAAAAGACTCGAAATATCACAAACTTGAACACTTTGATATTCGTAGCGACTTCTATATTCAAGCGCAAGACTCGGCGATTTCAACATGGAAACGTGGCTTCCGAATTAAAGTGCCACTACGACGAAAATTTTGGTCTCTCGTTTTGACATTTTTTAGCGTCGATTAAGTTAGTATTTCTACAGTTGTACTATGCAATGGTTTTTAGGACGATGGAAGCGAAATGCGCGTTGAAATAGCTGGCCGAAATTCGCGAAAAACCCGTCCGCCATTACTCCAATCGCAACCGGGAGCCAGCGACTGCACTGAAAAGCGGTTTTACACATGAGTTGGCTTGTGACGTCATATGCGCACATTGTGCTTCGTGAAGCTTTGTGAGTCCTGGCCGTCTTTTAAGATGTCTTCTAGCTCGAATTCTTCTTTCAGTTCTTCCGAAAGTGAAGTCGAAGACAGTTTTAATGAAGAATCAGTCGAATGTTGCGGTGTTGTTGCGCATATGACGTCACTTCCGAAAGGCTCGATCTTGGCCGCACTCGGTCATTTTTGAATCTAGTAATGGCGGGCTACGAAAACCGAAAAACAAAGCTAAAATAATCAAACTTCCTGTGCGAATATCGCGATAAAACTTGACATGGTAAGTGTTTCGTACTTCTAGTTTCCAAAAGTAAAAAGAAAAGGCAATGCAAAATTTTGATCATAGTGGCACTTTAAAGGATAATTTGGTTTCATCAACTGAGTTAATAATGTGAATTGGCCACCGTAAAGAGATTCCAACGCTTAGCGTTAGCTTTAGTTTCGAATATCTTTACGGTGGCTAATTCACATTATCAACCCAGTTGATAAAACCAAATTATCTTGTAATACTCCCCACCGACGCAGCACCACAGTTTCTTTAGAAACTTACCCCCTTTTTCCAAATTAAAGCCTCGTTTGTACGTTGAAGCAAAAACTCGTTTGCGAGGGTTGAAATATGCTATTTTCGGAGTTGTTTCTTCCCGTGTTCGAAAACGGACCCTGGTGCAAAACTGTTGAAATGAAATTGAGTTCTATTGTCTTATAAAGAGTTTTGAGGGAGCTAGTTTAGAAACGGCTGAAATTGTCCAAAAAATGGCGAACACCCGCAATTAGAAAAATGTTACAAAGTAATTACGATATTATAACTAAAACCCGTTTTGCCTTTTTAAAAATATTTTCCATCCTTCCTTTTATTTTTGAAGCCAGTAAATTTGTTGCGTTAAAAACGGCAACTTTTCTCTGGGTATTCAACTTTTGTTACGTTGTAAACGAATTAAAAGAAGGCAGGAAGATTTTTTTTCAAGGATTTCTTTATCAGGTTTAAAAAAAGATTAGGAAACGCACCTTAATTGTGGAACGAGGCGCGATAATTGCGCGTTTTTACAGGTTTAAGAGTGCATCATAGTTTATAAGTTAAAAATTTTATCTATCTTGGTTTTAAATTATAATAAAAACAAAATGCCAACGCAAGTACGGAAAAAATATTTGTGACAAAGCGATAGAGCAAACGATTAAATAGGTCCGCACCGCGTGCAAACGCTCGTAATGACGCTTCTCGTTACATATCACCGAGTTGTGATTTCTACCAACTTGTGAGATACACTGTACTAAAACCAGCAGTTGCTTTTTTTCCTTTGTTAAGAATCAGAGCACGTACTCCTGGCATCAACACTCCGTTAAAGGTACAAGATGACTTGCATCAGTCAACTAGTTAATCAGAGCTATCTTCAAATTGACTTACACATTTCACCACGCGTTTAATATAAGGCAGTACACTTTTGCGTTGAACGCTCGACAAGGCACCCTAGTTATTATGGAGCTGTTAAAATGGACCATTTTCAACAAGCCTGAATATTTCCAACTGCTCTTAAATCTGCCCAGCTGTAAATCCCTTCTTAGGAAGATGAGTTAGACTGATGTGTCTATACCAGGCTGCACAATGTTCCACGAGGTCAGTAAAGATAAAATACTACTATATTTTATTTCAAATCTGCTTTGCACTCGTTACATTAACATTTTATCTACAATTTGACAAACAGTTAAAACTTTTAGCAAACGTTCTATTCTTTTTTTTCTGACAAAAAAGGCCACAACAGACAATGTTTAGTTACAAACACAGAGTATCCAAAAAACGTACAAAAGAAGTACAAAATCAGTAAGGAAAAGATTAACGCCTTGTTCTGTAAGCTAGTATAATTTTTTACAATAATTCCTGTTGTTTACTCCAAAGCTAAGTCTTTTGCATATTAGGTTAAACTTCACGTACAGCCTCTAAATCCTTCCTGGACAAGAAAACAATAATTATCTTTAATTCTGAGATTATTAATTCTCTCTCACGATCAATTGTTTGCTTAAAGCTATGTCAAAAATAATCAGAATGAAGAATTTTTTTGTTTGTTTCCTGGCCAAAACTGTCAAGGGCAAATTAATAATAATTATGCTTTTAGTATCACTTGTTGGCTGAAAGGTCCAATCTACATCACAGGTGTCAATTTGACCATCACCACCCCACTTGGGTTGACAATGGTACTGAAGCTTGAACTAAATATCCCAAGATCCTTATGATCAAACAGGTCACGTGCCACAGCATATGAAGCAGACAGTCCAACCTAGGAAAACAAGCACACACGTTACTCAACTTGGGACTATGTTAAACAATTGTAATACCAAATAGAGCGATGAGGAGCATTCCTACTCTCCCCTGGATGGAATGCTAGTCAATCACAGGCACCCCCCTCCCCAGGAGTATGTCAGGTTGCCATAACAACTTGCCAGTACCCATTGATGTCAGAGAGGCATTATAAGAACTGAGTATTTTGCAACAGAGGGTTGAATCCAGACTGTTCAAGTCTAGCTCACTAACCATTCAGGTTAATCCTGGGAAATGTTTCACAAGCTGCATTTCTTACCAATTTAAAACTCACATCCATTGTTTCTGGTGTAGAGACAGAATGTGAGAATAACACCACAGCTACTGAGCCATCAGCTAATGGTCGTGCCCAGATTTCTTTGTTCCCAGCCTAACACAAAACATACAAACATGTCACACCAAGTGGACACAAAATCAATTAAAGATCAGAGTTAGGCAATGCACAATCTCACGGTAAGAAATTTGAGGGTGTCTTTTGTGTTGTGTTGATTCTTATATGCACCGGCCCTTACAGCTGGTGCCATTCTCAAAATTTAAATGTTTTGTAAGGATTGCAATACACATCTTTTAAGACTAGCTCTGAGATTTTGGTTGTAAAACAATATCCCTTTCATTGATTGACTTGGATTTTCTCCATTATGGCCATCACCTGTTTGCTTGACAAGGTGCTAAGATGCAAACAATAATAATAATTATTGCTGTTTAGTAGAAACTGAAGAAACATGCACCTCTTAATCCTCTAAAGAAAATGCCCTGTGAGGTGAGATTAGAGGGCTGAAAGCCCGACCTTTAGATCTGACAATTAGATTGTGAGCTTGAGATTTCTATCACATGATAGTTGATGAGGGAACGACCCAAGTCAACTATCATGCATAGAAATTGAGAGCGAATAATCTAATTGTGTTAGTATATATCTACTAGTTGTTAAAACTTTAACTTAATCATCTCCACAGACTTTAACTTAATCATCTCCACAGACACATGCAAAGAAGTGGCTCCCAGCACACACTGCTACACTACTTACTATCTACAACAGAATAGATAGTGATTAGTGTAGCCAATAAGAGAATGACGTTTGTGATAGAACACTAGTAAATTTATACTAAAACGGGATAGAAACATGTCAGTTACCTCAGTATTTCTTGTTCTCCCAAACCTCCCCAGCTTGTTTAGATCCCAATATGATAGAGTTAGAATAAAATAGAATAGCTCCTGTTCATGCAATTGATATTATATTTCACATTATTTAATGCCTAATTACCAAGAGAACTCTCCTGCCCATTTTTCCTTGTTTGTCTTGATTGACAGCTATCACTTCACTGCAAAATATGGTAAGTGATGTCATGGCCGTAGCTAGCATAAAGCAAAGCAAGCCAATTCCCTTGTCTAGGTTTTATCCAGAAATTAGATCAAATTGGAAAGTTACCCCAAAAAACATTTGCCACGATGTTGGTTCTAATATCCTGCTGCACAAGC
Organism: Micromussa lordhowensis; assembly: GCA_964020085.1. Lineage (NCBI taxonomy): Eukaryota > Metazoa > Cnidaria > Anthozoa > Scleractinia > Lobophylliidae > Micromussa > Micromussa lordhowensis. The sequence continues at coordinate 2,080,261 of OZ026597.1, forward strand.
GCATACAGTTTACTTATTCCTGTCGTAAGTTACATGGCTAGACCTTTGTCTGGGCCATTGCAGAGTACAGAGTCTTCATGCAGAAAATTTAATGGAGTCTTCATGCAGAAAATTTAATGGAGTCTTCATGCAGAAAATTTAATGGAGTCTTCATGCAGAAAATTTAATGGAAGTCAGTGACAACTTTTCAGTTACAACCAATAGGGAAAAGATTCATATTTAATAATCATATTGATCCTTAGCAGCACATAAGTGATGGGCAAATGTGACTCGTTCTAAATTAAACAATTTTCTTGCTGCAGTTGTAATAACGCATTTTATGGGAATTATCATGGACAGAATTGGCAATAGTTTTCCCACAGGGTATATGACCTGTGTCCTTCCTCACTCTCTCCCTACCCACCCCACCCCCTGACCCTCTTTGCCTCTAAATGAAACCTAACAACCTAATAAAAAATTTCCTTATGATATCAGTGTTGAGCTTTGCAATAAATTAACATGTCCTTCATGACACCTCTGTACAGTAGAAATTTGTTCAGAGAATTTTAAATTAAAATTTCAGAAATCATCACCTGTTTTGGAGAATCTCTTTGGCCCAAGGAGAAATGCTACGAAGATCAGTGGACATAAACAATGGCTGCAAGAAACAAATAGTATGCCAAAACATGATGCACTGTGTATTAAGTACTACTGAATACTTTCCATGTTAGCTATCCCTATTAAAATTTTGCTTGGTTTTACACAACCCAGTGAATCATGAAAGCTGTTGTATACAGCCTAAGGTACTGTCAGATTTCAGTTGCTTTGAGAATATTTGAGTTTCAAAACTTAAAAGTGTAATTAGGTGCAAACTACTAAGCTTTTCTAAACTGATCAATCTCCATGGTTATGGAAATACAAGTCAGTTTACATCTACATGTAATAATTCATATGGGAAGTTAAAAGCATGGTTGAATATCGTGATTTGCTTTCACTTAATATGCTGCATTTGAAATTTTCAGTTGCCACATAATCGTGGTGCTATTATAAGCGAAGGGCATGGTTTTTAAAGAAGGCCACCTACATGAACAAACAGGACCTAACTGAAAGAAACAAGTTTTCTTTTTTTCTGTGGTTCCAGAAATATCCATACCTCCCTCACAGAAGGGACTTTGTCTAAGACCTCCAATCCCTCTGGAAATTTTTCAATTGAGCTTCATATATTTCTTTGAATTGTTTGGTCTTACAAACCCCATTTCAGACTCGCTCCAACCCCTGGGACTGGACTGGCATCAGCGTGTTGGTACATGCCTTGTGATAACATGCAAACTTAAACTACGCTTGAGCCAATTATCACCATTACGTATTTTTTGAGGCTGTCAATCATGTTAGCAGACTTAAAAGAAAACAGCAGTTCGCATCAACAGGTTCAGAAGATCACTTCTCACACTCAATAATAATTCATCAAGTCGAAACAAAGAAAATCATAACGGCGAAGGCAGTTTGGATAGCGGGTTTTAATTGGCATAGATTTTGACGATTTTACTTCTCTGTTGACTAAGTAGTTTTTGTTTCGATTGAGAAGATATATCAAACACTCGAGACAGTGTTTCATTAGCTATCCAAACACGTAAAAAGTACTCTGCTAAGCATCATATTTTCAATTCTCTTCTTGGTGTATGGGTATCCCAATGAAACACTGTCTCAGGTGTTTGAGATGTTACATCCAAGCATTCTAATCAGTACACTTAAATTTTAAACTTTTCACTCTTTTTTTGAAGGTTCATTGACTCAGCAAAAAAAGGTACTGTACATTATCTTAAGTTATAAACTTAAGTGAAAAGTCCAGTAATAACATATACAGTGAAAGTGTATAATTCATTTGGACACCAAGTCTACTTACTGAAGCCATGATGGACCACATAGCAAACTGGGCCTTGGATTGTTCATAACTTAAACTAAAGTCGCCAATAATAAGCTGAGGATAAAAGACAATTACATAATTACATCAGTCTGTTAACAAAAACAACTTTGCAATGAAATTTGCTGCAACTCAATTTTGTGATTTTGGAAGAGCAATGTTTGGCAACACTTTTCCAAATTTGATAATTTTGCTTAACATTTTTTTCAGTTAGTCATTTTTTTTCTTGGCAAGTGAAAATTTTTGCCAAATATGCAAAACTTTGATGCTGAGAAACCTTTTGTGTTTAAGCAATAGAGCACTTTTTCCGTGTTTATATAGCCTCATCTAAACACGAGGAGGGCTGGGAGAATTAGAGACAGTTATGCAAACCCAAGACGTAGTCGAGGGTTTGCATAACTTTCGAGAATTCTCCCAACCCTCTGAGTGTTTAGACGAGGCTATATAAACACAGAAAAAGTGCTCTATTGCTTAAACACAAAACTTACAGTACATTCGCCCTTGCATAACCTTTCTGGTATGTTTTGCTAGTGTATCAGGCTTGTTTGAATTGGTCTAATGCTCTGGGTTTCACCAACTGAAAATACCATCATTAAAAAATACAATTTGAGTGACTGCGGCTGACTGACGGATGGACTGACTGAATGACCAAATGGTTGAGTGACAGATAGACACACTAATCACTGTCTGACAGACTCACTAGATGGCTGGCTGACTGACTGATTGACTGACTCACTCAGTCACTCACTCACTCACAGACTGCAGACTGACTGACTTTGTACTGATTGATTCATTGACTGACTGACTGACTGACTGACTGGCTGACTGACTGACTGACTCAGTCACTCACTCACCCACAGACTGCAGACTGACTGACTTATTACTGATTGAATCATCGACTGACTGACTGGCTGGCTGGCTGGCTGACTGATTGAAGGACTTATTGACTGACTGACGGACTGACGATTGACTGACTGACTAACGATTGACTAACTGACTGACTGACTGACTGGATGGACAAAATGAATGACTGATGGACAGGCAGACTCACTAGATGGCTGACTGCTGACTGACCGATTGACTGACTGACCAAATGACCAACTAACTGACTTACTGACTAACTCGCTAAATGGCTTGCTGAATGACTGACTCACTCACTCGCTCAGTCACCCACTCACTCATTCACTGATGCACTGATTGACTGTGCCTCTAACCAGTCTTTGCTTTGAACCAAATTCCTGTAAATAGTAAATGCTAATGCTAGCAAGACAGGATTAAACTAGCCCAATTGACCAGATATTAGCCTTCTAGTTACCATATCAGGATCATTCCAGTTTCCTGGTCCTGCCACAGGAATCATCTCGTCTTGATGGTCACCATACCACTTAACTATTGTTGTCACACTCTGCCAAGAATCCTTCAAAAAAGACACCTCAATGTCACTGACTATTATTCTGTGCATATTATTAAGTATAACAATTGGTAAATAAACATTTGGATGAAAAACACTGACTATTTGACATAACGCAGAAGGTTGTATGGAATGGTTATTACACAAATCAAACTTCGTTATACCTGTATGTCATTATAGTTTCTCCACAAGTTGCAGTTTTCAGCAATCCATGTATAGTTAGGCTGAAAAGTTAAAGAAAATCAATTTTACAATGAATGCATTAAAAGTTGATGATTTTTCCGTCAGAACAACCAATCACAAATACTCTTACTGTTCTTGTGGAACTTTGGTAAGCTGGCCAGCTACAAGAAAATACTATTGGTCTCCCTGTTTTGTTGAGAGCTTTGGTGACCATTGGATAACCTGTGTCCATCTTGTCAGGGTCGCTATAACAACCATCCAGCTTAAGGTAGTCAACTCCCCAGGCAGCAAATGTCTGAAAACGTATAAGAAATGAGCAACAAAATAAGTGTTTACAAGTTAAGAACGCAGCACTTGCCCCTTTAAAAAAAGAAATTATAGTGAAATGGCCAACTCTTTAAGGTAGACATGTGCACTATACATGGGATGTCCAAGCTTAATTCAACTTCCTTGTCTGAAAACACTTCTCGAAGGTGGGGCAAAATGTTTAAGTTGCCCTGAAAATTAAGATTTCTGTATTGAGAGCTACGTGTAACCACTGTCACGTCAGTGCTCTTCAGTTCAGACTAAACTGACAATTACATCTAACTAGGTTAACTGGATTGCGTCTTGGTACTATAAAGACTACCCGTCAATGGGCAACAAAAGTGTTGAGACACTTGGCAATAAAATCTATTTTGGAGCGTCTTGGACACATTTTCCCCCCTTCCCCCAAACAATGTTGATTTTTCTATTTGTTTGACTGCACAGACCAGAGCGCCTACACAACATTGAATTGGATTACTCACACGATTCATGGCCATGCCCACTATATATGTGACTACACTGGATCAATCTCGTCACCAACGGGCAACAAAAATCAGGCCATAAATAAGATATTGACTAACTGAGCTACGGATTGAGCCAGAATAAAGTGACCATAATAATGAGGGAGATGGGGAGCAGGGATGGTGCAGTGGTGAGAATGCTCACCTCCCACCAATGTGTCCCAGGTTCGATTCCCGGACCCGGCGTCATATGTGGATTGAGTTTGTTGCTGGTTCTCATCCTTGCTATGAGAGTTTTTCTCCGGGTTCTCCGGGTTTTCCTCCCTTCACAAAAACCAACACTTCTAAATTCCAATTCAATCTGGGAACAGTTGATGAAGAGCCACTTTGTGAAAAGGCCACCGCAAATTCCCATTATTATCATTATCATTATCAATATCATTATCATTATTATTGTTATTATTGTTAGGTGAGTGTAGTAACTGGCTGGCTTTAAGGCGAGGTTCCACTGTATATAGTTGCCACTGGTACCTAATTCACTGTACAATTTTTTGAAAATGTTACTATGGGTTTTCCAGCTTAACTGATCATTTGAGAAGCATTAACAAATAACCCGGTCAACTTACATCCATGTCTTGTTGTATGTGATCAATAGTTCCTGGATATCCTGCACATGTTTTGGTCCCATAGTCTGACGAGAAATGTTTTGACAAAATTACGACATTTACATGTATGTTAGGGCCGGTGATCTAGTCATTAGTGTGGACAACTCAAGATGAAGCAGTTCCAACTCGGGTTCAAAGTCTTCACGCAATGGCTGAGATCTTCACAATACATGGAGTTATCATACTGACCACACCCTAACAGTATTAGAGTAGTTTTCAACATTTTGTACCCTTCAAATGACTTTTACTAAAAATAATATATTTAAATCATTTTTTTTCTAGCAAACTGTTGTTCTGAGAGTTGCTCTAACTACATCAACTAAATTTAAGAAGGTTTGTCTGTAAGCAGTTGCAAGGCTTTCTTCTCCAGACTGTCTACCTGCATATATTCCAAACTTTAATCCTTTGGAATGAATCTGAAAATGAAGAAAATATTTCCAGTTTAAAATTGGCAATTTTTGGCTTTGTAAGAATGTCTACAAATAGTACAGGATGAACATGGGAGAAAAGTTGTTTTTTAATGCCCAGTACAAATTGATCAAAGGAAACTGAAGGTAGCAGCCCTGTTCTTCACAAATTTTCTTAACTGGGAGAAAGTCAATGCGTTAAAACACTGTTTTGACCATTTTATATGTAATAATCTCAATCAAACGTAAAAAGGCTAACTGCTAACTAAGATGAGATAAACAAACACCATATCACAATATTATGATTTTGTTTATTCCAAAAACCAATTGGTAGCTTGTTATCATTATTTCCCAAAATTTTCAACAAAATGTTCAACAAAATCATTTAGTTTGATACAAAGGGAGGCCAAGCATTTTGAGGGGTGTCTTGAAAACTAAGACCCCAAAGACCCCTAAGACCCCCTAAGACCCCAAAACTTGAAAACAAAGACGCCCCATATTTTGGGGGGTTCCTGCGAAATTACGACCAGCCGGTCGCCAATTAATGCGACTGAAAGGTGAGCGCTGGTGACAAGAATTTTGAGGCTACTTTCAGCATCTGACTGACATTCGAGGAAATTTGTTTCATTTTAAATCGAAAAACTTTGTGTTTTGTTTCCAGCAAGAAACTTACCTCTTGTCTATTCGAAGCTTTTTACTTCCACAGAAAATAATTTACATCAAAAATGAAGGTTAATTGCCCCCAAAACAGTTCAAATCCACGCAGATCCACGCAATGTAATCAACATTTAGCGCCGCCATGTTTTCAGCGGTTTCAATTGCTAGCTATACCGTGGGCGCATGGCAGAAACAAGAGCTCTGTTTATCGTTCTGGAAGGCTTTATCTTGACGGCATGTAAGAACAAAATCTCCTGTCAAGTCTCCAAACAAACAAAAAATGGGGGGTCTTTGTTTTCAAGTTTTGGGGTCTTAGGGGGTCTTACGGGTCTTTGGGGTCTTTGTTTTCAAGACACCCCATTTTGAGGTGTCCGAAGTTCAAAATGTTCTTTCTTCTCACTGACATGCATATAGGTCTTTTTATGTGAAGCTTGAGAATTTATGATACATCAAGACAATATCACTTAGCTGATGATTTTCTTTATTCTTGTCACCCATATGCATGATTAATGTGTTGGTATTGTAATGAGAAACAACATTTTAATCACTCCTTATTGATGAGCTGGGAATTAGAAGCACTGCATCTGAATTAACAAGGTGTCTTTAACGGACAGTTAGAATTGATGAATCATGTTTACTTTAGGTAGTGTTGGCCAACTCTACAGACTGTTATATCAACTGACACTTGATCAATACGTCCGCCCAGTATCTGTTGACACTTGGCAGATACACTGCCAATATATTGACCAACAGTCAGTCGAGTGTCAGTTGAATAATTATCAGTTGAGTATTCATGGAATGTTGATCAAGTATCTGTCAAGTATCAGTCATTAACCGCGCGGCCATGGGCCGAGCGCGGTTCTTGCTCTGCACGGGGTTTATTTTTTTTTTTTTTTGTCATGTCGGAGAGCTGAACCAGATCACTGCTCGGCCAAACTTTGAATCACGCAACCGGTAATGTTTATTCGCCAAAAGCTGTTGAAATATTACCACAAGGACATTTGCAAGGATAAATAATGTAATTTAGGACCTGTTGCTGGCTACTAAGGCTGAAATTATCTAGAGTTAAGCTGTATTTTCGTTTAGCATGTTCACTTCCGAAGGGAATATTCAATGCGCTAAAGAAACGTCTGGGGTCAGCCATGGAATGGGCTCACGGTGATAAATAAAACCGTATTTACTGTAATGCCCTTACGGTGATAAATAAGATCGTGTTTATTTCGCCAGAAGCAATGGTGGAGTTTTCTGGGAGAAACATAAAACCTCGGCGCTCGTCAAAACCCTTTGAACATATGCAAATATATATTCTCCTTCGAGCTACAGATAAACAAAATCTCCGATTACCAATAACGCAACCACGCTATGCAAAGAATGTGAAAAAAAATTTCTTTCAATCCAGGCACTGAGCCAACTTTGAATCACGCAATCTCTATTGTTTCCAATGGGTAATTTTTCTTTTTCGCTACATAAAACGATGTTTTATTTACCATTTTGCAAAATACAAATCTTGACCATGTCAAAAAATCTGCCTAAATACAAACTTGCATCAACCTGATAGCAGATGAAATGTAAACCCGGGCTACGGTCAACAAAACTGTAAATCATTTTGCATTGCTGTATAAAATCAAATGCAGATCAGCTCGGTTAATCGGCCGTGTGACAGAAATACTTTTTAATATCCAAGATACCGTACAAAGAAGAAAATAAATTACCTCCGAATTAAAAGATTCAAGAGACGGATCCACTGGTTTCACTTCGATTCGGCAATAAGAAAAAGAAAAGGAAACAAAATTCAACTTCCACAGGATTCGAACTCACAACCTCTAGCATGGCAGGCGAACGCCTACTCGACTGCGCCACGACAACATATGAAATTCGGGGGTGAAACATTGAATAGATTTAAAAAAGGACTGCCTTCTGCCTTGGAAGTGCCCTGCTTTGCATTTGTAGTGCTAAGAAAACAGTTTAACTTTCAAAGCGCGGTTAAAAGATCTATGATCTTCTTGTTATTATCCAACTCTGCTTCGTAGAGTACAAATATCGCGCGAAACGAGTACAAATATCACACGATATTTGTACTCGTCTCATTCCTCCCGGCCGCGTGAAGTTCAAAACCTTGGCAAGTCAGAATTTTGGGAAAAGAAATCGTTGGATAATAAATCTCTTATTAGACGTTTTGGCGTGTAGTATCGCTGTATATTTTTACTCGTTGTTTGTATTTTGACTCGCCCTACGGGCTCGTCAAAATACCGCACAACTCGTAAAAATATACAGCGATACTACACACCAAAACGTCTAATAAGATATATGTATGTCACATGTTACCTTGACTAACACATATATCGGCTGACATATCAAGTGATAATCAACCAATACCAAACCGTCATTCGACCGATACTCAACTGACACTCAACCGACTGTTACATGTAGTTGCCCATTTACCACTTAACACTCAGTCAATACAAGGCTGATACCCAGCCAACATATCAACTGAGTGTCTGTTGATATATTGGTCAACAGTGTCGGCCAGCACTACCTACATGTACAGTAAAGTTAACATGATTCGGATTGCAGGTCAAATCTTGGTGAAACAATTAAGACAGGTGTTAAAGGGGTAAGGAAGCGATAACATGCTTACATAGTCACCAAGAGTTTTCATTCCACTTGGAAATCTCATAGGATCTGGTTGCAGCTGGCCATCAGAAGTGCGATTGTGAGACATCCAACAATCCTGGAAAATGGTATCTTTGATTGGAAGCCCGATAAAACTTACTCCAACAGATAACACAGACAAAATACCTTGACAAAATACCTTTAAAAAGCACTAAGAACTACCGGTACTTAAAACTCATAAACAGCATTCTAATTTGAACTTGTTAATTTATTGTAGTCAGCCACCACTTATTGAATAGCGATCTCTCTCTATAAAGTAGCCCCTTCTCTATCTACAACATGGCCAGGATTTTTTCTCATCACGTGCATTCATCAATACACTTAATTTGTATTTTCCTGGAAAAGGGGGGGGGGGGTGCACACTGAGGAGAGGTTCATCTCAACTCTGTAATGTGATAACTATAGGAACTAATATGACAGACCAATCATACTATTAATACAAACAGACCACAGCAAAGCAATCATTCTTAACATTGATTTAAAATAAATAATTACTTCACTAGGGCTCAAAAGCACCAGTTGCATCGATACAAAGATGTCCGGGCAAAGATGCTAGGGCAATCGTATAGTGCTAGAGACATGTCTGAGTAATGTTCAGAAAATATCCATACCCTTCCTGTAGATGTGTGTGGTTTGAACCTCCCCCTCCAGAAATCCCAGTTTAGTTCAATACCTTCTTTTAAAATTTCTGGCTTTACCCCTTACCCCTCTCCCGCAGAACTTCCACTGGCCTTCCAGGGGGTGGGTATGGACATTTTCTGGATAATAAGTCACAAGATAAGAGAAGGATTTCGTGTAAAAAGGGCGTACCTCGCTTTTTAGGGCAGTTGTCATTTTTGGGGGGATCAAGTTAATTTATTGAAACAAAGGTTTCTTTTGTTTTTTTGTTCAACAAAAGATCTCAAAAAGATGCCTGAGTTTTTTTGCATACGTTATTTCTCGAAAATGAAGCACAAATCAACAAAAACAATTATGGAACAATGTTTTTCACGTCAAAACAAGTCAGTCTGCCAAAAATTAGCTAGATCCTGCAAAAAATGAAAATCGGTCCAGAAAGCGGTATATGCCCTTTTTGCCCACATTCCTACAAGTACTCACATCAATGGAGACATATTCGTAGCCAGCCTCTTTAAAGCCATCCTCAGCCATACGATCTGCCATCTCAAATATCAGCTTTTCACTAAAAAGGTTAGGGTATTGACAATTTTTTTATATTTGTTTTTGAAAACTGTTTAGAGACTTTTTTTAAATTGTGTATTTGTGATAATGATCTGATGAATTGAAATCTATGGTCAGGGTTTAAGAAATGGCATTCTGTTCTACATTTCCTGTGGAAAGACTTTTAATATCACAATTCCTCTCACCACTAAACTTGTACAAATACATTGTACATGTACATACGTGTATAAGAACTCAAGCACATCTAGATATGAAAGCCTGAACACAAATCCATTCCAAAAGGGCCACCATTGAGTTCGGTTGAATATTGATTTTCTGAACAAAATAATATTGAGAGTTGAACTCCAACAGTTCAAGTTACTTTAGAGTTAATTCTCTATCCTACAACTACAACGTTACAATAATTGGCGATTAGATATCTGTACCCAATGCAATTTTCTGGATCATTTACACAGTCTATGTTGCAGCGATATCTCTCCCAATCCATCCATCCCACTGAAATAGGAAAGAAAAATCAAATTTAATTTTAACCTTTCATTACCCCAAGCCTACTTTTCTAGTTTAATTCCCTTAATTTTTCATGCAAGAAAGTAAAGAACTGTCTTTAATCTCAGAAGATTTGGTGTCTGTTTGATGTCTACTTTGTAGTTTATTTTTTACTTATCATCTCAGTTAATGGTTTTTACAACTATATGTATATCTGTTTTATTTTCTACGGGTTTGTTTACTAGATAACTTTTTTCCAATTTATCCTTAGTCAAAAAACCTGTTTGTGGTTTAAGCTCTCAAAAACAAATTGTAACAAGTTTCTTTAACTTAAGTGATCTGGTTTAGTTTCTGTTATTTTGGCCATTTCCCTAATTTCTGGAAGAAAGAAACATCCTCACTTTGTCCCTCTGCCCCCTACCTTAGCCCTCCCCCTGAGAGTACTAAATTGCGATTGAGCAGTGATAAAAATCCAGAAATCAAGCGTTTTACCCTGATCCACACTGAATTGTCATTATCAAGAACGGAAAAGATATAACCATGAGATGAAGATCGTTAGATAATACGATGCTTATTATCGCTTAAAAGGATTCAGAAGTATTAAAGCTAAAATGTATTAAACCTTGAAGGAATTATTGTGATACGTATGGATTTCTATGACGTTTTAATTTAAGTGTAAAACAATTGAGAAATGGAAAGTTTATTTAAAGTCGGGTGAAGACAATTAAAACAAACTGCAGCTTGCAATCTGCTGAGAATCATGTGATCAGCTAGGAAACTAGAGGAAGCCGCAGATCTACAATGATCAAAACAGTACAACGAAAAAATGCGACTTTTAGATGTCACATTGCTGACTTACTTGGTGGCGTTCGAGCTAAACCATTGTTTAGAGATTCCACAACAATGCACACTTGAAATGATAAGACAGAAACTACTACGATCGCCAAACTTCTGCGAGGCGCCATTTTTCGTTCCCTGCAAACAAGAGCTACCAGTCTCTTTCAACCATGGAAAATGTGATCGGTCACGCAACGCAAATGAGACCGCTCACGCAATCATTTGTACTTTGGTGAGGCCCGGTCACGCAATGTTAATGAGACCAATCACGAAAGCATTTGTACTATTTGTTCTGTGTTCCACATTTGAAAACGTAGCGTTAATTCTCCAAGTTAGGCCTACCGTCCACACTAAACGCTCTTCAAACTGGAGGAATTTGAAGACGCCGGCTTTATGTTTCAGGGTAGCCGAAAAAAAAAATTGAAAAAGAGGATTTTTCGAAGATGATGGCGACAAGATAACGATGTAATTTTCCTGTCCGAGTTTTCCTCAACCATAAACCCAAATTGTTGTATTATTGTTGCGTTTTCGAATTCCTCCAGCATAGTGTGGAAGGAAAACATTCTGGCAGGGTGAAAACGCCGTTTTCAAATTTCTCCGTCGTGATGTGGACGGCCATATACAAAGGAGGGAATTCTCGTCGTCCCTTTTAGGGGTGAAAAAGCGGTTTAGGTACCTTTTATGATGTTCAGCCTCAAAAGGTTCACAGCAGAAGCTTTTGCGGTACTTTTAGCGTACTGAGCCGAAAAAGCGCTGAAACGAAAAGGGAACAAATTGCTTGTACGTTGGTACAGTCAGATAAATACGACAGTTGGATTGACAAGAAGGACGTGAAAAAGCTTTGAGGATGAATGACTGTGACCTGGCCTAGTCACAGCAACCACGTAGAGTTTCCGCAGAACCAAACCAGTCATTTCAAGATTCCATTACCCCACCCCATCAGGTTGCAAGGATCGAGTTAGAAAGTGGGATTGAGCAGCATCTCGCTACCAACAAGACACCTGTACTTCTCGTTGTGGTGTTAAACATTTAGTACAATGATTGTTGGTTTGATATTAAAATACGAGTGATGATCCTCTAGTACAACGGTACTTTTTTTCCTTTCCATGTGCTATCAAAAGCTGCTGCCCATGCACCTTCGGTTATATGCACTCATGAAACGACGCGAGGCTCTTCGGTTTCACACCCCTTCCAGTCTGTTGGTGGTGGGTCGTTCGGGGTGCGACCACCAAACTTTTACCCAACAACCTCGATTTGTTTTATACCCCACCTTCCCGAATACATTATTGCTACGAAGCCTAGCAAGGAGGGTTTCAACCCATGAAAGGGGAGCATTTGTATCCGACAAATGTCTGGAATAGTATGAACAACGATTTCGCTATGGCCACGTCGATAAAAGCGGAAGCACGTTTGTGTGAGTGGTAGTATGCATCATGAAGAGCAAACCGTCGGAACAGTTCGTAGAATAGCAAGGAGACGTAGGAAGGCACAAAAAAGGGGATTGTCACCTTTGGAAGCTCTCATTCCAGCTTTAGTAGCAGCAGGGAAGGCGGCAGCTCCAGGAGGAATCTCTGGTGCTGCAGGTTACGGTGTGAAAAAGGGTTTGGAAGCTGCTTCGCGTAAACGCCGAAGATGAAATATAAGCCAGAGACCGAGAAAAGAGGTAAACAGCGAGGCGAAGCACTGGCTCGACGTAAACACCGATTGGTAGACAAGATCGCCGAAGGAGCCAGTATGTTCTTACCAGGACCCTCCTTTATCTTTGCTACGCTGGCTTTGAAATTAGCGGGTATCAAAAGGTATCAAAGACAATATGAATCGCAATAACAAGAGACAACAGGGAGGTGCATTGTTTACTGTTCTCAAGAACGCGGCCAAGATCGGGTACAAGCTCGTAAAGGACGAGGTACAAAAGAATAGGTCCAAAGGGTGTCACCGGCATTTACAACAGCCGTCCTGCACCGTGGGAAGTATGATTCGATTACGCAGACAACGGCCATTACGCTATGCGAGGTGGGAAAACGTAGAAATTCGGTCAAGAGGCGAAGAGAACATCTCCAAGAACAAAAGGATAACGGATTCTGGCAAGGTTTAAACGACGTGTTCCAGGCATGTCACTTCAAGGGGTTAAAGTTGTATAAAGAGAACAAAGCCCAGTTAGTCAAGTTGGTACAGAAAGCCAACGAAAAGAAGAAGGCATCGAGCATCGAGCTTAAAACACTCTCCTTCAGGAGCATATGGCATTTAATTAAGTACGAGGATCCGTGTTCAGCTTGCAAACGACTCACCGACGAGACCGAAGCAGGTGACGTCATCGTGTTCTGCAAAGGACGTTCGACCGTGGAAGACACGACACTTAGTCTGGAATTGAAACTGGAAAAGACCCGTCAAGAGCTTCGTTACTGGTGAGACTGCTACGAAACTTTACTCCAACGAAATTTCGAGAATGACAGAGGAAGTAATGATGGTGCCCACTAAAGAATTTGACTAATTGGTTCGGTACTATAAACGAGAAATCACCGACAATGCCTTGTTGAACAAAGCTGGACGTTTGGCGGCCAATTATCTCGTATTACTCCAAGATAAATCGATTCCAGATTCAATTGCCGTTAAGAGAATTAAACCTTTAGCTCGAGAGAGAGAGAGGTCGCTTAACCAAACGTATCAGTCAAATTGGTCCTTTGTCGAGCAATAGTGCCGGTGTCAGTATGCTTCCCATGTAGAGATTTCTGAGTGTTGCAATGTGTGGCCTTTTTAGATCATGGATACCCTCGACAAATGTTCGAAAAAGCGTCGAACACGACACGAAAATACCCCCTACCCCCTCCAATATTGCATCAAATGAATACGATAAAGGGTTGTATAAGTGAGAAAGAAAGCGCGAAAAACACTCTTGTCACTTGCCTTCGATTAATGGTGAAGTAAATCAACGATCAATCACATGGAAGACTTTGAGATTGTTAAATTAATTTGTGTATATAACTACGATGATCAACTATATATATATGATTTTTCATATATTTATTTGCATTCTTCACCATCTATGGGTACATTGCATGCAAGCTAACAATGTGACCAGCTCCCAATTGGCTTGATAGCTCAGTTGGTAGAGCACTGCACCGGTGTCGCAGAGGTCATGGGTGCAAATCCCGCTCAGGCCTGAATTTTTCTCAGGCTTTAATTTAACAGCTGCTTAAGTTATGTATATAACTGCGATGACCAACTATGTCTTCATAGCTTCAATGGTCTAGTGGTGAAAATGTTGGGTTGTGGCCCCAGAGGCAATGAATTTGATTTTATTGTTTTCTTATTTTTTATCATTTTGTAATTTTATTTATTTTTATTTTTTATTTTTTATTTTTTTGTTGTTGAATGTGTTACCCCTGTACTTTTGATTCAGAATATTCCATCATGCTAAAGTGTCACGTGCTTGATACTACATACGTTGATGAACGTGATACACTAATTGGTCAGATATGACATCAGCTAGGTCAGATAAGTCGTGCATGTGTATTATTGAGTCATTTCATTCCTAGTTGGTAGGCAGTCATGTTCCCTTTTTCAGGCCGAAGTCGATCTCTATCCCCTCGGCGATCGCTTCCCCTTGCCATCGTACCCCGTCGAAGTCGTTCCCTGGGGCAAAAGCCGGTTCCCGTAGGAACCAAACGGAGCTTCGACGTGGCCTTCTTGGATAACGATAGCGCGTCTTCGGACAGACCCTCGTCTCAGGAAGGAGTTATGTTTGGTGGGGGAAACACACCGTTGTTGGACTTCCAGCTTTACCCTTTGAGTGCTAGACGCAACTGGAGGAACGTCCTCCACAAACAACGTTTTGAGGCATGTATCCAGCAACACCGGGATGCCACACCCAACGATGACTTGGGACAAGAGGTCACCGAGGCCCAACGGTTTCACCATCGAGCGACAACTCGAGGCTGACCAGTCTCTCACTCCACACTCCACACTGGATTTTGCCATGCATACTGATGCATTCACCCATGTATTCCACCTTCACGGTGGGGGAGTTTGAGGAGGGAAGCGAACGCCTCGATACATGACTCAGAAATTGAAGACTATGGAGACAGCTTTCATCCATACGCCTGGTCTCGGGAGTGGTCATGGGAAAAAGCAACGTCCTGGGAGGGAAGCCGTGGAGACCTTGTTGGCCCGCAAGAAATCAGAGGTGATGATCAGAAAGAGGGACCAACTTTGCTGTGCGCGTGCCATTGTCAGCATGCAGGCATGGATCGATAAAGGACACCATGGTCCAAGCCACAAAAATTTCAGGATGGGTCGTCCCATCCAGGAGAAAAGGGCCAAAGAGCTTCATCGTTTGGCTGGTGTGCCTGAAGGACCTTGCGCCCTTAACAAACTGCAGAAATTCCAAGACGCCTTACCCGGTTACCACAGTAAAGTATTCGCAGCGGATAAACCACATTCCATTATCTTTTGCGGCCAGACTCCCTCCCACAAACGGATTTTACTCATCAAAGTGGACGACCATTACCATGGCTGCAATCCGTACGGGGGATCTTGTCGCTATCTTACTTTTGTAACAACTGTAACCGGGAGTAAAATGTAGAAAACATCGACAGTCATCCATGCCAAGGTCCAGTTGTGTAAGTCTTGTGAGTGTGACATTTGCCCCGACCTCAAAGCCGTCAAATCGTCCTTGGAACCCGATCAGTTCCCAACTCCTTCTTTACCTTACGGCCAGTTATCGCAAAATTCTTTGGAAATGCCTGCTACTCCGCTCATAAAGTCTCTTCCTCTTCCAAATATCGTCCCTTATGTGACTTTAAAAAGAAGTGCCTCCATAGTCACAAGGTGTATGAGCCCGGCAGTGCAAAGAAGAATACAAAAGGTGGAAGACCATCAAAGAAATACACTCACAAGTGTGGCTGGGGAGAATACCCCTTCTGCGACAAGCAGGTGGATTTTGCCGAACACCAATGCTTCATCCAGCCAGTGAACCCATCTGACGACATTCCCAAACCCATAACTGACCAGTTGCCGAGGTGGGATCGCGAACCGTGGACCGCGTCAATGAAGATGGTGACATGTGGATAGAGCATCCTCCTCTCTTTGTGTTCGCTAACTTCGAGGCCATCACGGACGAGGAAGGCGTAAAAACACACATTATCCTCTGTTTAGAAGATGAAGAAAGCGAGGACACCATCTCCTCTATGGCGAAGACTGCGTAGAGTCCATGTTTGAGCATCTGGACTGTCCCACAATCGACGAGTAAGGCGACGAGCGACGTGTCATTGTGGTCTTTCACAACTTTAAGGGCTACGATGGCATGTTCGTACTCCAACATCTTTACGCCACTCATCGGAAAGTAGAAGACCAGATCTGTGTGTGGACCAAATTCCTGTCGTTGGTCTCTGGCAACCTCAAGTTCATCGACTCATTCTCCTTTCTACCTTTCCCTCTCTCTGCGTTTTTCTGCTGCCTCTGGCCTCACCGAGCTTTCAAAAGGCTTCTTTCCTCGTCTCTTCAACACGTTGGAGAATCAAGGTTGTGAGGGACCCATGTCTTCCGCAGACAAGTACGACCCAAATGGGATGACAGCCAAGAAAAAGGTAGAGTTCGAACGGGTTACGCTGATAAAGTAGCCAACAACTCCATCTTCAACCTTCGCTGCGAAATGCAGGCATACTGCGAGTCAGATGTGAAACCTTTCAAGGCAGAGTTCGAGGGTTATGCCGAAATAACCCATGGAGAAATGTGCAGCGATCGCCTCAGCCTGCAATCGGTACTGGGACGGTGCTTGTACCAATCAATCACTCAATGCTTTCAAGTGGTTGGCGTGGCAAGAGTACCGTTTGAGAGTGCATGAACGCCCCCCCCCCCCCCCCCCCGCTTTTTCAACCGGAGAGCCAATGGCTGGCCGCATTCGCCACGCGGGTAGTGGCGGAGAAGTGAAGGTATTTACTCCAGCTCAACCTTACGGAAGGAAAGCTACCGAACTCCTTCTGGGGAAAGTTTGGAGACAACGTTAATAAACCCTCCAAGGTAGCCATCAACAACCCTGCCACTCTTTTCCAAGTCATCTCAGACCCTCTACATCGCATTCACTCCATTCGCATTTGAACTGAAGATAAATTCGAAATCGTTTACTCGAACATCAAAGAAAATCAACTTGACAGTGGAAAAAGAAACATCTTCGTGGACGCCTTCACCACCTGCTGGGCGTGCTTCAAACTATATGAGTCATTGGAGAAGTTGGGTCAGCAAGCCCTCTACTTTGACACGGATTCCGTGAGTCTACCGTTGGAAGCCTGATCAACCCGACATCCCTCTGGGCGACTTCTTGGACCCCCAGACACGAATTCGGTGATGTAACTACCATTCTCTAGTTCATCGGTCATAACTAAAGAATGATAGTTACATCACCGAATTCGTGTCTGGGGGTCCTAAAACTTACCGCTACACGACCTCCAATGGCAAGGTCTGCTGTAAGGTGCGAGGCTTCACCCTGGACATCCGAGGGTCCTAGCAGTTAATCTACCAAGTCATGAGACAGAATGTACTGGAAGAGATCCTCGACCCCCTAGAGAATGGTGAGCGACGGAACATCAATGTCGTCAACCCACATTTCTTCAATCGTCATCCTGCCATCAAATGCCTCATAGTGGGCCCTCGTACTAAACAGTACGGCCTTGTTTTCGACAAGCGTGTGGTGGATCCCTCCACGTTCATGTAATATCCTTACGGCTACACCTAAACATTTGACGAGGTGAACATGGAGAATGTGGACACTCTGATGGCTCTATGTAATCAGTTTCTGTAAATAATTTTATTGTTATTTATACACTTTGTTAATAGGCTTGTTGTTGTTAATAGTTTGTATATAGGTCCCGGCGACAAAGAATCGAGGTGGCACCTTGATGATACCCACCCTGTGGTTTCTGCGTGGTCAGGGATATTTTCAAAACGATCTGGGATAACCAGTCCCTGGGTAGTGCTCCATCACGCAGAGATTGCAGGGTTTAATGCTCTCAATAAGAGAGGGGGACTGGGGAAGCCCGACTGTAAGTATTTTTAATTTATGTTGATTTTTTTCCTCTGATTGCATACCGATGAGGTCATCAGCCCATGATGCGTTGGGACAGCCTCCCTATAGTCAGACTTCGGACCCCACTCACTCACTCAGATGGTGGCAGACCGTGTCGACTATTGTTGTTTAGGGGCAGAACACTGCATGTATCTGTTTATTCATTGATTATCGATGCGCTTTAAAAGAGGGTAGGGCAGGAGCCAGTATTTCTAATTCATTCTGATTGGATACCGATGAGGTCATCGCCCCATGATGCTCTGGGAAAGTCTCTCTATAGTCAGACATCGGGCCCAACTCACTTAATCTTTAAGATGGCGGCAGAGAGTGTGGACTTGTGTTGTTAAAGGGCAGGACACTGTAGGTATCTGTTTAATGATTGATTATCGATGTGCTTTAAGGAAGGGAGACTGGGGAGAAACCAGTACTTTAAATTCATTCTGATTGGATACCGATGAGGCCATCGTCCCATGATGCTTTGGAACAGGCTCCATATAGTCAGACCTCGGACACAACTCACTCAGTAGCTAAGATGGTGGCAGACCGTCTGAACTTATGTTGTTTGTGGGTAGGACACCGTAAATATATGTTTATCGATGTTTTGCACTTGAATCAGACCACAACAGCTGGGAAATATGAGAATTTATCTCTACCCTCCTTCTGTCTAGAAATATATAGTCAAACTGGAGGAAACAAATTACAATTACTTTGAGGCTTTGTTCCGTTCTTGTCGTAATTGACCTTAAACTAATACAAACTGAAAATATGTTATAATTCTACCTACAATTCTTGTAATCTTTTCCCGTTCGCAATCCTTACGTTTAGGTTATGAGTCCTTCTCTGCACGAACTTAGCGTCTCTTAACGAAATAGCGTTTCCTCTGCGATATTGGAACCGAGTGATTCCTTTTAAAGAGGTATGCCCCTAGGGACTTAACATATTCACGCAAGGACTTAACAGTCGATTTTTGTATTGATCTTAGTAAAAATGATGGTAGTAGCGCTTTTCGGCCAAACAAAGGTCACGCCTTGCCTCAGGGGCCTGGTGTGATTCTCCCTCACTGCCATCTCGAATCTTTCACAAGGCTTCTGATTAGCTCTTATACACTTCAAAATGCCTACGTCACAAATTTAACTACATAAATAAAATCGGGCTCTCTCATTGGTCGAGAGCCATTTTAATGAGATGCAAATGATATGTACTCCGCTCTGATTAGTTAGCGGTCAAGCGAGATAGGTACAGTACTTAGAAGGTCATTTTCTTTGTACTTGAACAAGGTCTGGCGTTAGGCCCCCAGAGGGAGAACCCGCATTTTTTTGACATATTTGTGTTGCTTTCAATTTATCTCTCTTCGTATAACCTTTTTTATGGGCAAACCAAGCTACAAGTAAAAAGACCTTATAGAAAAAGGACATCAACCCTGTCTGACCGTACAACATCCCCATCTAGCCATGTCGTTTTTCCTTTAATCTGCTCTTTATTAGCTTGCATCCAATTGGCGAAGACTTCCCAAAGTATGGATCTTAATTGGAAGGTCATTTTGTTTGCGAAACTTTTAATGGACTTAAGAAAAACGATAAAACTTCACCAAGGGATTTTCTCATAAAACATTTTCCAAAGCAACATTAGGCTCTCAATAGAAACTACATTTCATGTGCATAAAGGTACTATTAATTTTCCTACCCAAGTCAAGGAGTCCACCTGCAGGCCAGTGGTTACATTTCCAAACTTCGGTTCAAAGAAAATGGCGTTCAGCCCTCAAAGGGGGACTCCGCGTATTTTTTGTTCCATCTTTGTGTTCCATTCAGTTTTTCTCTCTTCCTATAATCTCTTTTTTTCCCCTTAAACCAAGCAAGGAGTAAAAAAACCTTTCAGAAAAAGGACATCAAACCTAATAAGAGACCTAATAATAGGCTTCTAAAAAACTATCTAACTTAGGCAAGGTCTTTCATTTTTCTTATAGAACATTTTCCAAAGCAACATTACGCTCTGAATTAAAACTCCATTTCATGTCCATATAGGTACCGTTAAATTTGCTCGCAAACTCAAGAAGTCCCCCTGTAGCGCAGTGGCTACATTTCCGAGCTTCGGTTCGGAAAGGCATGGTTATGACCCCATAGGGGGAACTCCGAGAATTTTCTTTTTTCATTTTTCTGTGCCATTCAATTTCCCTGTCTTTCTATATTCTGTTTTTTAGTCGAACCAAGCTAGGAGTAAATACACCTTTTAGAAAGAGGACATAAAACTTGGCTGACCGTAGAATATATGGACCTCTAGCCATGTCATTTTTGCTTTAAGCTGCGCTTTATTAGCTTGCATCCAATAGGAGAAGACCTGCCAAAGTACGGATCTTGATTCCGAGAAGGTGGTTTTGTTTTGGGAAACATTTAATAATGGACTTCGAGAAAACTATATAACTTAGGCAAGGTCTTTCATTTTTCTCATAAAACATTTTCCAAAGCAACATTACGCTCTGAATTAAAACTCCATTTCATGTGCATATAGGTACCGTTAAATTTCCTCGCAAACTCAAGGAGTCCCCCTGTAACGCAATGGCTACATTTCCGTTCTTCGGTTCGGAAAGGCATGGTTCAGACCCCATAGGGGGAACTCCGAGAATTTTTTTTCAATTTTTGTGTGGCATTCAATTTCCCTGTCTTCCTATAATCTTTTTTTGTTGGTCAAACCAAGCTCGGAGTAAATACACCTTTACGAAAAAGGACATAAAACTTGGCTGACCGTAGAATATAGATCTCTAGCCATGTCATTTTTGCTTTAAGCTGCGCTTTATTAGCTTGCATCCAATAGGAGAAGACCTGCCAAAGTACGGATCTTGATTCCGGGAGGGTGGTTTTGTTTTGGGAAACATTTAATAATGGACTTCAAAAAAACTATATAACTTAGGCAAGGTCTTTCATTTTTCTCATAGAACATTTACAAAGCAACATTACGCTCTGAATTAAAACTCGATTTCATGTGCATATAGGTACCGTTAAATTTGCTCGCAAATTCAAGGAGTCCCCCTGTAGCGCAGTGGCTACATTTCCGAGCTTCGGTTCGGAAAGGCATGGTTCAGACCCCATAGGGGGAACTCCGAGAATTTTTTTACCATTTTTGTGTGGCATTCAATTTTCCTGTCTTCTTATAATCTTTTTTTTTTGGTCGAACCAAGCTAGGAGTAAACACACCTTTTAGAAAGGGACCATAAAACTTGGCTGACCTTAGAATATAGACCTCTGGCCATGTCATTTTTTGCTTTAAGCTGCGCTTTATTAGCTTGCATCCAATAGGAAAAGACCTGCCAAAGTACGGATCTTGATTCCGGGAAGGTAGTTTTGTTTTGGGAAACATTTAATAATGGACTTCGAAAAAACTATATAACTTAAGCAATGTCTTTCATTTTTCTCATAGAACATTTACAAAACAACATTACGCCCTGCGCTCTGACTTAAAACTCCATTTCATGTGCATATAGGTACCGTTAAATTTGCTCGCAAATTCAAGGAGTCCCCCTGTAGCGCAGTGGCTACATTTCCGAGCTTCGGTTCGGAAAGGCATGGTTCAGACCCCATAGGGGGAACTCCGAGATTTTTTTTTTCCATTTTTGTGTGGCATTCAATTTCCCTGTCTTCCTATAATCTTTTTTTTTTCGTCGAACCAAGCCAGGAGTAAATACACCTTTTAGAAAGGGACCATAAAACTTGGCTGACCGTAGAATATAGACCTCTAGCCATGTCATTTTTGCTTTAAGCTGCGCTTTATTAGCTTGCATCCAATAGGAGAAGACCTGCCAAAGTAAGGATCTTGATTCCGGGAAGGTGGTTTTGTTTTGGGAAACATTTAATAATGGACTTCGAAAAAACTATATAACTTAGGCAAGGTCTTTCATTTTTCTCATAGAACATTTTCCAAAGCAACATTACGCTCTGAATTAAAACTCCATTTCATGTGCATATAGGTACCGTTAAATTTGCTTGCAAATTCAAGGAGTCCCCCTGTAGCGCAGTGGCTACATTTCCGAGCTTCGGTTCGGAAAGGCATGGTTCAGACCCCATAGGGGGAACTCCGAGAATTTTTTTTCCATTTTTGTGTGGCATTCAATTTCCCTGTCTTCCTATAATCTTTTTTTTTTGGGACAAACCAAGCTAGGAGTAAATACACCTTTTAGAAAGAGGACATAAAACTTGGCTGACCGTAGAATATAGACCTCTAGCCATGTCATTTTTGCTTTAAGCTGCGCTTTATTAGCTTGCATCCAATAGGAGAAGACCTGCCAAAGTACGGATCTTGATTCCGGGAAGGTGGTTTTGTTTTGGGAAACATTTAATAATGGACTTCGAAAAAACTATATAACTTAGGCAACGTCTTTCATTTTTCTCATAGAACATTTTCCAAAGCAACATTACGCTCTGAATTAAAACTCCATTTCATGTGCATATAGGTACCGTTAAATTTGCTCGCAAATTCAAGGAGTCCCCCTGTAGCGCAGTGGCTACATTTCCGAGCTTCGGTTTGGAAAGGCATGGTTCAGACCCCATAGGGGGAACTCCGAGATTTTTATTTCCATTTTTGTGTAGCATTCAATTTCCCTGTCTTCCTATTATCTTTTTTTTTTGGACAAACCAAGCTAGGAGTAAATACACCTTTTAGAAAGAGGACATAAAACTTGGCTGACCGTAGAATATAGACCTCTAGCCATGTCATTTTTGCTTTAAGCTGCGCTTTATTAGCTTGCATCCAATAGGAGAAGACCTGCCAAAGTACGGATCTTGATTCCGGGAAGGTTGTTTTGTTTTGGGAAACATTTAATAATGGACTTCGAAAAAACTATATAACTTAGGCAAGGTCTTTCATTTTTCTCATAGAACATTTTCCAAAGCAACATTACGCTCTGAATTAAAACTCCATTTCATGTGCATATAGGTACCGTTAACTTTGCTTGCAAATTCAAGGAGTCCCCCTGTAGCGCAGTGGCTACATTTCCGAGCTTCGGTTCGGAAAGGCATGGTTCAGACCCCATTTGGGGAACTCCGAGAATTTTTTTTCCATTTTTGTGTGGCATTCAATTTCCCTGTCTTCCTATAATCTTTTTTTTTTTGGTCGAACGAAGCCAGGAGTAAATACACCTTTTAAAAAGGGACCATAAAACTTGGCTGACCGTAGAATATAGACCTCTAGCCATGTCTTTTTTTGCTTTAAGCTGCGCTTTATTAGCTTGCATCCAATAGGAAAAGACCATACAAAGTACGGATCTTGATTCCGGGAAGGTAGTTTTGTTTTGGGAAACATTTAATAATGGACTTCGAAAAAACTATATAACTATGGCAAGGTCTTTCATTTTTCTCATAGAACATTTTCCAAAGCAACATTACGCTCTGAATTAAAACTCCATTTCATGTGCATATAGGTACCGTTAAATTTGCTTGCAAATGCAAGGAGTCCCCCTGTAGCGCAGTGGCTACATTTCCGAGCTTCGGTTCGGAAAGGCATGGTTCAGACCCCATAGGGGGAACTCCGAGAATTTTTTTTCCATTTTTGTGTGGCATTCAATTTCCCTGTCTTCCTATAATCTTTTTTTTTTGGTCGAACCAAGCGTAGGAGTAAATACACCTTTTAAAAAGAGGACATAAAACTTGGCTGACCGTAGAATATAGACCTCTAGCCATGTCATTTTTGCTTTAAGCTGCGCTTTATTAGCTTGCATCCAATAGGAGAAGACCTGCCAAAGTACGCATCCTGATTCCGGGAAGGTGGTTTTGTTTTGGGAAACATTTAATAATGGACTTCGAAAAAACTATATAACTTAGGCAAGGTCTTTCATTTTTCTCATAGAACATTTTCCAAAGCAACATTACGCTCTGAATTAAAACTCCATTTCATGTGCATATAGGTACCGTTAAATTTGCTTGCAAATTCAAGGAGTCCCCCTGTAGCGTAGTGGCTACATTTCCGAGCTTCCGTTCGGAAAGGCATGGTTCAGACCCCATAGGGGGAACTCCGAGAATTTTTTTTCCATTTTTGTGTGGCATTCAATTTCCCTGTCTTCCTATAATCTTTTTTTTTTGGGACAAACAAAGCTAGGAGTAAATACACCTTTTAGAAAGAGGACATAAAACTTGGCTGACCGTAGAATATAGACCTCTAGCCATGTCAGTTTTTGCTTTAAGCTGCGCTTTATTAGCTTGCATCCAATAGGAGAAGACCTGCCAAAGTACGGATCTTGATTCCGGGAAGGTTGTTTTGTTTTGGGAAACATTTAATAATGGACTTCGAAAAAACTATATAACTTAGGCAAGGTCTTTCATTTTTCTCATAGAACATTTTCCAAAGCAACATTACGCTCTGAATTAAAACTCCATTTCATGTGCATATAGGTACCGTTAAATTTGCTCGCAAATTCAAGGAGTCCCCCTGTAGCGCAGTGGCTACATTTCCGAGCTTCGGTTTGGAAAGGCATGGTTCAGACCCCATAGGGGGAACTCCGAGATTTTTATTTCCATTTTTGTGTAGCATTCAATTTCCCTGTCTTCCTATAATCTTTTTTTTTTTTGGACAAACCAAGCTAGGAGTAAATACACCTTTTAGAAAGAGGACATAAAACTTGGCTGACCGTAGAATATAGACCTCTAGCCATGTCATTTTTTGCCTTAAGCTGCGCTTTATTAGCTTGCATCCAATAGGAAAAGACCATACAAAGTACGGATCTTGATTCCGGGAAGGTAGTTTTGTTTTGGGAAACATTTAATAATGGACTTCGAAAAAACTATATAACTATGGCAAGGTCTTTCAATTTTCTCATAGAACATTTTCCAAAGCAACATTACGCTCTGAATTAAAACTCCATTTCATGTGCATATAGGTACCGTTAAATTTGCTTGCAAATGCAAGGAGTCCCCCTGTAGCGCAGTGGCTACATTTCCGAGCTTCGGTTCGGAAAGGCATGGTTCAGACCCCATAGGGGGAACTCCGAGAATTTTTTTTCCATTTTTGTGTGGCATTCAATTTCCCTGTCTTCCTATAATCTTTTTTTTTTGGTCGAACCAAGCGTAGGAGTAAATACACCTTTTAAAAAGAGGACATAAAACTTGGCTGACCGTAGAATATAGACCTCTAGCCATGTCATTTTTGCTTTAAGCTGCGCTTTATTAGCTTGCATCCAATAGGAGAAGACCTGCCAAAGTACGGATCTTGATTCCGGGAAGGTGGTTTTGTTTTGGGAAACATTTAATAATGGACTTCGAAAAAACTATATAACTTAGGCAAGGTCTTTCATTTTTCTCATAGAACATTTTCCAAAGCAACATTACGCTCTGAATTAAAACTCCATTTCATGTGCATATAGGTACCGTTAAATTTGCTCGCAAATTCAAGGAGTCCCCCTGTAGCGCAGTGGCTACATTTCCGAGCTTCGGTTCGGAAAGGCATGGTTCAGACCCCATAGGGGGAACTCCGAGAATTTTTTTTCCATTTTTGTGTGGCATTCAATTTCCCTGTCTTCCTATAATCTTTTTTTTTTGGTCGAACCAAGCTAGGAGTAAATACACCTTTTAGAAAGAGGACATAAAACTTGGCTGACCGTAGAATATGGACCTCTAGCCATGTCATTTTTGCTTTAAGCTGCGCTTTATTAGCTTGCATCCAATAGGAGAAGACCTGCCAAGGTACGGATCTTCATTCCGGGAAGGTGGTTTTGTTTTGGGAAACATTTAATAATGGACTTCGAAAAAACTATATAACTTAGGCAAGGTCTTTCATTTTTCTCATAGAACATTTTCCAAAGCAACATTACGCTCTGAATTAAAACTCCATTTCATGTGCATATAGGTACCGTTAAATTTGCTTGCAAATTCAAGGAGTCCCCCTGTAGCGCAGTGGCTACATTTCCGAGCTTCGGTTCGGAAAGGCATGGTTCAGACCCCATAGGGGGAACTCCGAGAATTTTTTTTCCATTTTTGTGTGGCATTCAATTTCCCTGTCTTCCTATAATCTTTTTTTTTTGGTCGAACGAAGCCAGGAGTAAATACACCTTTTAGAAAGGGACCATAAAACTTGGCTGACCGTAGAATATAGACCTCTAGCCATGTCATTTTTTGCTTTAAGCTGCGCTTTATTAGCTTGCATCCAATAGGAAAAGACCTGCCAAAGTACGGATCTTGATTCCGGGAAGGTGGTTTTGTTTTGGGAAACATTTAATAATGGACTTCGAAAAAACTATATAACTTAGGCAAGGTCTTTCATTTTTCTCATAGAACATTTACAAAGCAACATTACGCCCTGAATTAAAACTCCATTTCTTGTGCGTATAGGTACCGTTAAATTTGCTCGCAAATTCAAGGAGTCCCCCTGTAGCACAGTGGCTACATTTCCGAGCTTCGGTTCGGAAAGACATGGTTCAGACCCCATAGGGGGAACTCCGAGAATTTTTTTTCCATTTTTGTGTGGCATTCAATTTCCCTGTCTTCCTATAATCTTTTTTTTTTTTGGTCGAACCATGCTAGGAGTAAATACACCTTTTAGAAAGAGGACATAAAACTTGGCTGACCGTAGAATATAGACCTCTAGCCATGTCATTTTTGCTTTAAGCTGCGCTTTATTAGTTTGCATCCAATAGGAGAAGGCCTGCCAAAGTACGGATCTTGATTCCGGGAAGGTGGTTTTGTTTTGGGAAACATTTAATAATGGACTTCGAAAAAACTATATAACTTAGGCAACGTCTTTCATTTTTCTCATAGAACATTTTCAAAAACAACATTACGCTCTGAATTAAAACTCCATTTCATGTGCATATAGGTACCGTTAAATTTGCTTGCAAATTCAAGGAGTCCCCCTGTAGCGCAGTGGCTACATTTCCGAGCTTCGGTTTGGAAAGGCATGGTTCAGACCCCATAGGGGGAACTCCGAGATTTTTTTTTCCATTTTTGTGTAGCATTCAATTTCCCTGTCTTCCTATAATCTTTTTTTTTTTGGACAAACCAAGCTAGGAGTAAATACACCTTTTAGAAAGAGGACATAAAACTTGGCTGACCGTAGAATATAGACCTCTAGCCATGTCATTTTTGCTTTAAGCTGCGCTTTATTAGCTTGCATCCAATAGGAGAAGACCTGCCAAAGTACGGATCTTGATTCCGGGAAGGTGGTTTTGTTTTGGGAAACATTTAATAATGGACTTCGAAAAAACTATATAACTTAGGCAAGGTCTTTCATTTTTCTCATAGAACATTTTCCAAAGCAACATTACGCTCTGAATTAAAACTCCATTTCATGTGCATATAGGTACCGTTAAATTTGCTCGCAAATTCAAGGAGTCCCCCTGTAGCGCAGTGGCTACATTTCCGAGCTTCTGTTCGGAAAGGCATGGTTCAGACCCCATAGGGGGAACTCCGAGAATTTTTTTTCCATTGTTGTGTGGCATTCAATTTCCCTGTCTTCCTATAATCTTTTTTTTTTGGTCGAACCAAGCTAGGAGTAAATACACCTTTTAGAAAGAGGACATAAAACTTGGCTGACCGTAGAATATGGACCTCTAGCCATGTCATTTTTGCTTTAAGCTGCGCTTTATTAGCTTGCATCCAATAGGAGAAGACCTGCCAAGGTACGGATCTTGATTCCGGGAAGGTGGTTTTGTTTTGGGAAACATTTAATAATGGACTTCGAAAAAACTATATAACTTAGGCAAGGTCTTTCATTTTTCTCATAGAACATTTTCCAAAGCAACATTACGCTCTGAATTAAAACTCCATTTCATGTGCATATAGGTACCGTTAAATTTGCTCGCAAATTCAAGGAGTCCCCCTGTAGCGCAGTGGCTACATTTCGGAGCTTCTGTTCGGAAAGGCATGGTTCAGACCCCATAGGGGGAACTCCGAGAATTTTTTTTCCATTGTTGTGTGGCATTCAATTTCCCTGTCTTCCTATAATCTTTTTTTTTTGGTCGAACCAAGCTAGGAGTAAATACACCTTTTAGAAAGAGGACATAAAACTTGGCTGACCGTAGAATATGGACCTCTAGCCATGTCATTTTTGCTTTAAGCTGCGCTTTATTAGCTTGCATCCAATAGGAGAAGACCTGCCAAGGTACGGATCTTGATTCCGGGAAGGTGGTTTTGTTTTGGGAAACATTTAATAATGGACTTCGAAAAAACTATATAACTTAGGCAAGGTCTTTCATTTTTCTCATAGAACATTTTCCAAAGCAACATTACGCTCTGAATTAAAACTCCATTTCATGTGCATATAGGTACCGTTAAATTTGCTTGCAAATTCAAGGAGTCCCCCTGTAGCGCAGTGGCTACATTTCCGAGCTTCGGTTCGGAAAGGCATGGTTCAGACCCCATAGGGGGAACTCCGAGTACTTTTTTTCCATTTTTGTGTGGCATTCAATTTCCCTGTCTTCCTATAATCTTTTTTTTTTGGTCGAACGAAGCCAGGAGTAAATACACCTTTTAGAAAGGGACCATAAAACTTGGCTGACCGTAGAATATAGACCTCTAGCCATGTCATTTTTTGCTTTAAGCTGCGCTTTATTAGCTTGCATCCAATAGGAGAAGACCTGCCAATGTACGGATCTTGATTCCGGGAAGGTGGTTTTGTTTTGGGAAACATTTAATAATGGACTTCGAAAAAACTATATAACTTAGGCAAGGTCTTTCATTTTTCTCATAGAACATTTACAAAGCAACATTACGCTCTGAATTAAAACTCCATTTCTTGTGCGTATAGGTACCGTTAAATTTGCTCGCAAATTCAAGGAGTCCCCCTGTAGCACAGTGGCTACATTTCCGAGCTTCGGTTCGGAAAGGCATGGTTCAGACCCCATAGGGGGAACTCCGAGAATTTTTTTTCCATTTTTGTGTGGCATTCAATTTCCCTGTCTTCCTATAATCTTTTTTTTTTTTGGTCGAACCAAGCTATAAGTAAATACACCTTTTAGAAAGAGGACATAAAACTTGGCTGACCGTAGAATATAGACCTCTAGCCATGTCATTTTTGCTTTAAGCTGCGCTTTATTAGTTTGCATCCAATAGGAGAAGGCCTGCCAAAGTACGGATCTTGATTCCGGGAAGGTGGTTTTGTTTTGGGAAACATTTAATAATGGACTTCGAAAAAACTATATAACTTAGGCAAGGTCTTTCATTTTTCTCATAGAACATTTTCCAAAGCAACATTACGCTCTGAATTAAAACTCCATTTCATGTGCATATAGGTACCGTTAAATTTGCTCGCAAATTCAAGGAGTCCCCCTGTAGCGCAGTGGCTACATTTCCGAGCTTCTGTTCGGAAAGGCATGGTTCAGACCCCATAGGGGGAACTCCGAGAATTTTTTTTCCATTGTTGTGTGGCATTCAATTTCCCTGTCTTCCTATAATCTTTTTTTTTTGGTCGAACCAAGCTAGGAGTAAATACACCTTTTAGAAAGAGGACATAAAACTTGGCTGACCGTAGAATATGGACCTCTAGCCATGTCATTTTTGCTTTAAGCTGCGCTTTATTAGCTTGCATCCAATAGGAGAAGACCTGCCAAGGTACGGATCTTGATTCCGGGAAGGTGGTTTTGTTTTGGGAAACATTTAATAATGGACTTCGAAAAAACTATATAACTTAGGCAAGGTCTTTCATTTTTCTCATAGAACATTTTCCAAAGCAACATTACGCTCTGAATTAAAACTCCATTTCATGTGCATATAGGTACCGTTAAATTTGCTTGCAAATTCAAGGAGTCCCCCTGTAGCGCAGTGGCTACATTTCCGAGCTTCGGTTCGGAAAGGCATGGTTCAGACCCCATAGGGGGAACTCCGAGAACTTTTTTTCCATTTTTGTGTGGCATTCAATTTCCCTGTCTTCCTATAATCTTTTTCTTTTGGTCGAACGAAGCCAGGAGTAAATACACCTTTTAGAAAGGGACCATAAAACTTGGCTGACCGTAGAATATAGACCTCTAGCCATGTCATTTTTTGCTTTAAGCTGCGCTTTATTAGCTTGCATCCAATAGGAGAAGACCTGCCAAAGTACGGATCTTGATTCCGGGAAGGTTGTTTTGTTTTGGGAAACATTTAATAATGGACTTCGAAAAAACTATATAACTTAGGCAAGGTCTTTCATTTTTCTCATAGAACATTTTCCAAAGCAACATTACGCTCTGAATTAAAACTCCATTTCATGTGCATATAGGTACCGTTAAATTTGCTTGCAAATTCAATGAGTCCCCCTGTAGCGCAGTGGCTACATTTCCGAGCTTCGGTTTGGAAAGGCATGGTTCAGACCCCATAGGGGGAACTCCGAGATTTTTTTTTCCATTTTTGTGTAGCATTCAATTTCCCTGTCTTCCTATAATCTTTTTTTTTTGGACAAACCAAGCTAGGAGTAAATACACCTTTTAGAAAGAGGACATAAAACTTGGCTGACCGTAGAATATAGACCTCTAGCCATGTCATTTTTGCTTTAAGCTGCGCTTTATTAGCTTGCATCCAATAGGAGAAGACCTGCCAAAGTACGGATCTTGATTCCGGGAAGGTGGTTTTGTTTTGGGAAACATTTAATAATGGACTTCGAAAAAACTATATAACTTAGGCAAGGTCTTTCATTTTTCTCATAGAACATTTTCCAAAGCAACATTACGCTCTGAATTAAAACTCCATTTCATGTGCATATAGGTACCGTTAACTTTGCTTGCAAATTCAAGGAGTCCCCCTGTAGCGCAGTGGCTACATTTCCGAGCTTCGGTTCGGAAAGGCATGGTTCAGACCCCATTTGGGGAACTCCGAGAATTTTTTTTCCATTTTTGTGTGGCATTCAATTTCCCTGTCTTCCTATAATCTTTTTTTTTTTGGTCGATCGAAGCCAGGAGTAAATACACCTTTTAAAAAGGGACCATAAAACTTGGCTGACCGTAGAATATAGACCTCTAGCCATGTCTTTTTTTGCTTTAAGCTGCGCTTTATTAGCTTGCATCCAATAGGAAAAGACCATACAAAGTACGGATCTTGATTCCGGGAAGGTAGTTTTGTTTTGGGAAACATTTAATAATGGACTTCGAAAAAACTATATAACTATGGCAAGGTCTTTCATTTTTCTCATAGAACATTTTCCAAAGCAACATTACGCTCTGAATTAAAACTCCATTTCATGTGCATATAGGTACCGTTAAATTTGCTTGCAAATGCAAGGAGTCCCCCTGTAGCGCAGTGGCTACATTTCCGAGCTTCGGTTCGGAAAGGCATGGTTCAGACCCCATAGGGGGAACTCCGAGAATTTTTTTTCCATTTTTGTGTGGCATTCAATTTCCCTGTCTTCCTATAATCTTTTTTTTTTTGGTCGAACGAAGCCAGGAGTAAATACACCTTTTAAAAAGGGACCATAAAACTTGGCTGACCGTAGAATATAGACCTCTAGCCATGTCTTTTTTTGCTTTAAGCTGCGCTTTATTAGCTTGCATCCAATAGGAAAAGACCATACAAAGTACGGATCTTGATTCCGGGAAGATGGTTTTGTTTTGGGAAACATTTAATAATGGACTTCGAAAAAACTATATAACTATGGCAAGGTCTTTCATTTTTCTCATAGAACATTTTCCAAAGCAACATTACGCTCTGAATTAAAACTCCATTTCATGTGCATATAGGTACCGTTAAATTTGCTTGCAAATGCAAGGAGTCCCCCTGTAGCGCAGTGGCTACATTTCCGAGCTTCGGTTCGGAAAGGCATGGTTCAGACCCCATAGGGGGAACTCCGAGAATTTTTTTTCCATTTTTGTGTGGCATTCAATTTCCCTGTCTTCCTATAATCTTTTTTTTCGGTCGAACCAAGCGTAGGAGTAAATACACCTTTTAAAAAGAGGACATAAAACTTGGCTGACCGTAGAATATAGACCTCTAGCCATGTCATTTTTGCTTTAAGCTGCGCTTTATTAGCTTGCATCCAATAGGAAAAGACCTGCCAAAGTACGGATCTTGATTCCGGGAAGGTGGTTTTGTTTTGGGAAACATTTAATAATGGACTTCGAAAAAACTATATAACTTAGGCAAGGTCTTTCATTTTTCTCATAGAACATTTTCCAAAGCAACATTACGCTCTGAATTAAAACTCCATTTCATGTGCATATAGGTACCGTTAAATTTGCTTGCAAATTCAAGGAGTCCCCCTGTAGCGCAGTGGCTACATTTCCGAGCTTCGGTTCGGAAAGGCATGGTTCAGACCCCATAGGGGGAATTCCGAGAATTTTTTTTTCCATTTTTGTGTGGCATTCAATTTCCCTGTCTTCCTATAATCTTTTTTTTTTGGTCGAACCAAGCTAGGAGTAAATACACCTTTTAGAAAGAGGACATAAAACTTGGCTGACCGTAGAATATGGACCTCTAGCCATGTCATTTTTGCTTTAAGCTGCGCTTTATTAGCTTGCATCCAATAGGAGAAGACCTGCCAAGGTACGGATCTTCATTCCGGGAAGGTGGTTTTGTTTTGGGAAACATTTAATAATGGACTTCGAAAAAACTATATAACTTAGGCAAGGTCTTTCATTTTTCTCATAGAACATTTTCCAAAGCAACATTACGCTCTGAATTAAAACTCCATTTCATGTGCATATAGGTACCGTTAAATTTGCTTGCAAATTCAAGGAGTCCCCCTGTAGCGCAGTGGCTACATTTCCGAGCTTCGGTTCGGAAAGGCATGGTTCAGACCGCATAGGGGGAACTCCGAGAATTTTTTTTCCATTGTTGTGTGGCATTCAATTTCCCTGTCTTCCTATAATCTTTTTTTTTTTGGTCGAACGAAGCCAGGAGTAAATACACCTTTTAGAAAGGGACCATAAAACTTGGCTGACCGTAGAATATAGACCTCTAGCCATGTCATTTTTTGCTTTAAGCTGCGCTTTATTAGCTTGCATCCAATAGGAAAAGACCTGCCAAAGTACGGATCTTGATTCCGGGAAGGTGGTTTTGTTTTGGGAAACATTTAATAATGGACTTCGAAAAAACTATATAACTTAGGCAAGGTCTTTCATTTTTCTCATAGAACATTTACAAAGCAACATTACGCTCTGAATTAAAACTCCATTTCTTGTGCGTATAGGTACCGTTAAATTTGCTCGCAAATTCAAGGAGTCCCCCTGTAGCACAGTGGCTACATTTCCGAGCTTCGGTTCGGAAAGGCATGGTTCAGACCCCATAGGGGGAACTCCGAGAATTTTTTTTCTATTTTTGTGTGGCATTCAATTTCCCTGTCTTCCTATAATTTTTTTTGTTTTTGGTCGAACCAAGCTAGGAGTAAATGCACCTTTTAGAAAGAGGACATAAAACTTGGCTGACCGTAGAATATAGACCTCTAGCCATGTCATTTTTGCTTTAAGCTGCGCTTTATTAGCTTGCATCCAATAGGAGAAGACCTGCCAAAGTACGCATCCTGATTCCGGGAAGGTGGTTTTGTTTTGGGAAACATTTAATAATGGACTTCGAAAAAACTATATAACTTAGGCAAGGTCTTTCATTTTTCTCATAGAACATTTTCCAAAGCAACATTACGCTCTGAATTAAAACTCCATTTCATGTGCATATAGGTACCGTTAAATTTGCTTGCAAATTCAAGGAGTCCCCCTGTAGCGCAGTGGCTACATTTCCGAGCTTCGGTTCGGAAAGGCATGGTTCAGACCCCATAGGGGGAACTCCGAGAATTTTTTTTCCATTTTTGTGTGGCATTCAATTTCCCTGTCTTCCTATAATCTTTTTTTTTGGTCGAACGAAGCCAGGAGTAAATACACCTTTTAGAAAGGGACCATAAAACTTGGCTGACCGTAGAATATAGACCTCTAGCCATGTCATTTTTTGCTTTAAGCTGCGCTTTATTAGCTTGCATCCAATAGGAAAAGACCTGCCAAAGTACGGATCTTGATTCCGGGAAGGTGGTTTTGTTTTGGGAAACATTTAATAATGGACTTCGAAAAAACTATATAACTTAGGCAAGGTCTTTCATTTTTCTCATAGAACATTTTCCAAAGCAACATTACGCTCTGAATTAAAACTCCATTTCATGTGCATATAGGTACCGTTAAATTTGCTTGCAAATTCAAGGAGTCCCCCTGTAGCGCAGTGGCTACATTTCCGAGCTTCGGTTCGGAAAGGCATGGTTCAGACCCCATAGGGGGAACTCCGAGAATTTTTTTTCCATTGTTGTGTGGCATTCAATTTCCCTGTCTTCCTATAATCTTTTTTTTTTTGTCGAACGAAGCCAGGAGTAAATACACCTTTTAGAAAGGGACCATAAAACTTGGCTGACCGTAGAATATAGACCTCTAGCCATGTCATTTTTTGCTTTAGGCTGCGCTTTATTAGCTTGCATCCAATAGGAAAAGACCTGCCAAAGTACGGATCTTGATTCCGGGAAGGTGGTTTTGTTTTGGGAAACATTTAATAATGGACTTCGAAAAAACTATATAACTTAGGCAAGGTCTTTCATTTTTCTCATAGAACATTTACAAAGCAACATTACGCTCTGAATTAAAACTCCATTTCTTGTGCGTATAGGTACCGTTAAATTTGCTCGCAAATTCAAGGAGTCCCCCTGTAGCACAGTGGCTACATTTCCGAGCTTCGGTTCGGAAAGGCATGGTTCAGACCCCATAGGGGGAACTCCGAGAATTTTTTTTCCATTTTTGTGTGGCATTCAATTTCCCTGTCTTCCTATAATTTTTTTTGTTTTTGGTCGAACCAAGCTAGGAGTAAATACACCTTTTAGAAAGAGGACATAAAACTTGGCTGACCGTAGAATATGGACCTCTAGCCATGTCATTTTTGCTTTAAGCTGCGCTTTATTAGCTTGCATCCAATAGGAGAAGACCTGCCAAAGTACGCATCCTGATTCCGGGAAGGTGGTTTTGTTTTGGGAAACATTTAATAATGGACTTCGAAAAAACTATATAACTTAGGCAAGGTCTTTCATTTTTCTCATAGAACATTTTCCAAAGCAACATTACGCTCTGAATTAAAACTCCATTTCATGTGCATATAGGTACCGTTAAATTTGCTTGCAAATTCAAGGAGTCCCCCTGTAGCGCAGTGGCTACATTTCCGAGCTTCGGTTCGGAAAGGCATGGTTCAGACCCCATAGGGGGAACTCCGAGGATTTTTTTTCCATTTTTGTGTGGCATTCAATTTCCCTGTCTTCCTATAATCTTTTTTTTTTGGTCGAACGAAGCCAGGAGTAAATACACCTTTTAGAAAGGGACCATAAAACTTGGCTGACCGTAGAATATAGACCTCTAGCCATGTCATTTTTTGCTTTAAGCTGCGCTTTATTAGCTTGCATCCAATAGGAAAAGACCATCCAAAGTACGGATCTTGATTCCGGGAAGGTGGTTTTATTTTGGGAAACATTTAATAATGGACTTCGAAAAAACTATATAACTTAGGCAAGGTCTTTCATTTTTCTCATAGAACATTTACAAAGCAACATTACGCTCTGAATTAAAACTCCATTTCTTGTGCGTATAGGTACCGTTAAATTTGCTCGCAAATTCAAGGAGTCCCCCTGTAGCGCAGTGGCTACATTTCCGAGCTTCGGTTCGGAAAGGCATGGTTCAGACCCCATAGGGGGAACTCCGAGAATTTTTTTTCTATTTTTGTGTGGCATTCAATTTCCCTGTCTTCCTATAATCTTTTTTTTTTGGTCGAACGAAGCCAGGAGTAAATACACCTTTTAGAAAGGGACCATAAAACTTGGCTGACCGTAGAATATAGACCTCTAGCCATGTCATTTTTTTGCTTTAAGCTCCGCTTTATTAGCTTGCATCCAATAGGAGAAGACCTGCCAAAGTACGGATCTTGATTCCGGGAAGGTGGTTTTGTTTTGGGAAACATTTAATAATGGACTTCGAAAAAACTATATAACTTAGGCAAGGTCTTTCATTTTTCTCGTAGAACATTTACAAAGCAACATTACGCTCTGAATTAAAACTCCATTTCATATGCATATAGGTACCGTTAAATTTGCTCGCAATTTCAAGGAGTCCCCCTGTAGCGCAGTGGCTACATTTCCGAGCTTCGGTTCTGAAAGGCATGGTTCAGACCCCATAGGGGGAACTCCGAGAATTTTTTTTCTATTTTTGTGTGGCATTCAATTTCCCTGTCTTCCTATAATCTTTTTTTTTTGGTCGAACGAAGCCAGGAGTAAATACACCTTTTAGAAAGGGACCATAAAACTTGGCTGACCGTAGAATATAGACCTCTAGCCATGTCATTTTTTTGCTTTAAGCTGCGCTTTATTAGCTTGCATCCAATAGGAGAAGACCTGCCAAAGTACGGATCTTGATTCCGGGAAGGTGGTTTTGTTTTGGGAAACATTTAATAATGGACTTCGAAAAAACTATATAACTTAGGCAAGGTCTTTCATTTTTCTCATAGAACATTTACAAAGCAACATTACGCTCTGAATTAAAACTCCATTTCTTGTGCGTATAGGTACCGTTAAATTTGCTCGCAAATTCAAGGAGTCCCCCTGTAGCGCAGTGGCTACATTTCCGAGCTTCGGTTCGGAAAGGCATGGTTCAGACCCCATAGGGGGAACTCCGAGAATTTTTTTTCTATTTTTGTGTGGCATTCAATTTCCCTGTCTTCCTATAATCTTTTTTTTTTGGTCGAACGAAGCCAGGAGTAAATACACCTTTTAGAAAGGGACCATAAAACTTGGCTGACCGTAGAATATAGACCTCTAGCCATGTCATTTTTTTGCTTTAAGCTGCGCTTTATTAGCTTGCATCCAATAGGAGAAGACCTGCCAAAGTACGGATCTTGATTCCGGGAAGGTGGTTTTGTTTTGGGAAACATTTAATAATGGACTTCGAAAAAACTATATAACTTAGGCAAGGTCTTTCATTTTTCTCGTAGAACATTTACAAAGCAACATTACGCTCTGAATTAAAACTCCATTTCATATGCATATAGGTACCGTTAAATTTGCTCGCAATTTCAAGGAGTCCCCCTGTAGCGCAGTGGCTACATTTCCGAGCTTCGGTTCTGAAAGGCATGGTTCAGACCCCATAGGGGGAACTCCGAGAATTTTTTTTTCATTTTTGTGTGGCATTCAATTTCCCTGTCTTCCTATAATCTTTTTTTTTTTTGGTCGAACCAAGCTAGGAGTAAAAACACCTTTTAGAAACAGGACATTAAACCTGGCTGACCGTAAAATATACAAATCTAGCCATGTCATGTTTGCTTGCATCCAATGGCAGAAGACCTGCCAAAGTACGGATCTTGATTCCGGGAAGGTCGTTTTGTTTGGAAACATTTAATAATGGACTTCGAAAAAGCTATATAACTTATACATTGTCTTTCATTTTTCTCATAGAACATTTTCCAAAGCAACATTACACTCTGAATTGAAAGTTTATTTCATGTGTGTATAGGTACCGTTAAATTTGCTCGCCAAGTCAAGGAGTCCCCCTGTAGACCGGTGGTTACATTTCCCTGCTTTGGTTTGGAAGGGCATGGCGTTAAGCCACCAAAGGGGGACTCCGCGTATTCTTTGACATATTTGTGTTGCATTGAATGTTTTTTTATGAACACTGTTATTCAGCAATCGGCAAGCACTTAAAGAACAACCGCGGTCTGGAAGCTATTGGCCACCCTACCAACAACTTTTCGGTTTTAAAGAAAGGCAGCAGAAAACTGGACTGTCTGATTTTTGAAATGTTATTCATAAAGAAGAAATGTCCATGCTTGAACACACAATCAGACTCCATACGCGCAAAACTACTTAAATTTGTCACTTTTTACGTGCATATTGTACGTTTCATCGCCTTGCACGGATATATTAAGTTGTAAAATTTTATTCTATTTTCACTTGATGATGTCAAATGATGTCACGGAGTCATCGAAACGTTGTGTAAAATCTCTTTCGCTTATTTTTATCATTATATGTTTGACCGTAAAATATATACCCTGTTTTTTTGAATTTTTTTCTGGCGTTCCGGGTTTTAGTGATCCGACGTTTAGGATTTTTTATGCGTTCTGGGTTTTAGAGTTTTGTTTTCTGGGTTTTAGTTTTCGGGCGTTCCGGGTTTCAGTATTTCGGCGTTCCGGCGTTCCAGGGTTCCTGCGTTCCAGCGTTCCAACGTTCCAGCGTTCTAGTTTACAGTGCTGGCCGCTCAGTGGGCCTGTCGGCTCCCTTTACACCAACTTGCAGAGGACAGTCTTTTGAAACTATCTTCCAAGCGGCATGATAAATTAAGGGCCTATAAAAGACTTTTAAGGTAAGGAACTATTGATTTAAAAGCAAACATAACAAGCTAATTGTGGCTACGTCTAAAAAATGCATTGTTTGTGCTGATTGTTCATTTCAGTATGGACGCCATTTGCAATTTTACCGAAGTTTGGTTTGTTGGTATATCAAAACAGTAGAAGATATCAGAAAAATGAAACGATAAATTTGAACACGCACCTTATAAGCCCTCGTGATAGTATTGCTGGAAATTTTGAGACACAACCACATGCATTTTTGCCACGTTTTTTTAGGTCGGGTTTGGCGTGAAAGACCTTCTCTGCTAATTAGGCCGTGGTTTCATTAGGAAAGAAAGGAAGGCCAACTGTATATATTTATAGCTAGAGAAGTCCTGCTGTTGGACTTTACTTGGTGCAAGGACTACCTGAAAACAGCACAATTTCGAGCTCGCACGCACTAATATTATTTAAATTAATTACACAAACTAACCTCATTTCACTTTAATACTTATACATGTAGGTAGTACACCTATGGCTACCTTTGAAAAAAAATATTTTTCTGTAATTTTTAGAGACATTCATTCTTAAAATGTGCCGCTTGTTTCCTTTTTTAATTAATGCACTATTAATGCCACCAGTAATTTTGGTTCAGCTTGTTGTATCTGATGTTGTTTTCATTGTTTCTCATAATAAGTCAAATAAAGCTTTAATGACAAACGTTAAAGCGCAGTTAATGGAGCGTGACGCTGTTTACGCACAGTCGCTAGATTACTATTGTTAATTGTAACGCAATAGAACTGTTACAGGATAGATCATTGTATAGGTCCCTCTTGTCTGGCTCGGAAAATATATTTACAATAGCCTTTCATGCATGCATGTCGCAGCAATGTCCGGTTGAATTATATCATGCCTTCCGTATGGCTAGTCCTTTAAATAACCTTATTATCGTCTCGTTCAAGGCTGCATGGACCCTGTACTTTCCATGGTATACGATTTATTATTGGTTTGAACCTAGACATTTGTCTACCTATAAAAGAGCTTAAGCTTGGACTTTAGCATCATTCGCTCGTTTTATCACTGCTGTAACTTTTAGTTAGCCCTCGAAATTGTAACTCCCACCCTTCCCTCCCTTTGGAGGTTTGTGTTATTGTTTATTGATAGTAATTATAAACTGGGGTTCACCACTCGAGTCGCGCTATCGGTTAAGTCTTGCAGCGACTTCCCCAAGCTTCGTTTTCGCTAATTTAGCGCTTTTTAACGCTCTTGATGCCTCTTCTTGTCCGATCCAGCATGAGCTGGCGGAGTCGGCTCGTAGTGCTGGGAAGATAAGTAAGGCTTTAAAACTGTCTACACTCTAGCACGATGCTGACCGGAGGTCAGCTCGTAGTGCCGTTTTAGAGGTAGGCTTTTAGGACGCGTAGCTTTTGGCCTCGCCGACTTGTCCGATCCAGTGCAGAATTAACCACTGGGGAGATAAGTTTGGCATTTGGTCACGAAATGGAAGTTCGCCTGTCACGCCGATTGCGGAGCGGTGTTCCCCCCTTTACGCCATATAAAGCGTATTTATTGCTTGTGATGGTTGGGGTATATATAGCATTACTCGCTGGGAACTGCAACATTAACTACATTTTTACAAACTACATTTTTGAATAATTATAAAGCACTGACCAAATGCAAGATACAGGTAGTCACAAGTAGCTGCAAGTTGAGCTTGCATAGTGACTTGCATTGGGTGGTCAAATTGCAAGATGTTATTTTACTCGCAAGTGCACTAAAGTCGAAATAAAAATTTCAAGGCAGACATGTCTTGTATTTTATTGGCTAATAACAGGTTAATGGATATCACTCAACTTGCACTGACTTTGGTTAGGTGGCCAAACTGTGAAAACTTGGGTCGACTTGCATGCAAATTTGATCTCGAACAAAGTGAGCACAAGTCATTGCAAGTGCATGCAAGGCCTGGCCAAACAAAGTCGCAAGTAGACCTAAGTTTTCAAATTGCCTGTACTTGCAGGTCCATTAGGCCAGGGCTTTACTTTCGGAATGTCGCTACTTTCAGCATTTGTAACTATGGTTCCCCATTTTGTCATGTTATTTCAGTACAATGGAACCCTACCTTACGGTCACCTCATTAAAATGGTCACCTTGTTATTGTGCCACATTTTTTTTCCTGGTGAAATGCCCATACATTTTTTCATAGGAAAACCCTGTTAATGCAGCCAGCCCTTTAATACGGCCAAACTGCCACATTCTGAAATCTCAACCTGTATAATCCTTTGCAATCTTACCCTGTTTACAGTGTATATGGCTACTCGGCCAGTTATATACATGTAGTAAATGGTTTAAACCTAGAAGTATCAGTAGTTCATATAGTGTGATCATCCAGGTGAGGGTTATGTTCGTCTTTCCAATCTTAAATATTGTGTGAACTGATTGAAGTTTCAAATTTTTTAAAGCTCTATCTGCATTCCGGATGCTTACAAAAGAGCAGTGGTTCAGAAAGGCAATTGTGATCTATCTGTTACTTCTGTTAAGACATCACTTAGTTTAGACCAGTCATAAAATTTGACCCTACCCTGTTAATACGGCCAAATTTCCATCATTTGGCCCACTGGTGACCGTATCATCAGGGCTCTACTGTAGGTTTACTGGTATCCATTAATAATCCTTTGTGAAGTAAGTTACTGTTTGAATGAAGTGTTCTGTTCAAAATCATAACTCAAGGACTTTGGAAAGGCTTCTTAATCTGGGGACCATTTCACTACACCATAAACATTTGTACAGTATCTAAATTTTTCTATTTCTTGTTTTGAACAGCTGAAGACAAAATGCCTCAGGACAAGACAGGAGGAGGATATTATCCAGAAGGTTACTTTGCAATCCAGGACCAGGTAAACACTTGTGTTCTTATGCAATGATCAAATCAAAACTTAACCTGGTTCCTTCAGGGGAATTCCCCAAGTGCATCTCTACGGGTTACCAAAATCATCAAATTTTAGGGCACCACTTTTTTTTTTCCTTTTTAATTAATGCATTATTATTATAGGTTGCCACAGGTCAGGACCCAAAATAGGAAATTTTCGTTTTTCAAAATCGGGAAAAATACATGTAAGGGAACCATTTTGTACTGTACCTTGAAAAAACATAGGCACGCAGCGCGTGCAAGAGTTATTTTTCGTGCGTTAAAAGTCCCTGGAGTTACTTGCAGCAATCAGTGGACTCATAACAGTTATGATAAGGCCAATCCAACAAGTTTGTTTGGTTACAATGTACAGCGAAAAAAATAGAATTTGTTTCACCTTAGGAACTGTGATATCAAGCTTACATGTAGATTACATTTATCA
The DNA here is from genome assembly GCA_964020085.1 of Micromussa lordhowensis. Classification (NCBI taxonomy): domain Eukaryota; kingdom Metazoa; phylum Cnidaria; class Anthozoa; order Scleractinia; family Lobophylliidae; genus Micromussa; species Micromussa lordhowensis. Next base: position 2,122,034 of record OZ026597.1, read on the forward strand.
AGGTTTGGTTTCAACAGTCGATCAGTAGCTTTGTTTAGTAGAACTACATGTACACGGAACTGTTCCCAGCAAGACATACAGCTCTGTATTTATAGTAGCTAACGGTAAACGGCAGATTGGTGCTGATTCTGGATAACTTTTCTGACTCACTTTATAACAAGAACCAATTTAATTTATTTCAAAACCCATTTAAGGTTACTATGCACGTTCAGACCGACCATTTTTTCGAAATTTTGATTTTTAGGTTAATGTATAGGTCTATGCATGAACTTTCATCCAAAAAAAAAATTCTCAAAAATATTAAATGATGGCGGAGAAACTACGGTTTTTCGTTTTTACCGGAAGTAAAACTTTCGTGTCTGATTGACAGGCTGTAGGAAACCTGTTGACGTATATGCAGTCAACCGTGACACTAAACACTAAGCGTTGATTGATTTCACCAGGAAGCCAACGGCAGTAAACTTTCCAAGCGCTGATTGGCTCAGTTATCTGAGAACCCAGTTGACTGTGTTTGTGGGTGGAGTTCGTTTGCGAAGCAGGAAAATTTTTCAGCGCTGTTTTCTCGAAACAATTTTTTTACCAAAAGGGGACACTTTAAAGAGCTACAAGTCAAAGGGAATTTGTTCGATTGCTCTCAAATTTTGACAGTAGCTAGTTTTACATATAAACAACAAAAACATGTCTCCAAATTTTTTATTTCAAAATACTTTTTTTTCGAGAGCGATTTTTGTACGATCAATCCACAATTTCTTTATCCTATTTCAAAAATGGTCTGTAACTTTTCACTGAAATTGAATATGGCAAATCGGAGACACCTTTTTTTAGCGCTTTGGTCCCGGAAGCGGAGGAACACATTAAATAAGCGAAAAACAAAATTCGCTTTGACAGGGAGCGCTCAAAAGGTGATTTGGGCGCTCGCATTTAGGAGTCGTGAAAAATTCGAGAATTCATTTTTTTTCAAAATTTTTGGTATAGTCTGATAGCCAGTCCTATAAGCTTTAATTTGATATAGGGGTTTAGATATCTACAGTTTAAACTGGACGCGCTACATCGCTTGCACGCGAGACATCCCTGAAGGTGCATAGTAACCTTAAATGAGATTAGACATTATTGAAGGTGAACGCCATGACCTATCGACTTAAAACAACCAGACACATGAAAAACTGTACAAGTTTTATAAGACTCCATGAAATCTGCAGAGTAAACTTCCGTCAAGGTTCCTAGTCACATGACCCTTCCAAAAGCCTGAGAGCCTGCTACTTTATGAGAGACATAAGTTTACCTCTTTGAACCTCACAAGGAATCTGTTTAAAGCTTTCAAAGCAAAAGAACTACCATGTCGCCCCAAAGTCTAATCTAATTAAAATGCGGGTTAACTTTCTGCCATGAAGTCTTCAGGAATATTTGAAGAGTCTATCTGCCACAAATCTCTGTTAAAAATTCCTGTTTCAAAGAATTGCCATTAATGCAAGATGTTAAAATGCCGCTGGTCTTTAAAAATCACAGTAAACGCAGCATCCGCAGAAGAAGGCCAATATGGCTGTCTTAAAATTGGGATGAAATCTTCACACACATGATTCCCCTTTACATTTTGTACAAACGGCAATTTTATTGGTTGCATTTAGTAGCCCCAATCTGATCCTGGTGGCATACATCTCTCACTCACTCATCCATATGACTCACTCATAACATAGCCCAGACCCGTTGACTAAGAGATACTTTTTTACCAAAAAAATAACTTAGAAACTAGACCAAACTACTGAACTAACTCTAAAACCTATAACCTATAAGTACAACACACTTTCAATAAGTGACCACCAAACTAAGAACAGACACTTCTTAACTTAGACCAACAACTCACTCGTACCTAAAAAACACAAGTCACTAAGGAATTTCTTGACCTCAACAGAACTTGAACATGATGTTCTTCAATTCAACCAGCCTCAACACAAACTTCACCAAAAATAAACCAGTTGAATCAGACCATAACTGATCAGTTACTGATTACTACCTTTTCATAATGGCTTGACAGGTTCTCAATGCATCAGTCCTTTCACACTAGACAAACTACTCAATGATACTTGTCCACTTTTCTTTGTGGCTGGCAACTGGACAGTTGTTCCTTTGGGCACCTCAGAATGGGACATACACCTGTAATGACTTCCTCAATCCCCCCCACCCCCCCTCACTGTCCAACCTTGTCGTGATTCAATATTATTTCCCAGGGTTCCCCAGGTTAAGGATTCGTTTTGAGTTGATCATTGCATTCCTTGATGTAAACCAAGTTCTGCGTTAATTTTGAAATACCACAGACCTGTAAAAAATTTAAAATACTTTCATTGACTCAGTAAGTAAATTGGTTTTTTAAGTGGATAACATTTCATTTGGTTTTGTTTTTTGTTTTTACTGTATTTCCTCCTTGAATCCCCTGTTGGACTTCCTGATTTTTGCCCGTACATGTGTGTACAAAGGGAAGCTATTTGGAAGACCGGCTTAATAGTAATGCACATGTAGCATATCAAAACTGCATTTCTGGGTTGAAAAGGAGATTTGGAAGGACTTATTTATTAGAATGGAAACTCAATTTAATCGGTACGTCCAATTCAAAGTTCTGGAAGGGCTTAGAAATTTATGGCTGAAAGAGTGCTGAGCGGATGGTTCACTGCTGCACAGTAATAATTTATAATCACCTACCATATGGATCAAAACAGGAAAAAGAAAGAGACTGGGGCTCAGGGATACTCGAAAGAAATTGAAAGGAAATTCTGATTTAACACGCCTTCCTACTCCCCTTCCAAAAAAATCAAGCAAACTGCAATTTTTGGTTGTTGTTGAAAAATTGTACTGGGCCAGGGCTTGGGTTGGTGTCCTTATACAGATGGGTCTGAGAATGAGTGGAAGAGATTGTTATGTGATAATGTGAGAAATACAATGTACCCCTGATTGGATTTCTCCGAATTCTAGATAACATCCTGCCATTTAGGTCATTAGAATCAAAAACAGATTGGCATGGGAGTAATTTGTGGGAGGAGAGAAGCTTACTACAACATGGCAATCTTGCCAGTTCAGAGGCAACAAAGTACATCTGTACATTGTATGCTTTCTTGCCTTCAGAAAAAACTACAAAACTTCAATTCCTATTCTATAGTTGAAGGGTTGCGGATACACTCTAAGGCAGGTTGTCAAGAAGGAATTCCATGGATGGGTCAATAAATCTTTGACCCAGAGATGGAGAGAATATTTTGTTGGGGGGGGGGGGTGGGGCTGGAGGGTATAATTCTGCTTTTATCCTTGATAGGGGTACTGAACAAGTAAAAAGAAATGGGCAGGTTGGAGTCTTTACAGAGGGAGGAAATACAATAATTTTTCATGAGTGTGAGAACAGTTCTGAAAGTAGATTTGAGTTATCTTTTCTACATGTACATGTGCATGTATATTTTAAATTATTTCTGCAGTCCAATTGCAAAGAAATTTTTTTCCAAAACTTTCCTTTCTGTTCATTAAGGAAGAAGGTCACTCCAAAAAGCTTACTTTTTTGTCTTCTCATGTGACATCATTCCATCTGATTCCAAATTGGCAGGAAGGAGAAAAAACCTGCAACTGACTTTGCATCACAAGGTCAGCAAAATGTATTTTTTCCAAGCGATTATCAACTTCACTATCTTCAATGCTATCATTTCGGATTCTGGAACATGTTTGGCTCAAAATAATACAGCTCAAGAGCATTCATAACCCAGAGTGGTAGTTAAAAGGCTTGTCTGAAGCCATTTGGACAAAATCTCTTGGACAAAATCTCTCAAATTATGTCACAAAAATGCAGCCTGGCTGCTGATCATGAGTGCTGTTCAAAATTGCAGCAATTATGTCAAATTTGGACTTCTTTGGAGACGAACAGGTCTACACTTTAGAGACTAAAACCTTGGTACGTCGCTAAACTTTGTACGAGGTTTTTACTAGCATTGACAAAATATACCCATTTATTTACCATTTCAAAACAACAAGCAACAACTGAAGAGACTTCATTTTGTGGTCAAATGAAGTTTTATTGGCATGCTGAACAAAGATGCTGCTGTTGTGGCCACAGTGTCTGGATAAATTAATTGGCAAATTGATAATTGAGTACATGTAACTGCTATATTGAAGACTCCTTTTCAACTTAAGGACTGATTGACTTTAGCAGTGGTTGTAACAGTTGACAACCAGAATTATTGAGTAACTAATATTGTTACTCTCTGAAAAGCTGTTTTACAAATTCTATGGCTTGCCTGTAATTTTTTTTGAAGAATTCTTTGTTTATGTTGATTGACATTATTATTCACATTCTTCTCTGAGGTGTTATCCACTTTCAACAAATGTATTTAGAATGCATGTTACTGTTTGCAATGTCTGGTAGTTTATATTTGACCTCTGTTTGGCTCTGCATGTCTGTGGTATTTGTAGTTACTTTACGGTGGCCCATTGGTACAAATATGACTTCACCATTCAATTTTATTTCTTAACACTTATCCCTTCAGCATGAGTTTAAAAACAATACAGTTTTCAAGTTACAGCAGTCAAAATACTTGGAAAATATGACAACTGGCAATGAAAAAGTTTGAAACAGTTTGTTTTGTTCAATCTGTTAATCACCAGTTAAGTGCAATTGTTGATGAGGCAAAAAATAATAGCAAGTGCACTTTGGTATTCAAAAGTTCTACAGAGCAGGGGGAGGAGTGTTTTCAAGTTCCAAAATGTCAATTGTCTATCACCTCAAAGTTCGATTTCCACTGAATTCCAATTACTTTGAAAATAACGCATTATTTAAATGAATTATTGAACAATAGAAAATGAAAATGGTGATTCCACTTTGCTATTCAATGGTTTTATCATTGGCATTATTTTTATGATTCGTATTAACAATGATTTAGTGATACATAGACAAGTAAAAACAAGCAATATAATCTCCTGACGTTTCGGCGACTTCATGACGCCATTATCAAGGGTACAAATGAGAATAAAATTAACAAATGCGAGATCAAGATCAAGATCAGTACGCAAGCACTATGACAACGACCACGCGGGCGCTGTCCCTGAGGACCTCCTTAGCTGTTTCAAAGTTCTCAAGAAATGCATGAACAAATTCAATTATCTTGTCAACGAGATGCTTTGAATGTGCAAACGGATTCTATCCGTGCTAAAGTATTTGTGTAGCCACCTCTGCTATGTAAATCAGTCGTAACTCTTGATCTCGCATTTGTTAATTTTATTCTCATTTGTACCCTTGGTAATGGCGTCATGAAGTCGCCGAAACGTCGGGAGATTATATCGCCTGTTTTTACTTGTCTATGTATTATTTTTATGGAGTTCAAAAAAGTAGCAATTTTTCAAAAAGATTTAATTTTCATTTCTGCCAAACTCTCATTACTTTGACTATGCAGATTCATCATGTACAATGACTTTTTGATGAATTTAGAAATCAAAATTGGGATTCACTGTGTGATTCAGATATTTTACTTCTTTTTAAAACTGAATTCTGATAACTTTGTTGAACTTTTGCTGAAGGGATAAATACAAAATCAATATCAATTGCAGTTGCATTTGGGTTGTGTTTTAATTGAAGTCTCTTGACAAAACAATATGGGCCATTGTAAAGTTAGTGATATGAGGGTACAAGGAAATCACTGCTGAGATTCAATGTATGTTATAAAGCTCTTAGAATCACAAAGACGCATTACTTGAGGATATAGCTGTCTCTACATTTCAATAAAATACAATATCAGTCATATTTACAGTTTTCTGGAAATATCGCAAAATTATTCATAATAAATTTACACTTACAGAGAAAAACTTGGATACAGTTTAATTTGTAATTCATGTTAAAATATCTTCTTGAAATACTAGAAATTTTTTAATACTATTTGAAAATTTACAATTACAAAGAAAATTTTAAAAATCCACTTAAATTCCTTGAGTCGTTGGATACTATTTAATCTTTAATTCATATTTTACAAAATTAATTGCCTTGAAATGTTGCACGATTTAAAGTTGCATTAAATTATCAAGTCGTTGTTTTTGTGATCCCATTTGTGGTGCGTCTTTGTGCTTAATACCTCATTTCATTGCTGTATTTGTGAGGCACAAAATGTGCTTAGTTGCTCAGTTGGAAAATAGCTTTTCCGGATTATAGTTTTTCGGTGCCAACGTTTTTGACGTCAACATCGGACGAAAGAGTCACGCACATTGTAATGAATTAGGTTTCAAATTCGAGGGGATTTTTCAATCGTTCGTGCTTCTGTTAAATTGGACAGTATAATTGGAGTTTACGATGTGAAACCTTTTTACGCCTGTGAATTGTCTAGATTTCTGTAGGCAAATTATAGCGTGACATGCAAAGACTTGCATGTAAAGGGAAGGGCAAACTTATTTTAAAGTCGACTTCTTGAGCAACCAAGTACAGTTTGCATCTCTCAAATACTACAGTGAAAACGCGATAGAAGTACTTTGAGAGTTGTATGGCAGACATTTTTTAGCAGTGGTTTTCTTAAATGCAGAACTTGGTTTGTGGTCCTCTTATTCAGTGTAATCTTTTACGCAACTAGTCTCTTAATGTTTTTGATGGCAGCGTGACAAGTGTGTTGTATTGGGTCGTTTAGCATACTGTGTAATGGACAGAATTTTTGTGAAACAGTTGCTACAGCGGTTGGAGAAAGTTGGAACTAAGTTCTACTTTCTGTAACCGTTGTAGTGACTTGTTTTGCAAACGTTTTGTCCATTGCGCGTTGTGTTACACCACTCAATGTTTCATTAACTTGTCACGCCGTTTTCGAAAAGATTGCGGGACAAGTTGAGTGACAGATTACACTGTATATCAGGACTTAGTCATGGACACAAGTGTTTACCTGGTTTGTCATGATTGATTGCTGGTAAAAACAACAACACAAAGCTGGCTCTTTGTCTCTTTATTTTCATTTTTATTGTGTTTAAAAAAAATAAAAGAATAAAAAAAATCTAGTCGATCTTGTCCCTGCTTGGGTTGTTTTCACTCTTCTCCAAGTAAAGGTGTTTCTTCTGTTCCTCATTAATATTCCAACTTTAAAATCCTGGTATGTTTATCTGCTCCGCCATCTTTGATGGCCACACTTGACCACTTCAATGATATGGCCGTTTGCTCTCAAGTGGAGATGGCATAATGAAGGAGGAGAGAGTTGCTCCCCATGCCTCCTCGGTTTCACCCAACTACGTCATAATACCACACCATTTGATTTGGAATTTGTTATTAGCTTTGAGAGCCGTAACTAATGCGCGAAAACGTTGATGCCAAATAGTAAAATTTAAGATGCGTGTTCCAAGCACTGTATCTAGACATCTTCTTTGGAAGTACAAGAAAAACGGAAGCGCTAAAGTACAAGTCACGTTTAGCAATTTCCATGGATGCCAAGGAAAGAATCGAACGCAAAAAATCATTGATCTGACTTGCCGACCAAACCTCCTGCCGACTGTCCTCCCATAAACTTCACCAAAAGAGCACACGCCACTTGAAACTCTACCGTCCAAGCTGATACAAGTTTAGGAATTTTCGCTTATGTTTAAATGAGATCAAAGTTATAGTGATGAAAGATTAGTAATTTGTTTTCGGGTTAAAGCGTATTTTGCTAAGTAAATAAATACTAATGCGAAAGCAAACGGGCGATTTTCGTCCGTTCACATCACCTAGAATTGCGTTAAGTTTTTTTTTTATATTTAATTTCAGTTATTTAGAATCGATGGAGTCTAATTTGTACTCAAAAAAATCCAAATATTTTTCGAAAGAGTCGTAGTTTAAATAATTTTTCATAGTAAATCTTATTAATATTCATAGTTAGAATCGTCTTAAAAATGCAAACACGGTGGAATTTTGAAATTTATTTGTGGTTTTATTATTGTTAATCTTGGCTCTGAATAACATTAAACAACGAAGGATCCTCGGAAACGTAGGCAGTTAGTCGGAAAAGTCGACGTAAACCGAGCGGCAAAATCGACCCGACGAAAGGTTTTACCGCTCGGTTTACTTCGTCCCGTCACGATTAACTGCCGCTGCATCCACGAGGATAACAACGAAGTTCAGGAAGTATTGAAAAAAAACAACAATGAAACGTTTCCTATGTTTAATTTTTTTAAGACCTAAAGATGAACAATTGGCCTACGAAATTTTAAAATAAAAACTAAATATATGTTTGGTTTTAGAAGTTTAATTCATAGTTTTGGAATGCAATATTGATAATTAGATAATTTAGTCAAAAAAATTAGATTTCGCAGTAAGTCTTAGGTTTTGGAAATCAAAATGAGCAATTGGCCTAGGTTTAGTGAAAAAATTTAAAAAAAAAGTATGTTTAAGGCAAGATAAACAATAGGCTCACAAAATTCATATTGAACTATGGTTATGTTTGGTTACAAAAAACGTTTACGATGTTAGTTGAACGTTTTGGAAGTCAAATGAACAATTGGCCTACGCTTTGAACTTTGATCATGGAAAATGTAACTATATGTTTAGTAGCTAAGACTGAAATTACCCAAAACGAAGCCTCCTTTATAGACGTTATTTGTATTGTCACGCAACACTCACTTGAGTTGTGTGACAACACAAGTAACGACAGCGCAGGAGCCTGCTTTTGAGGTCTTTTAGGTTAACTAATTCCTGGAGTTAATCAGAAAAAACAAAGATGTTATTTATATTTCAAGCGGTTTATGCTCTTAATTTTACTTTGACCTGTTGACTGATGGTGATAATAAATTATGTCCTTAAGTTAATTGTGACTAATTTATTTTTATTCAATGCCTAATTTATTGTTGTTTTTAGAATTGAAACGAAAGGAAATATTGTTATTTTTAATTAAGAAAACCCTAAACGAGAATCAGCTCTTTCAGGAGAATCCCAGATGACTATCGCTCAATCTAGTGTCGCTTGTGAAATTCCAGTCAAGCCAGATCAGTGACCATCATTGTTCTAAACTAACCCCAACATCCTGGAAATGTACTACCCATGACCTGCACTAAAGCACTACTGTTTTACGTCCTCAACAACAGAACATTTCCAGATACACTGATTGAAAACAAACATCTTTAAAAGCCAATTGGAATAAAGGTGTGGTATTCTGACGTAGTCAAGCAAAGCCGAAAAGACATGAAAAGCAAACTCTCACCTTCCCCCATGATGCCTTCTCCACTTGAGAGCAAACGACCACATCATCAAAGTGTCCAAGAGCCTCCATCAAAAATGAGCGGAACAGATAAACTCACCAGGATTTCTCAGTTGGAATATTGCAGAGGAACATCAGAAACACCGTCCTCAGAGCAAGAGTTTCCACAACCCTGCAGGGACATTGATCGGCTAGATTTAAATCTGACCTTTTGTGTTGTGTGCGGGTGTATGGGTCATCTCAGTTCCTGGAAATAATCTAAAATATACTAAGTTGAGAAGAAATATCAAATTCACAAAGGAAAAAAAACTAACAAGCTCATTAGCACAGTAAAAATCCTATTCACTTGAGTTTAAAAAGCAGTAATGATACTTAGACATACTCAATCTAAAAACGTTTTTGGAGAAAAGTAAGATTAAAAAGCCCAATTCCCTAAGTGGGTTTGAACTACTGAAGACTACTGCATCAAAACGCTAACGAAAGTAGCCATAAGGGTTAATTTTCACTCTAAGATACATGTGCTATGATCCCAATAATGGTTGACTGAGGGACGCCCACTAGATCTGAAGGGTCTGTTCTACACCCATCTTCTTCTGACTACCCCACGTTTGGCCTATCCTTAACACGTTACTGTCAATGCTAATGTGAAGACCTTATGACACCAGTGTTTGTGGTGTTTTCTTAGCCGAGTCAATTAGTAATTGTCTACTTCTGTGCTAATGAGCTTGCTGCGGCACCTTTAAACAAAGGAGGCAAAGAAATTATTTTAGAAACACTAAACTCAGAATTTGTCATTTAAAACTGATTGAGTAAAATGTAATTTTGCATGACACTGAATAAATTGAATAAGAAATTTTGTTTGACAATATGGCAATTATATGAGAATTTTGTATGACAATAAATACGTGTTAAGTATATAAATTTGTGAAATCCTGCAGATTGGCACTGCATTGATTTCATAATTTCTTAATCCTACGATTGAATGTACTTTAAATACATCAATTTGGAAAAATATAGCTCAGAATTTTTTGTGCTACTGATCGAGTAATAACTAACAATTTTGCATAACACTTAATAAATTGCAAGTAAACGACAAAACTTTTAAGTTTAAAAGACATGTTTCGACAGATTCTCCTGTCATCTTCAGTTGATTGATATACAAAACATTGGAAGAAGAATCACTTCTAATACTTTGTATATCAATCAACTGAAGATGACAGGAGAATCTGTCGAAACATGTCTTTTAAACATATAAGTTTTGTCGTTTACTTGAAATTCTTGACTTGCCTGCTTCTATCAAGACAAGCTGCAGATTGGTACTGCATTCAATTGATCAGCCAATCGAATTTACTCTCATTACCACAGAAAGGTACATGTAGTTTTAGGATGCTTCCTTTGTTCAAAGGTGACAAAAAACAACACTATAGTTTCAAGCACGACCATGCTCTTGATCTTAATAAAAAAAAATGAAAATGTTGCTCACCCAAAGAAAATAAAATTTTGTGATCAGTGGGAACTGAATTAGCCAATGAGCATGATGCACATTGAAACTACAAAAAAGTAAAACATTTTCTTGAATACAAGTTTCCCATTGAGCAGCTACTTTCCTAAAACCAAATAATTTGGATTACAAGACATTTTTACAGTAAAACAGGAAAAATTCTTATAAAGAAAAGCAATTACCTTAGCACTGTGGAAATTGTTTTTTCAAGTACAACATACAGATATGTTCTTTTCAAACTCAGACATCACAATAAAGATAACATTGCAATCCACCCTAACCACTTAAAAGGGTTCTTATTTCACTGTTGGCAAAAGATATTGTTTTCAAGTCCAAACTCAATTTAGGATTTTCGAGGAAAACCAGTGGAAGTGAACAATGAAAAAAATACAGATTTCACCATAAAGCTGCTCAATAGGAATCTTGTGAGAAGGAGGAACTAGGTTTTCATGTGCAAATAAGTGGCTTCTGTACAATCAAATTTACTGTAATGATTATATCCTGTTGTCCGACTTTGTTAGCGGTACACCAAAATGCTTGTAAATATGCCAAAAAAGTGTAAATTCAATTTCTTTTTAGGAACTGAAATAAACTGCCGCTAGAACTCTATAGGAATATTTTTAGTTTTGCACCTCACTGAGAATTTTTATGAGCACCCCAAATGTCTGTACACATTAAAAATTAAACAAAATGTTAAATAAATTCTGACCTTTTTGGATTTGAACAAGCAATTAAGAATAATAATTTTGAATAACATTTGGATGACTCATTCATCATTTTCAAATTCGTAAATTTAAAAGTCAGATTCTTATGAGTTCTTTTTATAATTATTATACTAAGAATGCATGTGAAGGTCTTGTTGCATCTGATTAAAAACTCTACAATGTGGAAAGTAGAGAGTAATAATAAAGAACTAAACAGTTTTGCTTTGATTGAGTCAGATTGAGTGTTCAGTTTAGGTTTCTTTTATTGGATAAAGAGCTTTTCATAAATAATTTCTAGTTGAAATGTGTTTTAATTATTTTATTTTCTGCATGGATTTTTGAAATTTCATTATTCATTTCTGAATTTCGACAATAATAACTACGAAAATTTACTTTTGAAGGAAATTTTGAACAAAACATAGGTTCATTTTTGTTTTGTGTCTGTACGCATGAAAATATGACAAAAAATGCCAAACTTTTTAATTAATCTGAAGAAACAGATTTTACTATAATCAAGTTGCAGTTAATTTGTAGTGATGATAGCTACAATGTGTATTAATTTCATTTGCATAATTTCCTGGCTCTGATACAACGAATTACCGTATACAGAATATAAGACAAGCAAGCCACTTATTTGCAAATGAACGACACCCACACAACACACTGGTCAGTTGAATACTCTGTTTATATGGGTACTAGTTACATGTGCATCAAAGTGGTATTAGAATTTATTTCTGGTAAAGATCTTGAAATTGCAGACAGATAAATGTTAAAGGTTGGTAATTGCTATTTTTATAGTTAGCTGCATATCCTGGGCTTTTTTTTATCCTAATATTGATTGATTGATTGATTGACAGATTGATTGATTGAAAAATTGATTGATTGATTGATTGATTGAAAGATTGATTGATTGATTGATTGATTGACAGATTGATTGATTAAAATATTGATTGATTGATTGATTGATTGTTTGATTGAAAGATTGATTGATTGATTGATTGATTGACTGATTGATTGATTAATTGATTGATTAATTGATTGGACGCAGAAATTTCCCTTTACCTCTGATTAAAAAAGAGATCTTTGAAAATGACCGAAAATAAAGAGTTTCTTCCCAACTTGCTCATTAACTAAAATAACAGCTGAAAAAGAAGACTGTGAAACCACATGTGCACATGTAACTAGATAGTAATAAATTGGTATCATAAATGTTTACCGTCTCGATTGGCCCACAGCACTGTTTTGCTAATTTTGTTAAATTGGAATTTGAAATATTGGTTTTTCAGGAGTGAGGGAAACCGGAGTACCCGGAGAAAAACCCTCAGGGCAAGGTGCATATATGTATAATGTATCTATAATAAAAATTCATCACCCAAGGCTTGCTTTCATCCACTGTCCTTGATCCTTAGTTGTCAGTCCTCAGTCCACAGTCCTAACCTTGCTCCTTGATCCTCTGTGCTGAGTCCTGGGTCCTGTGTCCTGGGTCCACGGTCCTTGATCCGGTGATCTTAAGGTCTCTAACAACTTGCCTGCAAGTCCAATATGTAACTACAGTAGTAAGTATTTTGTACTTGAATTTTGCTAAACTTGCAAAAAAACAATGTGCAAATACTTTCTCTTAAAATTTTGCTTTAGAGTCTTAACAATTTCACAACCTCCTAAAGGATCACACTAACATTTCTACCCCAGCAAAAAATTCCTTAAGCATTCAATCTATGTTTTTGCAGCATAACATTAGCCTTGAGCGAGGCAATGATGTTCCTTGTTGGGATAAATAATTCTGAACCAGACATAAACTCAGAGGTAACAAATTCTGAATGATTCCAAGGAATGCTATTGACCCAGGAATAAACACACTTGCAATGAGCAACTTAAACATGGAGCGAGCCTATAAAAGGTCAGCGGTTTGTACTTTGTTTGCTAAAAATTTGCGTTGAGTAAACAACTCAAAAACAATTGATATGCTTTCACAAGTGAAACAACAAAAATAAGAAGTTAAAATGCATGGATATGAAGTACGATACCCATCTAAATTCTTCTTCTGTAGATGCCATTCTTGTTGTTTTCGCTGACCTTTTTACAATAAATGTACAAAGAAAGCAAACAAACGAAAATCCTTCCCTTCTGCTGTCGCCAGAAATATTACTTCGTGCAAATTTCGTGGGAGTCGACACGCCTGGGTGAATAAGCCAATCAAAGCAGAGTATTCCAATTTGTGATGGACGGGCTGAGCCGCTCAGCCTCCATTTATAGGCTCACTCCGTGTTTAAAATGCTCTGAACTGGGGGACATCACTCCGCTCATTACTCTCCTTATTATGACAACATATAAGTAAACACTTTGCATATACATTTCTTGCAACAAAGCTTGGACGATGTTAATATCGGACAAAAATAAACTGTTCAAAACTATAACAGTCTGAAATTAAATTTATTAATTATTAATTCCCTTGAATTTTTAGCATCCAGAATATTTACAGTACAGAATAAAGTACATACTTTCTTCTCGGGCAGCGCCATGATGAAGCAAGAACTTGAATTAGGATTTGCTTGTTCTTTTAATCACCTGAAAGGAAAATTTTTGTTTCTTTAAGAGAACACAATGTAGATTAATTCCAAAAATTCTTCAATCTGACTCAAGTTTTTACACAATGTAGATTAATTCCAAAAATTCTTCAATCTGACTCAAGTTTTTACCTAAGCTATGTTCCAGTGTCCCAAAATTAAACGTCCAACATTTTAACATTCAAAATTTTTAAAAGTAATGTACCTTTGGAAATTATTAAAGCAAAATTAATGCTTATCAAAAACATATCACTGTTGCATAAAATTTTCCAAATAATAGTGACACCTCATAGGGATGAATTACAGTGTGTGTTCCATATCCAGACTTCCATATTAAAAACTCAACAAAACCGTTTTCTTGCAATGACATTTGGAACAGCAAAACATTGCCAATTAGTCATTAATCTGATGAAAAGAAAAAAATATACAGCATACACTGTATATACTGATCATACCAGCATAAAGTGTGAACTAAATCTTTCATGTGGTCCAGTCTGCTAGTGACACTGGATGTGTGTCTTCATCATGTCAAGATACAGATCCTAAAAGATACACTGATATAAGTTGTAGTTCACTAGTCAATTAACCACTGTTATTACAATGTTGCTTGCACATAACATGTAGCAGTGGCTTAATGGTATGTGCATTAGACTCTGGATCTCGATGCTGAGGATCTTACTCCTCAATGCCATTGACCAATGTTGCTACAGTGCAGCTCAGATACACCCAAACCAAAATATAGGCATAATTTACATCAGCTGAAAACACAGATACACATAGGGTGTCTCAAAAACGAATACCTAAGATCTAAGACCCCCTCTGAATGTCAAAATCCAAGACCTCAGACCCCCTCTGAATGTCAAAATCCAAGACCTCAGACCCCCTCTGAATCTCAAAATCCTAGACCTCAGATCCCCTTTGAATGTCAAAATCCAAGATCTCAGACCCCCTCTGAATCTCAAAATCCAAGACCTCAGATGCCCTCTGAATCTCAAAATCCTAGACCTCAGCCCCCTCTGAATCTCAAAATCCAAGATTTCAGACCCCCTCTGAATCTCAAAAACAAAGACCTAAGACCCCCTCTGAATCTCAAAAACAAAGACCTACATGTAAGACCCCCTCTGAATCTCAAAACCAAAGATCTCAGACCCCCTCTGAATGTCAAAAACCAAGACCACAGACCCCCTCTGAATGTCAAAAACCAAGACCACAGACCCCCCTCTGAATGTCAAAATGCAAGACCTCAGACCCCCTTTGAATCTCAAAAACGAGGACCTAAGACTCCCTCAGAATCTCAAAAACAAAGGCCTACATGTAAGACCCCCTCTGAATGTCAAAATCCAAGACCTCAGCCCCCCTCTGGATGTCAAAAAACGAAGACCTAGGACCTCTCTCTGATTCTCAAAATCCAAGATCTCAGACCCCCTCTGAATGTCAAAAACAAGGACCTCAGACCCCATCTGAATGTCAAAAACCAAGATCTCAGACCCCCTCTGAATCTATAAAACCAAGATCCGAGACCCCCTCTGAATGTCAAAACCCAAGACCTCAGCCCCCCTCTGAATATCAAAATCCAAGACCTCAGCCCCACTCTGAATGTCAAAATCCAAGACCTCAGATCCCCTCTGAATGTCAAAACCCAAGACCTCAGCCCCCCTCTGAATGTCAAAATCCAAGACCTCAACCCCCCTATGAATGTCAAAATCCAAGACCTCAGACCCCCTCTGAATCTCAAAAACCAAGACCTCAGACCCCCTCTGAATGTCAAAATTCAAGACCTCAGCCCCCCTCTGAATGTCAAAATCCAAGATCTCAGATCCCCTCTGAATGTCAAAACCCAAGACCTCAGCCCCCCTCTAAATGTGAAAATCCAAGACCTCAGCCCCCCTCTGAATGTCAAAATCCAAGACCTCAGACCCCCTCTGAATCTCAAAAACCAAGACCTCGGACCCCCTCTGAATGTCAAAATCCAAGACCTCAGATCCCCTCTGAATGTCAAAATCCAAGACCTCAGCCCCCCTCTGAATGTCAAAAACGAAGACCTAGGACCTCCCTCTGATTCTCAAAATCCAAGATCTCAGACTCCCTCTGAATGTCAAAAACCAAGACATCAGAAAAAACCAAGACCTCAGACCCCCTCTGAACCTCAAAAACCAAGACCTCAGACTCCCTCTGAATGTTAAAAACCAAGACCTCAGACCCCCTCTGAATGTCAAAAACCACGACCTCAGAGCCCCTCTGAATGTCAAAAACCAAGATCTCAGACTCCCTCTGAATGTTAAAAACCAAGACCTCAGAACCCCTCTGAATGTCAAAAACCAAGATCTCAGACCCCCTCTGAATCTATAAAACCAAGATCCGAGACCCCCTCTGAATGTCAAAACCCAAGACCTCAGATCCCCTCTGAATGTCAAAATCCAAGACCTCAGACCCCCTTTGAATCTCAAAAACGAAGACCTAAGACTTCCTCAGAATCTCAAAAACAAAGACCTACATGTAAGACCCTCTCTGAATCTCAAAACCAAAGACCTCAGACCCTCTCTGAATCTCAAAAACCAAGACCACAGACCCCCTCTGATTCTCAAAATCCAAGATCTCAGACTCCCTCTGAACCTCAAAAACCAAGACCTCAGACCCCCTCTGAATGTCAAAAACCACAACCTCAGAGCCCCTCTGAATGTCAAAAACCAAGATCTCAGACCCCCTCTGAATGTCAAAATACCAAGATCTCAGACTCCCTCTGAATGTTAAAAACCAAGACCTCAGAACCCCTCTGAATGTCAAAAACCAAGACCTAAGATCCCCTCTGAATGTCAAAAACCAAGACCTAAGATCCCCTCTGAATGTCAAAAACCAAGACCTCAGACCCCCTCTGAATCTCAAAAACAAAGACCTCAGACCCCCTCTGAATCTCAAAAATGAAGACCTCAGACCCCCTCTGTATATATACATGTATATATGCATATATGTAAAATACATGTGTTTAATACTTTTATCTGAGCTGCACGTACACTGTATGAAGCATCCAGGTATCAGAACAACTCCCACAAGACACAAATTAATTATTAAGTAACCTATTAGGTATCATTCAAACATTCAAAGAAGACATTAATAACTCACCATGACTCTAAACATCCCTTCTCTCATTCACATTCCATCTGAGCTTGAGTCTGGTCTTAGACCCTCTAACCATCTATATCTTGGACAGTTCCTTTATGAAATATAATAAAAAAAATATAAGCCAGTTAGCCTCTCACTATCAAAGGGCATTAGAGCCTGCATGTAATTTAAAACAACAAGTTACTAATAGTACCAATACAGCTGGATCTACCATAGCATCTCTCCAGTGCTCTGGTGGGGGAGAGGAGGGGGTGGTGTCCCCCCTTGCTAAGAAAGTCTTACATGTTGCTTTAAATATAATACCTATGAATCCTTTCTGGCAATTGGTGGCTAAAATATTACAATAGACCTTTTTACCGATACGGCGGCCATCTTGAATTCCGATGAAATTATGGGATGCCCAGGGGGCAGATGAGAAATAATTAAAAAGAATACTGTGGCGTGATAACTTTTAACAATAATTTTTCGATAACCATAGGAACAACTGCCAAATATCGTGACGGAAAGATGTAACGCTTGTAATATTTGTTATGGAATATGAGAGACAAGCAGTAAAAATTTATCCTGAAAGCTGGGTATACGATAAATTTTCCATGCGATTGCCCCCTCGGCAGCCCATAATTTCTCAGTCAAAACAATAGAATTCAAGATGGCCGCCGTATCGGTAAAAAGGTCTATTTAACCATAGTTTATAGATTGGCCAGCATTATTTTTTCTGAAAGGCAGATTACCGTAGTGGGGGGTACACTATCTATATAAACCATAAAGTTTCAAAAGCCCAGATGCAGCTCGACTTGCAATGAATAAGAAAATTGAAGCAGCTCAGAATTTCCTGTTGCTGAAAATACATGCCGGAATTTGCTGCATGTGGCAATTAAACCCAGCATTCACTAAAAAGTTTCAGGGAAACACTGGAGCAAACTTCAAGAATCTTGTGGTGCAGCAAATCCAGTAAATTCAATACAGTACTACCAGCCTTGCAACATTAACTTCCTGCTGGTTTGGGTATTTTGGATAAATTCCCTGTAGAACCTCAGTCGCTGAACCCATGGTAATAGCCTTTACAAAACTTTCTGCAGTGTACACCAAAATCATTACTTACATCTTTTTCCTTCAAAAATTGCCATTTTTTCTTGGGCGTTTTGCCTCATGGACGCATGTCTCTTTTATCACTGCATTCTTATTTGTTAGACTACGGGAAGTAAGAACAACTGAGGGAGGCTACTTAGATTCTATGACTAGCCAACTTCAGTTGAGTTGATGATCTCCTTGCTGCTAATTAAGACACTTACCACAACTTTTGACACTCCTTTATCTCATTCACATTCCATCCTGATTGGCTACAGTAAGTCTCACTTGGACACATCCTCCATTAATTTTGGGAGGGAGAGTTTATATTTTGATCTTGATTCTCCATCACGACCTTGAAGGAGCCAAAAAGAGAGCATTAATTACATGTATAATCCTGTGAGGTACAGTATGACATTTAGTTACTTCTTAAAACTATAGTATCTTAAGTTACAGCAGTCACCAACTGAGGCTACTTGTACCGCTATACAGTGGCAGATCTAGCAAGCAACCACCCAATCTCACCCTTTGCCCCTCCCCCCTCCCACTTGCCAATGCAGTATTGGGATTCTCTTTTGAGCGTCAAACGCAAGCCCTGCTGTCTTCTCTATGTCAACAACGGGTTTGTGGATGTGAGCTTCTCCAAGTCAGGCAATTGCATCAGGTAACATCAAAGTTCCTTCATTTATGTCTTTTTGTACTCTTTCTTCACTGTCTTATGTTGATCATTCCTGTCACTATCGGCAAGCTTGCATTCACCTAATTTTGGGCTAACACCTAAGGAGAGGCTTATATCATGGAAAAGGCTTACATGTACAGTACCTAAGAAGATAGTTTATATTTCCTAGACTGCAAAACAGTTGTATTTTTTGCGAACGTGAGCGACGGTAAATATTTTGAACAAAAGGTCTGGAGCGGTCTGGAACGAGTGTAAAAACAGCAAGGGAGAATGGGGAGAGACGCTTAAAAATACGACTGTCCGCCATGCATGTATCAAATTTGTTCAAAATTACCCGTTCTTCCAGCAACGGGAAATTCCCATTGGTTTAATTCAGACACAACCTGTCATCAAAATGTCAATCACACCTCATCAAAAAGATATAGACGCCGTATCAGTTTCACAGTAAAGTATTTTTCTCGCGGGAAAATGGGCGACGTTGACTTGGATGCGCTTGCGAGCGATTTAGGATTTGTTTTGAAATCGGAGCAAAAGGAAGCTGTGGAATCAAATTTACCATGAACATGTTGCTTACTTGCATAATATATTGTGACGCCGGGCCCCCTGTGATTAAACTGCATGCAAGTACAGTATGTAGATTCTTATCATGGATATCATATTTGTCCTCATACGTTTTTCTTCGGAGACGCCGTAGCTTTACTTCGAGAAAGCTATACGTTTGTCTAGAGACGTTCTTATGTTTCTTGCACATATTTGATCGAGCTTATGTTTCTTGAGCTCTATACATAGGTTTATTCCTCCTTCTGTTCGCTCTGACACCACATGATTCAAATGTAGCTGTTTACATGCAAGTCTGTTGACTATATGTTGCGTGTTGTATATGCCATTGTTCGGCTCAGTTCAATGACCTGTAAAATTTGCTATAGCACAGTTTAACGGCTCAGCTCTACTAAAAATTCATTTAATGTCGTTGTTCCTAGCAAATGTAAGCTAACCGTCGCGACTTGCAATTGAACCAGAGCTACTTAATGAAATACAAACAACTCGAGATGGCATTAATGGGGGAACACTGCCTTGCGTTTGGTTAGCCCATGCGACTTCCGGTGATAGCGTGACAAAACAACCTCACTTATCTCCCCATCACTACGAGCTGAATGACAGACAACATGTGCTGGATCGGACAAGAGTATCGGTTAGCAAGCGATGTTCAAAGACGATGAAAAAACAACAAGCTTGGGGGAAGTCGCTGCGCAGACTTAACCGCCACTGATGCATGCAAGGCAATGCATCCCCCCAAGCCATGAAAGCCGGTGAAAAGCTAGTTCAACGGGAAATGTTCTACAACATTAGCCATCCTGGGAGCTACTGACTCTAATGTAGATTGAGGAGTTCTTATATAAAGCTGGTAGCAATCTGAGGACCAGTGACCCATGACTTTAATAATCCAATCTGGCAAGGTGGCAGCAGCGGCAACCGACGCAGCACCTATGCGGAAGCTATGGCCCTTGAGACTCTGGTAAGGAAGACCTGCGACCCTCAAACTGTCCCATAGAAGGTGCGAAACCGCTCCCCGGGTCAGCAAATTACCTGTCTGGAAGTAAAATAAGGGACCCTGTTGTGGCTGTGCTAAGAGAAAGTACTCTCGCATAGCCGACACAGCGCAAAGGGTGGACGAAGTGCGAGCGACGGTGAGAGATTGCCCTCGCCTGTAAACGTCTGTTTTTGACGATTTTAGCTGCACTGTCATACGCTGCGGGCATGCTAGGGTTGGATGAAAGGCTATACAATCGGTAGAAAGATCAAAAGGCGGTCTAAATTTGCGGACACTGTTGTAGGTAAATTCACTGCATCGCAGGAAGGCAAAAAAGGCTAAATTGAAGGCGGCCCAGATCATGGAGAAATCTTGGGGGCTAAGCCATGATTGCAGAACAGGACGGATTGCGAAGAGAACCTGAGGGGTAACCGGTTGACAGCGAATACACTGTTCGCCTTGGTAGCGGAGAATACCGCGTAAAACCTTGTGGAGAAGAAGCTAACCCTTCAGAGGGTCACTGTACCCGGCGGTGATATGGAGGTTGCGAACAGCTGCTAAATAGAGTTTAATTGTGCTATGACGGACCGTTCTAGCGAGATAAGAGGCAAAATAAACAAGAGTCCCCTCGGAGGCGGGTAGGACATCCCCGTCTGGACCTAGGAGGCGATTCATCAGGCAGAATTGTAAAAAGCGTTTTTCCCCACAGCTGTAGGCTCGATTTGTGTTCTTGGAAAGACCCCAAGAAGCGTAGGTGAGCACCTCCTCTCTCAAAGGGTCATTAGTGAAGGCGGGATGGTACAAGGAAACTGGTCGGCGTCGGGTGCGAGGGCCCAGAAACGCTGTATCTGAAATCGGGAGAGGGCATCAGCAATCTCATTTGAAACCCTGGGGACATGACGGGCCCTTACGAGAAAATTATGTTCCATGGATAGGAGAACAAGCTTTCTGACCAGTTCCATGATAAGGGGAGCTTTTGAATGCCCCGAATTTATGATAGATACCACTGACTCATTATCGCACCAAAACTGCAAACGTTTTCCCTTGAAAAGTGGGTGCCATATAGTGCAGGCAACAACGATGGGGAAGAGTTCTTGCCATTCAATGCTTATTCCCCGCTCTCGATCCAAAAGCATATGGGGAGGCCAGTGCCCTTGGAACCACTTTCCCTGAAAATAACCACCAAACCCCACGGAGCCCGCTGCATCAGTGTAGAGCTCGAGGTCTGGAGCAGGGGTAATGGTGGACTCAAGAAAAAGAGAGCGCTCGTTCCATTTGGAGAGGAAAACTCTCCACATATCCAGGTCCCTAAAGAACTCCTTGTTAAGCCTGATGTGATGAAAACGACTAGGGACACCCTTAGTCAAATTAATGGCGCGTTGAAGGAAGGTCCTGCTGGGGACCACCACTTTACATGCGAACTGGAGAGTTCCAATGAGTGATTGTAACTCAACCAGGCGCACGGAGCGGCGTTTCTTGAAGGATGTCAGTAACTCATAAATCCTGGAAAGTTTGTCCTGGGGTAAGCGGGCCTCCGTGCGAATGCTATCTAAAACGATCCCCATAAATTCTATTTCTTGGGAGGGGCCTATGGTCTTAGACGCGACTACCGGGGCCCTGAGTGACATGAATACCCGTAGAAGAGTGCTGAAGCTAGTGAGACAAGCTAATCTAGAACTTTCAGCAATAAAGAAGTCGTCCAGGATGTGAATAACACGTTGGAGACCATGGTTATGTTTTAGGATCCATTCGAGCCCATCGGAGAGTTGATTAAAAATGAACGGGGCACTGCGAAGCCCGAAGGGTAAGTACATGTCCACATAGTATTGAGATTTCCACAGAATACCCAGTAAGTTCCAGTCGTCGGGGTGGATTGGTATGAGGCGAAAGGCTGATTTAAGATCAGTCTTAGCCATGTAGGCTCCCTTTCCCAGGGATTGGAGGATCTGAATTGCATCGTCTACCCGGACATAACTCAGGGAATAGGGATCCTTAGCAATGTGGTCATTTATGCTATTTCCCTGTGGGTAGGAGAGGTGATAGATAGTTCGCCAATCTGACGAGTGTTTCTTAGGAATAACTCCCACTGGATGACACTGGAAATTTGCTAAGGGAGGAGCAGCATAGGGGCCGGCTACCCATCCTAAGTTCACTTCCTGTTCCAGGTTGGCAGAAACTACATCAGGGTGCTGCATCGCAGAGATAAAGTTGGGGGAAACCCGGGCTGAACGCGGCCCACAATACCCAATACGAGCGCCTTCTTTAAGCGTACTTAGCAAATTAAAGACAAATTTACGATCTGGATGATTAGTTAATTCTAAATCTAAGCGATAAATGTCAATAGGTGAGGATACTAATGGCTTCTGATGACGCCTTTGCTGCTCCACTTTACTTCTTGCTTCGCTCACTAGGTCTGGGTACTCCTGCGTTCCGGGCTGAGCCACTGGATTGTTGCTGAGGGCAGTCTTGAACGGTGTGGCTGTTGGAGTGGCAGCGGCGGCAAACGTGCGGGTAGCTGCAGTTTCGGCGCCGGCACCCGGAGGACTTGTTGAAATCAAAGCACACCGTCTGGGAACGACGCTGTTTTCTGCAGGGGTCAGCGGAAGGACAGAAATCTTCAGCGTGATATGGACTGGAGCAGATACCGCAATGGGGCTTAGCTAGGCCTGAGAAGGTCACCGTCCATAACTCCAGGTCTACTTTGTCCCACTGAAGGGACAAATTGGAAGAGGCATGGTGACGAAATTGCTGGTTGTACGAAAGCCAAGCAAGACCTTTGAATTTAGTTACAACGCGACTAATTATCTGCTGGTACTTAATAAGCTCAAGGGCCCGTCTTGGATAGGCAGTTACAATGACCAACATGTACACCATGTCGGCCTCCAGCCACTTCTGAAATGAGTCTATAACGGGTTTTCTTTTCCTAACCATGGAGACTGAGGAACCCAGGGGGCCTGAGGACGAGTCGTCTAAGCGGAGCTGAATTTCAGGGGCCTGGGACTGATACAAGTTGTCAGGTAAGAGTAAGGCAAGATCAACGTACTCACCCCGGAGTATTTTGTCCTCCATATTACGGTCCACTGGCCGCGAAAGTCCCAAAGGAGACGCCATGCCCGAAGGTGCAAGAGTTTGGCTGGAGGGCGTTGGACTGAAGGCGCTGTTTGTACGAACGGCTTGCAGAGCGCTCTGCACAGACTGGGAGTCAATGTCCGCGATGGCAGAACGCTGGGCTGGACTGAGGGCGTCTCTTTGATCGGTGGACTGATTGGTATGGAAGAGATCTTCCTCTGCATCTGACTGCAGCATGTCCTCAATGGAAGACAGCGAAGGCATTGTCGGAGAGGGTGTTGTCCTCCGGAATGCTGAGACGCCGGCCTTGAACGGCGTCGATTCCACTAGCTGAGGTGGACGGCTGTTGTGTAGATGTTTTGTTTGCTGTAGGACGAGTGCGTTGAGGCCGACCAGGTCTTCGTTTGGATTGACTGGCCTTTCCTGTCAATGCTTGCTTGAGCCGGGCGAGGAGTTGCGCTTTGGAGCCCGTTATGGGCAAATTCAGCGATTGAAGACGGAGTTTTAGGACCTCGCTGGATAGCTTCCATAGGTCCTCACTTCTGGTAGCGACCCAAGCAGGGTTCAACGAGTGGCGAGGGCGAGCCATGGAAGGTTGACGAAAATTAAACGATAGATTTACAATCAGTACGAGCTGCGTTGCTTAGACGAACTCAAAATGGACTCTGAACAGTTGACCGAGCTTTTATATGGAGACGTTCGTCTGCTGGTAAGCCACTAGAAAAGGCTGTACTAGTGAACAGCTTACCCTAGCACGTGTAACGCCTTAAACATGAATAGTGCTTTAATGCTTTGCACCAATGCTATCGTTCGTTGTAACATTCTGAAGGTAACAAAGCTACAATGTTTTAGGTTGAGCTACAATAAAGCTTACAGTTTGCTGACCTTTGGAATACAACTGCTCAATAGCTCTATAGAAAGTGATGCCGCCATGAAAGGCTCATTGAGTACGTATGTCACGCTCCATTAACTATATTTTACTGGCGTGACAGTAAAATCTCATTATAACGCAACATGAAGTGCCCTTCATAAACACGAGTGAAGCAACAAAAAATGAAAAAGGTCGAGAGACCGAACAGAGAATGGCAAATGTACAAATGTCACGAACCGTAGGAGTCGTGTAGGCTAGTCAAGCTCATTTTACACTGATTTCTCTTTAAAAAGGACACGTCTTACATTTTACAGAAAAAACAAACGCCCATCCTTTCCAATCGAATCGAACGTACGAAACTTCGTGCCTTCCAATAGCGAAGAAAAAACGACTGAACATGACAACACAACTAATTTCCCGCGAAATTAAGGCATCCAAAGTATCAAATTTAAGATGTGGGTGGAGCTGTCAAGCAATTTCTGACACCTTAGTGACATTATACGACCCCCGCATAGAACGAATTCATTGTGTGAAAAGCCGACAGTCGTTTTCTCGCCTCACATGCCCGCAGGGCGTGTGAGGCTCGCGCGCTTCACATGCGAGGAACAAGCTCCAAAAAAATCAGAAAACGACTGTTTTGCAGTCTAATATTTCCAGGTCTCATTTGTAATTGAGGGCTTATGTCTAGGGAAAGGGCTTCTATCAAGGGAGCAGGGTTATATCCATGTATCTAGGTAGAGAGCTTAATTTATATCTACAGGGAGAGGGGTTATATCAAGGGATGGGGGACAGGGCTTACCGCTCTAATAATGTCTAGGGAAGGGGCTTTTATGTATATCATGGGAGGGGACATATATTTAGGGAGAGCATGTATGTCTTTAGGGAGAGCTTACATCTGGGGGAGAGGGATTTATATCTAGGAGGAAAGGGCTTCTTTCAAGAGAAATGGCTTCTATCTAGGGAGCAGGGTCATATCTAGTCCACAGAGTGAGCATATATCTACAGGAAGAGGGCTTATATTGATCAAGGATTATAATCCACCAAATATTTTTGCCTGTATGCGATTGGTCTAAATGTGTCACATGGCTGAATATGCCTCACCTATAAATGGGGAATATTCAAATGATATTTAGCAATTATTGAATAATGAGGCTGAGTAGAAGATGAAAAATTCTGCAGGTTGAGGACGGTGTTATCCACCAAGGCCGAATTCTTCATACAGTGTATCCTACAAAAGCCGAATTCAATAGATGTAATTGCTTTATTATTCATTATATTTTCTTTGCTCAAACTTGTAAACCTACTCGCAGTCATTTCGCTCTTTGTTAAAATAACACAACCTTGTCCCCAGGTTTTCTCGGTCAATGGTTCAATAATCTGAACTGAACAATTGGTAGATAGTCATGAATCATGAATCTGATATCCAACAAGCTTGTGGAATAATAATTGTTAATGTTTTCTTAAAAACACTCTCAAAATATAGCAGACGCAAAAAAAATAATGCATACGCTTAACATATTTGTAGAGCATGGTATGATGTCTCCTAACCCATGATGGCTAAGCCAATGAAAACTCTAGCATTGCATTATCCAATGATCCAGTTTTCAATAATCCCTAATATTCGTGTTGCAAAACATATTTGAAGAATAATAAACACAATAGCCCCCACTGGACTTAAAAAATAATGTTCGCACATTTTAATTTCCTTGAACATTATCTGTTCCTCAAAGCTCACAGTTTTCCTCCAGCATGGAGAGATGGCTTAAATCTAAGAGGACAACCCACACACTAGAGGTACGCTGTACGTCAAAATGCAGAGATAGGGACTTATATGTTTAAAAAAGGCAACATGTGAAGAGAGTACCAGAAGGATTGGGTAAACATGTTGAAAGAGGGTCATATGTGTTTCTTTGAAGAGAGCCAACATATGCAGAGAAGACTCACATCTGAAAGAAGGGACAATGTGGGAAAGAAGGCTTACAGCTTTGAAAGGGTCAGTGTCTGTTGAGAGGGCCAGCATGTCACAAAGTGGCTTATATGCAAGAAGAGGGACACTATCTGGAGAAGGGGCTTATATCTGAGAAGAGGACTACCGGTAATATGTTGTGAGATGGCTAATATGTAATAAGGCCAACATTTGGAGAGAGGGATTGTATCTGAGAGAAGGAGCAATAAATAGACAGTACAAATGAAAAAGGGTTTAAATCTGCTGAGCAAACTTACATATAAATGATGACACAGAGAATTAACTCTGAAGTGTAAATTTAAGTGCTAAATAAACCCGTGAATAACCCACTGGGCGTTAGCCCTAGTAAAGGGAATCAGGGAACCACACGAGGTAAAGAAAAAATCTTTTGACCTCGGTGGGAATCGAACCCACGACCTCCGGATTAGATCTACCATTACTCTGCCGACTGAGCTACAAGGTCAGACAGACAAAGTCGGGGACGATTCAACGGTTCGATTCCCACCGAGGTCAAAATATTTTTTCTTTACCTCGTCTGGTTCCCTGATTCCCTTTACTAGGGCTAACGCCCAGTGGGTTATTCACGGGTTTATTTAGCACTTAAATTTACACTTCAGAGTTAATTCTCTGTGTCATCATTTGTGTTCTTAGTGCTACGCGGCACAACATTCATATGTACCCTTACTTTCTCTTCGCAGCGATTCACCATCTGAATCTTACATATATACATGTATATCTCAGTGGGAATGGGGTTGACACCTGGAGCGAGGGTTTATACATGTATCTGGGAAAGGGTTTATATCTAACCTTACTTCCTGGGATGGGTTTTATAGGAAAACAGACAAAACCCCATTCATACAATTTCAACTGTTTGTTTTTTTTTCTACAAACCCGCTTGTTTACAGAGTGTGTCGAGGAACTATCGGCTGATAGTTGCCTCGCGGAAATTTGATGTTCTTAAAACAAATATTTGCCCGAGAAGCGAAGCTTCGAGGGCAAATATGCTAGTTTTAAGAACATCAAATTTCTAAGGGGCAACTATCAGACCGATAGTTCCGAGACAAAAACACTCTATTGTCTTTATTGTTCACCACTAAATTTTCTTCCGCGCACTAGTTCAAAAATCAATCAGACTTCAATTGAGCTATTTTCAACTTTTTGAGATGAAAGCCGTGAAAGCCAAATGAAAAATTTGAATAGGAAAACAGACAAAACCCGCTTCATACAATTTCAACTGTTTTTTTTTCTACAAACCCGCTTGTTTACAGATGAATTTTCACGGACGACTACTATCCATCCGGGTATTTTCCGCGGACGGGCACTATGCGCTGATAGTGTCTCTCCGCGAATGAACACTATCGCGTCACGTGATCAATTTAAACCAATAAGAATCTGAGAAAATTTAGTGGTGAACTATAAGGGCTGATAGTGTCTCTCCGGGGATGAACACTATCGCGTCACATGATCAATTTAAACCAAGAAGAATCGGAGAAAATTTAGTGGTGAACTATAATGGCTGATAATATGCAATGGCTCAGCCAATCAGATTACAGCCAATATAACATGCACTCTGATTGGCTATTGGAGGCATGGTCACTGGAGGCATGGTCAAGGACAAGAGCTATATTACTATATTGAAAACAGACGTGCACATGCATGGTGCAATCTTGTGTGATCTCTTGTCGCAGTAGGTAACTCATAGAATTCCAGGCAAACTTCGACTTACAGGTGCGTCTTGTTTCATTCTCTTATTTTGAAAAAAAATATTAATCTCAAATTTTAGATAGATCTCAGTGAGACCTTTGACTTGATTTGAAAAAAAAGGAAAAAGATTGATTCTTTGAAACAAAGTTATTAATAACCTCTCACTGATAGCTAGGCACCCAGTTGTAATAATTAATAATTTAATAATAATACGGTAATAATAATAATAATAATAATAATAATAAATTATTCCTTATATTGCACTATTTACAACAATAGCTAATGTTTTTCATCTAGTCAAAGAAGAGACCTCATTTGATGTATCTATAGTATTGGTGTGTAAGCTTAATTCTAGCTGAACAAAACTTCAACTTATTTTCAGATCGGAAAGCTTACCTTTCAATGCAATCCTTCTTCTCTTGCAGATTCTCCGAATATGTGAAGCTCGCGTTCGTTTTTCTTCTGGAAAGTGCAGTGTCCAAATGTTGATACGACGTAAGTTGTGAGACCTAAGGAAGAAAATTGCACCTAACATTCTTCAAACTACCGCCATTTTGAATTATAGGGGCTTGGGGACGAAACTAGCTTTTGGAGTGGGGACTGGACTAGAGAGTAATACAGTCAGTCTCCGCCTTTTCTACAGATATTTTAGCTAATTTTTACAGCTCTTATAAGCCTCACATGGGAAATTATAAGTACGCCAAACCTTCCCTGCCTACCTATCGACCACTCTCAGGCACGTTGTGGCACAGTCCACAGTACTAGGTAAGGGACTGGTCGGTCGTTAAGTACAAGGGAGGTGGAGGGGGCGAGCGCAAAGAACTTTTAGTACAGTAGTCCCATGGGGACACTACACTACAGGCCTGGGTTGTTCGAAAGGTGGATAACGCTAGCTATCCACCGGATAAGCCACTATCCAGTGGATAGCGTGGTTTGTTTTGTTAACACTTATCCACTGGATAGCGTTATCTAGCCTTAAAACCGGTGCACGACATTTACAGACTGCAGACCACAGACTGTAGACTTTTTAGCTAAATATTGTATTCCCATTGCCATTCCCGATAGATAACCGTAAACAGGCTAACCTGAGTGCTATTCAGGCTAACCTGACTGATATTCAGGCTAACCAGAGTGCTGTTTAGGCCTAAATAGTCTACAAATGTCATACACATACACTTCGAACAACTGAAGCCACCTCATTATTTTCACCAGTGCAATAATTGAACTCGACACAACTAAACTTTTGTCCGTCCGATCATGAGAAGCTCTATTGATTAATTCGCTCAATCAAGCGAATTAAGGCGGGGGGTAAGCGTGAAGGCTGTTTTGAGGTCGGTTAACACGGCTTTTCTGTCAATATCTCGGTCACGTTTCAAGCGACACTAATAGACCTTTTTACCGATACGGCGGCCATCTTGAATTCCGAGGAAATTATGGGATGCCAAGGGGGCAGATGAGAAATAATTAAAAAGAATACTGTGGCGTGATAACTTTTAACAATAATTTTTCGATAACCATAGGAACAACTGCCAAATATCGTGACGGAAAGATGTAACGCTTGTAATATTTGTTATGGAATATGAGAAACAAGCAGTAAAAATTTATCCTGAAAGCTGCGTATACGATAAATTTTCCAGCGACTGCCCCCTCGGCAGCCCATAATTTCTCAGTCAAAACAATAGAATTCAAGATGGCCGCCGTATCGGTAAAAAGGTCTATTCTCTCTGCTTATCTCATTTGGGTGATTTTTGGGCATTTGGGAAAGAGATATTTTTTCTCAAAGGAGAGGTTAAATCGAGGAAAATATGAAATGTTGAAGATTTGATGGATTTGGAAAATTGAAATTTGAAGTGAAAAATTAGTAGACGGATGCCAGACAGTCCCCTAGCAACCTGGGGGTCTCTTTTGCGGGGGTCAACTGTCTGGTAGTGTTTCCAACCCATATTAATCCTAACAATTTCCTTTTTTATATCACTTCAAATTTTACACCTATTCATGTTTACCCCCGCCTTAAAGAAATACGTACGTTGGAAATATCATACTCCGTTCACGGAAACGACTCGAAAATGGATACCCCGTTCTCACGGGCCCATCATTAGGAACGTGCAACTACCCTATATTCCTGTCATGGCGTTTCCACAGACCGATCTATGTTTAATTTGAATTAAACGCGAATTCAGATTCCCGCGGGAACCTCCGTGACCAATCACAAGCACGGACTTATTTTTAACTGACGTCATCATTTCGCCAGAAGATTAAAAAGAAAAACCGCCATTTTTCCCTTACCGTTACGCCCTCATGTAGATCGGAACTGACCTATTTTGCGGGAAAAAAATTAAGAACCATAAAACTAGACCGGTCTACATGCCCTGATATAGGCTTAGTATGTGAGTTGCACGATCCTAGAGATGGTTTCTTGCCGTTCTACATCAGGAGTCCCAAAATCACGACCCCGTTGGGCGACACATACTCCTATAGGTATTGTGGGGGAGTACCGCCTTCCCCACCCCCCCCCCCCCAGGGAAATCAACAGCGCAGTGATCACGTATATGTTATTCTTCGTGATCTTCAGTCGTGAATCCTGTGGAAAAACACCTTAGCTGGAGAAACGGGGAGGGAAAGGGTAAAGACAAAGCTGGTTTTCAACTAGTGAATCAACACATCACTATAGCATTGTTGTGACTGTTGTCTTAGCCGTTCAGTGCCTCTATACTAAGAAATGACCTTGTGGTGAGTTTCGTTCTGGATTGAACTGCGTTTTAACAAGGAGAAATGAAATAGCTGGTAGTTGTAGAAGGCCACTTCGAGCAAAGTGTAGACCATAGTTGAAACTGAAATTACCGCATATAATCAATCACATTTTAATTATCGCACTCAATGTCGCAATTAGCTGATACAAGCTTAAGGTATCACATGCAGTATTGTAGAAACTAAGCGCACGCCGAGGTTGTGTCCTGCAATATTGTTTAGATTGTCGCAAGTTAAAAATGTTGCCCGCAAAGTTTTATATAGTAAAAACACGTTACTTTAATTGCACAGAATGTTGCAGATAGCTAAGACAAGTCGTCATAGTTGCGCAAAATTGCTTCGCGCAATGTTGTACTTATATCTGTTCTCCAAGCTGCAACAACATGCAAAGCGTATCACATTTATACGGTGTGGATAGTGAAGTCCTGCCAATCTTTGAAAACTACGACTGCGGGAAGCCATGATAGAGAAAACAGCACAGCCGTGTTGGTAAAGACCATGAAAATGGTCTCCATAACATTTTATCTGTTCTATATAAAGTTACCTTCATCCTAAACCACAATTGCTGCAGCCTCGTGCTCTGCTGAAAGGTCTCGCTTTTATTGCCCTTCCCGGCATTAAGAAATTTTTAAGATGACCGACTTAACGGCATCACCGCTATTTACATTGAAGGAAGTAAGACATGGGATTATATACTGACAAATTTGGGCCTCGAATTAATCATTCTTTAACTTCCTTTTGAGCTCAAGTGGGTAAGTTTTAACTCTCACTTCACGATTGTATGTCTTAGGAATATTGATATCGATTTAGCGAAAACATTTGTAATATTTTGATCGCTCATGCTCTGACGGAGTGGAGATCAACGCCACGTCACAAGCCAAATCGTTTTCCCACACCCCTCACCCCTCCCTACCAACAAAATGTTCCCCGCACGCCGTAACTAGACATGCGTAGTGTCTTATGAGTCCGTCTGATAAGAGTTGTTCTTTTAATCCGTGGAAGACTTACAGGGACAATTCTCATGCGCACGTCCTAAGGTGAACACACAAGCTGTGAAGCTGGTAAGGCGGGGAGGCTGGTAGGAAATAACGAACCAGTGACTTAAAAGGAGTTTACTCAGTGTTAGCTAAACAAGAGGCGCATTGCTAACTTCCAGGATTTATTTTTACTAGATCAAAACAATCATTAAAGATCACATATTCATTTACTGGATAGCAATAATGCAAACTCAGGAATATTCTTTAGATATTGTAACAAAACCCTGAATAACAATGAATTATCCATTACACACCCTTACAGTCTAACAAGTTGAAACTGGGACAATCGAGAATGTACCAGTAAATTGCGAAAAGGTTCCTCTAGAAATGCCAAAAAGTTGCTCAAAATAAAAAAGGTTGCCTCCAATCGTTGCTACTAAAGACATTGACTTAGTGTCTGCTATATTGCATCTAATGCACATTCTACGTCTTAAATCATCCGTTGAATTAAACTTCTCCCTGCAAGCCGTCTACCTGGAAGCTAAATGCGAAGCAAAGTTTTTTCCTCTGTTTGTGGTACTGTATAAACATCTAAATGTAAAATCGATTGCACAGGGCAGGAAAAAAATTTGAAATCCAGTCGTCAGTGGGCCAGTACATTTCAGTTTTCAGTTGCCCCCACTAAAAGTGTACTCTCCTAATAGGCGCGCAATAACAACTACTACTACTACTAACTAACAACTACTAATTTTACTAGCCCACCGCACCACCAAACGTCCGTTTCCACTTTCCCAAGAGCAAAATTAACTTGCCCCGGGTAATCTAGGTTTGATTTCCAGCCCTTGTTTATCTTCCATCCAACGAACTGCTGGATTACTGGTCCGTATCGGTGTGATGAGGCAAGGAACGCGAGCTCACTAACTGGCTAGAAATGCGGGCAATCGCACCTGGTTTTTTTCCTGCCCTGCAATGCAGGGTACCGTGTTGCCTTGGATTCCAGTGCATTTCATTTTTCTCCTAAAGTAGGAAGATTTCCTTTGACAAGCGTGGTGTTTTGGAGAAATTAATTTTTCATTTTATCACTGCATTCCACAAACACAATTGCTTTGACTCCTTATCAGCAGTGAATGGACCAGTGCCTGTTATATTTGTGTGGGTGACTGAGTTAGCAGCCGAACCTATCACCCATCACTTCAAGTAGCTATATCAGCCACCTAGATAAATTATCTTCTTGTAGTTATTCCTGGTGGCATTTTGACAGCTCAGGTCGAAGAAACATTAGATCAAAACATGCATGTCTCTGTTAAGCAAAAGACACCACTTCACAAGCTAAAATCCTCCTCTTCGCCCGCTTTTGACCTGTTTTTAGTTTAATGTTTGAATCACCTCAACCGTCTCGTTTAGTCGTACATGACCGGCCTCATCACAGAGGGGAAAAGATCGTCTTTGCCTCGTACTACACGTACATTCGTGTTGAAGTTGCGAATACGTTAGAAGCAATAGAAAATCTACCACTGATAAATTCTGATTGGGAGCTCCTACTCCAACTCCTGGCGGCCAGCAAGGAGGATATGCAATTCTTCCAGCTCATCTCTGGTTCTGTGTGAGGAGATCAGGCATTAGAGATCAAGACATTATTCAGTGTTATTTAAAAAGGCAGTGAAACTCTTTGTCGTAATGCTTAATAAACGAGCGGAATTGTGGAACTGCAGCCGGCATCAGATAGTTTTTATGTTTTCTGTGTAATCTTTAACGCACTAGCCCGGTCACCTTCACATGCATGACTGATAAGCAATCCTTTCAAAAACGAATTTAGACGTGGGTATGGAGAAAAATTGCTAGCTCTTAATTTCGTGTTCTATATTATAATGTCGCGTGACAGACTTTATGGTATCAGAATCCCTGAGGACGTGTTTCTTTATAAAAATCATAAGTTATGTGACGATCCAAAGCCGGTCACCCTTCACGTGCATGACTGGTAAGCAATCCTTTCAAAAATGAATTTAGACGTGGGTATGGAGAAAAATGTCTAGCTTTTAATTTCGTGTTCTATATTATAATGTCGCGTGACAGACTTTATGGTATCAGAATCCCTGAGGACGTGTTTCTTTATAAAAATCATAAGTTATGTGACGATCCAAAGCCGGTCACCCTTCACGTGCATGAATGGTAAGCAATCCTTTCAAAAATGAATTTAGACGTGGGTATGGAGAAAAATTGCTAGCTCTTAATTTCGTGTTCTATATTATAATGTCGCGTGACAGACTTTATGGTATCAGAATCCCTGAGGACGTGTTTCTTTATAAAAATCATAAGTTATGTGACGATCCAAAGCCGGTCACCCTTCACGTGCATGACTGGTAAGCAATCTTTTCAAAAATGAATTTAGACGTGGGTATGGAGAAAAATTGCTTGCTCTTAATTTCGTGTTCTATATTATAATGTCGCGTGACAGACTTTATGTACTGTTTAAAACACGAGCAGCAGTGTTTTATCGGGTTTAAAACACGAGGCGTAGCCGAGTGTTTTTAAACCCGATAAAACACGTGCTGCGAGTGTTTTGAACAGCTTCAAAAATAGCTTCAAAAATCCGCGATAACACCTACCTGCGAATTTTTCTATTGTTTCAAAAACCCGAGAAAACACGTGCATGCGAATTCTTCCGCGGCTTCGAAAACCCGAGAAAACGCGTGCATTGAGAACAATTGATTGAGATCTTTATATAAAGATCACACGGAGATCTTTATATAAAGATTACGTGTGATCTTTATATAAAGATCATGGTAGTCGTTCTCATTTTTACCAGGTATAAAGGTTCATGCACGTGATCAATTTGACGTCTCTGATAGGCTCATGTGCTTATGAATTATTAATGAGTTTTTGAAGGTATCAGAATCCCTGAGGACGTGTTTCTTTATAAAAATCATAAGTTATGTGACGATCCAAAGCCAAGGCTGCTTTGCTCTGTAAAAAAGAGGTTAGATTATGTAATCTGATCTAATGTGGTCGGAAAATTAGAATCGTTTCTAGGGAAATAAATACTGTATCTTTATAGCCTCATTCAGTTTTTAATGGGGCTTTCACAGTCAACAGAGAAACTGAGAAAAATAGATAACCAAAGCAGTATGTCAATCGATAAAAGCGCGATTCTTCACTTAAGAAACGCAAACGATCAAGTCTGCTGAATTTTCGAGGCCAAAAAATGGTGTATTTTGGTCCAAAAAATAAGGTAAGTATTTGAAGAACTGGGCGGCATATTCCCCCAAAACATTTTCATACGAGTAATCCCTTCCTTTCTGTCACCCTCGGCGATCTTGATCAGGACTAAGAAAAAATCAACAGGAGCTTAGTGAAATGTTGTCGAATAAAATACTTTTTGATAAATATACTGCTCCCCTTTACTTTGGAATCCTAGAACAAACCACACGCACGAGAATATAATCTATGTCACTGTTCTACTGAAAGTCCACAACGAGGTTTGTTAATACAAGAAAAGCGATAAGAATAGCCCAGTTATGAAAAAGAAGAACGAAAGTTCCGCTTTATATGAGCATAACATCAATTGACGAACGGCGCAATTCAGAGCACAAAATACAAAATTACATTGTTTTACCGTTGAAGATCCTTGATGTTGTCATCCAGTACCCTCTCCTGCATGGTTTGAGACCTTTCAAGACATTCTTTCGCTTTCTGGAGTTCTCCTTTTACTTTGTGCACCATACCAAGATCAAACAGAGACTTGGCCGTGTCACGATGATCCTTGAGCAACTCAAGCCGCATCCTCAGCGCTTCATCAGAATACTGCTCAGCTTTGTCGTATTGACCAAGAGCATAGTAGTTATTGGACAGATTGTTGAGGATGGTTGCCGTGAAGGGATGATCACCCAGTTGTTTCTTGTAAATTGGAAGGGTCTGTTGTTCTCTGATTGCAATGGCTTCCTCGTGGTCTCCTTCGAGCGATAGGGCCACTACCAAAATAATTTACAAGAAAATATTATTATTCCTCTGTCTTCTGATGCCCTCCAGTTAAAGCACATGGAAAACTAGTAAGGAATTGATCCCCAGGTAAGCCTTTATTACCATGGCCAGCCACTATCGGGAAAGGAGGGGAAGAAGTCGAAGAACCGGACCGGACTCTAGTGAACGGCGGGAATCGAGCCTATTTTTAGATAGAATTCACTGTTGAACTGAATGACTGGAGGGGCGCTCGTCCACTTGTTAGTGGGTTAGAATCCCAATCTGATTGGTCCTGCCCAGGTTCTTGGCTGGTATCACCGTGCTGTGTTTTAGACAAGCCTCTTTACTGTAACAGTGCCTCGCTCAAACCAAGGATATAAGCAATAAATGGACATTATGTGACGATATAGACACAAAATCAATACACGTACCTGCCATATCATTGTACGTTGCTGCAAGCATGACGATGTCTTCTTCTCCATGTCTTTTTCTGATGTCGATTGCCTGCTGGATCTTCTCTCTCCCCTCACGGAATTCACCTTCTTTTACAAGACATCGACCAAGTTTGGAAAGACATTGGGCCCGGCTATTACCCGTGTTGACGCCCAGATCAGGACTGCTCTGAATTCTGTCGGCTTCCACAAAATATTTCTTGGCTTGTTCCGCGGCTTCATCACACAGACCTGGTGAACATGAGCAGTGGAAGATTTCTTTGATCCCCAGGGAGGTGAGACACTCACTCGATCTCTTTTGATCTCTCATTTCTTCAGACTTCTTTCTTAACAATTTGAAAACAGATTCATATTTCTCCTTTCCAATCATCTTTGCCAGAAGCTCCCCAACGCTGTTGAAGACATCGATGCACTTTCCAATTTGTACTACAGTCATTTCTCCGTTGTCACACCACTCAATAAGCTGCATGATGTTCTCTTCCTCCTGTTGGAAAGCTGTGATTGCGTCTGAAGCGTTCTTGCTCAAGAACAGTCTAAATGTGTCTGCCAGGAAGGCAAAAAAGTGATTGATGAACACATTCCGGGCACTGAGAAAGACTTCACTAAAGTGATCTAATGCCTTGTCTCTGCAGTAGTCGCCAATGAATCTGAGAAAAGTAAAAAAGCAAACACCTCCAACGATGTTTTGTTCCAAAAGAGATCGCTTTGCCAGTTCCAATGCATTATCTGTGAGCTGATGCTCGCTCAGCATCAATGATTGAAATATTTGTTCAGCTCTAGGCAGGGTGAAACGCCCTCTAAGAAGTGCTAACCTTATAAGGGTGTTCTTTTCTTGTGCAGTAAGTCTGCTAAAGCAAATATCAAGGCAAACAACGATTTTTTCTTCCTTTGGGACTGCCTGAATCTTTCTTAAGAATTCAAATTTATCTTGCAGCGATGAACAGCTCATACGTTCCACGAGACTAAGCAGGTCGCGCTGCGACAAGGCCAAGGTGTAGAGAACGAGTGGAATGCCGCTACAAATCTCTGATAGCTGGTACGCGTGCTGTTGGTTTACCACCACATCTTTACGAGCTCTTTGCAAGAGCTGAAAGGATTCTTCTGGTTTAAAGCAAGCAAGATGAATTATCTCTTGCCCTAAGCCCTGAAAAACAACTTTCACTGATGACGTGAGTAGCAACTTGATTTTTCTTGAAGTCGTGACTATTTCAGTGATGAAATTTACGATCTTCGATTCTTCGCAAGGTGGGGTCATCCTCTTTTCTACCATTTCGGCCTCAGGGAGACTCTTTTCCCCACTGTCACCTGCACTAAGCAAAAATTCGAAGTTGTCTAGCAACAGCACCGTGTAGCAATCTTGGCTTTTCAGACGATTTTTGAGTTCAGATATCGGGTCCTCTACAGGATAATGGTAAACTTGTTGAAGAGCCTTTCTTGCGAAGTCATCGAGTGAATTTAGATATCTGCAGTTGACGTAAACAACCGCGGTACGACTGTCGAAGTCCAATATGTCGTTTGCCACCTTGATAGCTGTGCTTGTTTTCCCCACACCAGTAACGCCATGGACGAGAACACATCTGCAATTGTGTTCTGGACAGAGGTATCTGTTTATGGCATTGCATTCCTGGTAGCGACTGACAAAATGAGGTATTGTCTCAGGGAGATGGGAAAGATCTCTACAGTCCCCTGTGAAACAATTGTTATTTTGTTAATCGACAACTTGTGTAAATACTAAGAGTTTCACTAAACGTATCCGGCAAATAAAACACTGCAAAGCACCAGAATCCAGCAACTTATGAACACGGTTCATCCCAGAACAGTAACTGTGGAACATTGTAAATTAAAGTATATTGAATGAAGTGGACAAAATCAGTGTCTGGCTGCAGTCAGCGTAATCAGCTCGAGAGCTCTTACAACTCTAATGTTTACTTTCCGTGTGGCACATCTATGTCAGGAGTATTCCCAGAAGCTGTTTAGCCGGAGTTACAAAAGAGACCGCCACGAGAGGCAAGGTTGTTTGCAAGGTTTGGATAAGGAAGCGAAGGAAATGGCTGCCGCCTTTCCAAAAGTGGTTTCAGACGAGTAATTTGATATGCAAGATGACGAAGAAAGCATAAACACTAATATCGATTTGGAGGATAAATATGAAAACATGGGAAGTGATTCAGAGAAAGAACAAGACAGTGATTCGGAATCTCACAGGAAGGGGGGGGGCCTCTGGAGAGACTGCTAAAGCCAAAGCTCTCAATGTCCTTTTACCTGTTTCAGAAGGACGCTGCGAAGACCGTATTTGCACTATATAAAGTGGTTTCGTCGCAGTCGTCTCAGAAGCGATCCAGTACACGAAGAAGTCAAGAAAATCCTGTGTCGCTTTTTAGATGAGGACTCTTGCCTAATAGAATTTTTCGAAAGAAGCGAATCTGCGATAAAAAGGAAGATGAAGAAAAGGAGTGAATAGAAAGCACTGGAGTATTGAAAAGAAACGAATCTGGCAAAGAAATGGTTTTGTCAACGAGCGTGAAGAAACACGTTGAAAAGAGAAAATGGTTGTCACGTGAGTTTAAAAGGCAGTTCTGATATCCTTGGTTGGTCAATGGAATTCCACTAGAGAATACTAACGTACCTCCATTAGAACCTCAGGTGTAACATTTCAAACGACGGAGTTGGACTACAACTAGCAATTTTCCTGTACATCCTGCAAAAACCAAATTGTTTATTCTTACCAAAATTATTGATTAATCCACCAAGACAGTATCAACATGCTGGGAAAGGTCATAGAGACTTAACCAAAGTGGAAGAAAACTATGGGAAGTCGAAACACACTCAGAGCGAGGGAGAAAACCGTTGATACAACAATGACATCGCATTGTATGAAAAAACAAACGAATAAAAAGTGTTGATGGAATGATCGAAAGCACAAAATTAAAAGAGGAAACAGGAAATTAAAACAGGAATGTTGTTCAAGAAATACAAAAATGGAATGTTCAACAAAAGATCATACTGTGTTGTCTTTTGCGCATGCTCTTATTTTTGTGCATCTTAAGATTCTTATCAATAAGGGTCACAAAACGTGACTCGCTTTTACGTCATAAGCAACGCGCTCAAAAAGGACTAGGGACGAACTGTCAAGGGGTAACGTCATCTCTAAAACGGGATACCCATGTTCAATCTCCACAGTCTCTTTTGTCAGAATAAACAAAAAACCAAACCAAAAACAAAACAAACTTGGGCAATAAAGCGGAGGAACCAGATGAAGAAAAAAGAACAGAAACAGTATAAAAGATCCCAAGAGTTAAAGAAAAGTAAAAAAAATTGTAAGAGAGATTTCCAAACCAGAGAGTATAAAGGGGATTCCCATCTAATGAGCCAAGAGGTTGAAAGCTTCGATGGAGGATGAACGAGATAAACTACCCAACATAAGGAAACGGCTAAACCCAATTATAACTTATTTTCTCACAGTTTACATTTATGAAATGCTAATCCAAAACGGATGATCTGCCATCGCATTCATCACTGGCTGATAAAGATGATGCTAAGTAACCCAAGCAAAGAAAGTCAAGAGACAGAAACTAAAGAGGTCCCTGTACTTGACGATTATCATACCTCTCTAAGGCAAGACATGAGATCAAAGTGCTCTATGAGCAAATTAAACTCGTAGATTTCCCAGTGAATGATAATATGACTTGACCTAACCTTTGCGTAAAATGGAATAACTCTTTTCATAAAAATATAGGTCTGAATTGCGGACATGTGTGGCTTAAGGGTTATTCTAGTTATATTAATTACTTTATTGAGTTCTGGCAATATTCGTTACAATGACGGTTTTTTTAAGGAAAAATAAGAGGAAACAATTGAATTGTTCCTGATTTTCAGTTCTTTTGTACCACAAAATGGAATAAGTTTTTGCGCATACTACATGACATACAAGAACAGCTGCACTACATGAGCTGCATTGCTCCGATGGATTTACTCATTCTAGCAAGAGATGAGAAAATGATCAAGGCTGTCAAACATATAACCGAGCAGGCATACGATGACAAAAAAAGATCGCCGCCGAGAAACTCATTTAACAAGTTGTTGACGAATAACTGGTTGTTGAGACGATAAACTGGTACTTTGTTTTTTGCAAATTCTATGTTGCAAGGCACACACATTTCCGGGCAATCCCTAATGACACGCTCGTCAATCTTCTTTCTTCCATTAAAGATAATCG